>BDDA01000047.1:127424-192460 GCA_001662385.1 Chlamydomonas asymmetrica
CGCACAGTGCACGGGTGGTGAAGGCTGGATAAACCCGCACATAAAACAGAGACATTACCGGTAATCGGGCCATTCCTGTAGTCCCTATGTAGTCCCTATGTAGTCCCTATGCCCTATGTAGTAAATATTGCTGTCGTTGACCAAATCAGCTCATGCGCCACCTCCCTCTCTCTTGCGCCCTGTATGTCACAATCGCTCTGTCCACTGCACCACTGAGTGCTTCATTGCACAGTGGCTGTTGCGATTGACATCTGTGCCCTGTGCTTCGCGCTCGCAGCTGCACCTGTCCATGGACGATTCAGGCCTGCATCTGTCAACGTACGACCTGGGCGATCTTGAGGCGGGCGCAGTGCGGGGCTTCGGAGCTGCCAGGCCACAGGTGGGTGCACGGGGAATGAAGTGCAATCAAGGAGCAGTGGGGCGAAGCCTCACCAGCGCCGACAAGTGTGCGCAGCAGCCCTTTGCCCTCCGGCGGCCCCAAAATCGCCTGCCCGCAGATCACAATGACACTCCTACCAGCGGCCTCCCTGGAGGCCCCGTCCTCATACTCCTAGGCAGTGCAATCCTGCCGCCTGGCGCCTCCACCTCCCTTCACTTGGGGTGTGTGCCCCTGCCCCATCTCAAGACAGGCGCTGTCCGGGCGCTCGTTCGCGCTTTTCGTGTGGGCGCTGCCGCCTGCATTCGGCGCTGCATCGCCCGCCAGGGATCGAACAAGCGCGCCACCACACACTGCATGCACGCATGCATGTGCTTGCCGTCGCCCTGTGTTGCCGTTTGCCGGACTGCCTTGGCTCAAGGCTTGCGACAGCTTGACGGCTGGCTCTGATGCATGTGGTCCCCTCTTGCAGGCGCGTCGTGCGCAGGAGGCTGCGGAGCTGCTGGCGGCGGCGCGGCGCATAGGGGCGGTGCTGCCGGATGTGGTGGTGCACCGCGCGATCGGCCAGGGCGCTCATGGCAAGGTGTATAAGGTGGGAGCCAGCGCTGCCGCTGCTGCTGCACAGACCCCTGACTGTACTGTAACGATGCGTGGCAACTGCTTGTACCGCTGTCCTACCGATGCTTGTACCGCTGCTTGTACCGCCTCTTCCGGTCCACGGTACGGATTGCAGGGCTCCATGTCGGGCAGGGGCGTTGCCATCAAAGTGATCCGTCAGGAGCTGGAAGGGGGCACGTCCGCCGCGCTGCTGGCGGCGGCAGGCCGGCAGCAGCGCGATGCCGCGCACGCCAGCACGAGCGCGGTGGCCATGGAGCTGCCGGCGTCATCGCTGCACGACCTCCCGCTTGGGCCGGAGCAGGCAAGCACACTTAGGCACACCTCAACTCGCCGGCTGCGCTCCCAAGCGTAAACACCTAAGCTTTACCTGCCTAGGCCTATGTGCTGGTGTTGTGATGTGATGTGATCCGTCCAAATAATGTGAATAATAATGTAAGCTTACCTGCCGCTCAACTCTTGCACTGTGCCTACGATGTCGCAATAAACATGACAGCCCGCCCGCGCAGCCGCCCGCGGCTTGCGAATGGTTGCTGATTGGTGTTTGCGGCTATCTTTGCCCAGATAGGCTTCCTGAATACCGGTAGCTCCTGCAAATCATGCAAGCATTTACGTCGCCGACACGCCGCGATGATGCACAGGTGCGGCTGCTGGAGGGGATGGTGGGCGCGTCGGCCTCGCACCCGAACATCGTCGAAACGTTCCGGGTGGTGATGCAGCCGGCGCACATGCCCAACGCGGCGGCCTACGTGATCACCCGCGACAGCAAGGCGAGTTACGATGGGGTGTGCTTGCCTGTGCTCGGTGATGCCCTGTTGCAGTAATGGGGAGTCCATCAGTCCAATCATTGGGCTCTGGGAATGCCCAGGAATAATCCCCCACGCCCACACGCGGCCCAGTAATCTCTTGGAGGCGTGGAGCACCTGCCCGACCAGCAGCTCCTGGGAGAAGTGCTGGTCTGTGCGCACACCGATGGGGCGTGACGACTGCCAAGTGTCGTCCCATCGGTGCGCACACCGATGAGCACTTCACCCATTAGCTGCTGATGGGGCAGTTGCTTGGGAATTCCCAGATTGTACCGGGGCCCCGCCTCCTTGACCCCTCCCACGTGCATGTCGGCTCCGATACCCACAAGGCTTGGCCAGATGAGGACCTTGCAACACCGTGTGCTGTTAGTGTGCGTCCAGTCAAGCCTAAATTGGTAGTGAACCCACATGCCTCGCCTGCAACACCGTAAATGTGCTGCAGTGCTGCAATATGCATTGTTGCAGCAGCGCACCAGGTGGCTGATCGTGCAAGCCAGCCGTCACAACAAACTTTGGCATCCGGTCACAGCGCGGTCATTCGACCGACGGTGTGAATGATCGCACTGTGAGATTGATGCGCAATGGGGGAGGCCACGATTGTGGCACGTTATGGCAAGTGGCAGGTGTTGGACAGCGTGTTGTTCGTTGACGGCGGTGCGTTGGTGCGCGTGTGCATGTGCCGCAGGACTTTGCTCCGCTGTGGGCAACGCAGACGCTGGACATCTCACACGTGCTGCTGAACAGTCCCGGGAGGACCACTCTGGCCCTGGTGGACACATCCAGCAGCTCCAGTGGAACACACTCCACTGCCCCCAAGTCCAGCGGCGCGCCTGCTGCTGCGTCGGCTGCATCTGCTGACCCCTCGGCACCCCGCATGTACATCCACCTGGGGGCTGGGTCGCTGTCTCGGCAGAAGCATACGGGTGGCATGGTGCCCGGCCGGCCGGGTCCGGGGGGCAGCAGCGCTGGCGTCGGCGGTCACACGACAAACGCACCCGGCGGCAGCGGCAGCAGCGCACCAGAGCATGACAAGGTTGGCGCCTGCCTGGGCAAGGATGCTGCGGGGTGTGCTGCGTTGCGTGTTGCGGCTGAAAATGCCCCCCCCTGCATGCTGTCATCACGCTGTACTGCACTGTGCATGACGCGCCGTGACTCCTGGCATGAATCAAACGCGGCGGCAGGCTCACATCATACTGCTGGAGCCCCCATCATTGCCGATCAAGGATTGCAAATCAAGCTTGGCGTCCGGTTGCAGTGCACCCTGCCGCCACTTACACAATGCGTGTGTTCCAGTGCTGCACCTGTGTGCACGTGTGAGAGCATGTATGTGTGGTTCACGTGTGTGCGCAGGACTTGACGGCCACACCACGGATGAGCGCCCACATGGCGGCCGCCCGCAGCACGGCATCCACGTCCATGATGTCCATGCCGCCACTGCATGAGGAGGAGGGCGAGCCCGGCCATGAAGCACCAGGTGACACATTCTGCATTACCGTACATACCACAATGCTTGATCTTCAAACCAGCCTGAATCTGCATGGTGACCTGCAACGTGCATGCCGCGCATGTGGTAGTTCGTCATCCCTGTTGTGCCGAAAATAGGCGCATGGAATGCATGCACACCATGGAGCTGGTCATACGTTTATTGCACACACCAATCGATTTCCTGCCCGGCATCATTATAAGGCCGCTGGCCAGCCAGGGCTCGTTACGCGCACCGCCCATCAGCGCTTACCCTGCAAAACATGCAAAATGCAATAAGAGGGTAAGACAGCGTTGTCTGCTCTCTTGTCCTGACAGGAGAGTACGGTACCGCAGTTCACATGCCCAGTACATGAGTGCTGCTCTCACATGCTATTTTGGTTCTAACGCAGTGTTGCTGACTGGAAATCGTGCCATGGTTGGCGCTCCCCCTGCAGGAGGGTGGGCGGGTGCCAGCGGCAATGGTGCTGGGGACCCCGTTCCGTCCGTCTCAGGGCTGCGGCGCAGCCCCAGCGGATCGCTCAGCTCCAACCACAACGCCGTCGCCATGTCCGCCACGTTTGGTCTGCCGCGCCTCCCTGCTGACGTGCAGCCCTACACCTCAGAAACGCCTGGCGGCGGCTCGGCCACCGCCTCGGGCATGCAGCTCACGCCGGCAAGCCCGCAGCACAGCAAGGCGCCGGGCTCGCCGCAGTCGCTCACACCCAGCGTGCAGCAGCAGCCGTCGCATGAGGGAATGCCGCGGGACGCCCGCCGCACGAGTGAGGAGTCTCGCCACCACCTGACCTGGGAGTTCGTGCAGCAGGCGCTCGCGTCCAACGACGGCGCGCAGACGCTCTCCCCGCCCCGCCGGGCGGCGCCGATCGCTGGCCGTGTTTCGGGCGACGCGCGCGGCCGGCCGAGTGAGGACGGTGCATCGCTGCACCTGCAATGGAGGGCAGTGGGAGAGGCGGCGGCGGCGGCTGAGGATGAGGGCACATCCCAGGAGCACGCAAGCCTCAAGCTTGCAGTGCTGCCGGCAACGGCCGTCCCGTCCGCGGCGCCTTTGCCTGCAACAGCCGCAGCACCGCAGGCGGGAGGCAGCGGCCCGAGCGAAGTGGTCACGCTTGTGCCTCACAACCCAGCGCTGGTGGTGTGGCCGGCAGGGCTGCTGGCAGCCGCCGGCGGCAGCCAGGTTGCCTCATCCAATCACGTGTCCTCCTCAGCGTCAGGCCCATCTACGCAGTCCGTTTTGCTGACCCCGTTGGTGTCACAGGTGGTGGACGGCTCGGCCACGCGCCTGACAACCGGCAGTGCGAGCAGCGTGTTTGGCGGGCGGCTGGGCCCGCCGGAGGTGCACTACGCCAAGATCTCATGGTCCAACACGCAGACATCCACCAGCAACGGCACCACGGCTGCTAACGCACTGGACACGCGCAACGTGCTGGTGCAGTCGCTGTTCCTGGCCACGCACAGCGCCAGCAGCGGCGCGCAGACCGGCGCGGGCGCGAGCGGCGGCACGCCCTCGGACCAGCCCTCGCCTGCGCTGCCGACGATGCGGGCGACCGCATCGGTGACGGGGCAGCCTGCGCACACACACTCCATGGTATGCTGGATGCGGCTGGTCGGGGCGGCTTTTGCGGTGCTTGCTTGTCCGGGGGTAGTGATTGCAGGCATGCACGTGTGCGCCTGCGAGAGTTTTCTGTCCTCATCTGCGGGGAGTGTCGGCCTCGGCTAGAAAGCTCCTAATGTAAAAAATCTGATGCACGTGTGCACGAAGGATACTGGTAGCAACGCGTGTGCCGTGCTGTGCTGCTTGACACACCTGCCCGCATTGCCCCTCCATCCGCATGTACAAATACAGGCTGGTGTCCTGACGTGATAGTCCTCGCCAGTACTGCATCCACCCCTGGGTTGGCTGGCTTGGGTGGGACTTGTGCGTTTGTGCCGCTGATGCTGAGCTGCGTTTTGTCCTGTGCGGTTGCGCCCCGGGTGGTAACTACCGTACGTGTCCTTGTCATGGTCTCGTGTGACAACCAGGATCCCGGGGAGGTCCTGCGGGCCACGAGCTCCTTCACGCACCGCTCCCTTCTAGC
This sequence comes from Chlamydomonas asymmetrica, assembly GCA_001662385.1. Taxonomy (NCBI): domain Eukaryota; kingdom Viridiplantae; phylum Chlorophyta; class Chlorophyceae; order Chlamydomonadales; family Chlamydomonadaceae; genus Chlamydomonas; species Chlamydomonas asymmetrica. The sequence goes on from BDDA01000047.1 coordinate 132,779, forward strand.
CGCGCCGCGCGCGCTGCTGTCGGCGCCGCGCGGCAAGCAGCTGTGGCACACCTTCCTGGTGCAGGAGCTGTGCACGCAAGGTGCGGCACGGCGGGCAGGCGGGTGGTCAGGTGGCCGCATCGGCGTTGCGTGCTCATGCAACTGCAACCAGTCATATGTTGGAGCCGCATACGCTCCTGAGTGTTATGTTGCTATTGGCTCGATTTTTGGGGCAACCCACCACAGTTTCGCGCCGCCGGATGAATTCACATGTCAGGTTTGGCAACCTCATGAGGCACACACCCGAACCACAACGATTGAAACAAGTGAAACAAGGTCTTAACTTATAATGTGACTGACCAGTCTGCTTGCCCCGCTGCAGGCAACCTTCACGATGCCATCGTCAACGGCGTGTTCCACTTGGTCGCCCCCCTGTCATACACGCGCTCCCGCAGCCAGCCCATGCTGGCGACCTCCGATGCGCTAGCGCCTGCCGCACACACCACGCCCGCGCCGCCTGCCGCAGCCACAGCCGTCGCAGCAGCAGCGGCAGCAGACGCTGAGCCTCTCAGCAAGCCTGGCCCCAGCAACGCGCCGCAGCCTGGCGGCGCCTTGCAGGCGGACTCGACAGCGCTGTCCCCGTCCACCGCCCCGGCAGCGGCGGCGGTTGCACCCGCGGCTGGCAAGGACGACCCTGCGACAGTTTCGGATGCGTTCTTGCGCGCCGAGCTGTCAGCCGGCAGCATGTCGCCCCTGCCGACATGCGATGCCGGAGGCTCTGCGGCCCAGCAGCCGCCAGCCGCCCCTGGCAGCCCTGCCGCCAGCAGCAGCGCCGCACCGCCGCCTGAACCATCGCTGCCGGTCGCCGCTGGCTTGATTCCCCCTGCTTCGGAATCCTCAGGCCCGCCTGCTTCGCCACTGCCCATGGCATCCAAGACCACCACGGGCTTCTTCACGGGGCGTGAGCTGGAACTGGCGCAGGCGCGGCCTTCGTCTCAGCTTTGGGACGAACGGCCGCGGGCCAGCGAGGATATGCAGCGCCACTCGGCGCCCTCGCGTAGGGCGACGCTGCCTGTGCTGGCCCTGCCTGCGGGCGCGGCAGGCGCTGTCAGGGACTACGGGCAGCAGGGCGGCGGCGGGGGCAGCGGCGGGCGGGGCGGAGCGGGGCGGGCCGGCGTGTGTAGCCCCTCCGCTGCTGCAGCGGCGCCCGCACCACGCATGCAGACGATCCTCCTGGGGCACCTCGTGGACACGATGGTCGACGTCGCGTCCGCGATGGTTTACCTTCACAGCAAGCGTCTGGTGCATGGAGGTAAGGCGCCAGCCGCTAGTGGTGCTGATGTGGCGTCCGCCTGACGGCAACGCTCTGCCTCGCAAGACACCCCAAGCATTGCATATTCTCGGTCGCCTGCGAGCTTACCTTCGTTGTTGTTGTTCACACTTGGGAACCTCTCACCACACGCCCAAGGCCGCCTTCGAGAGGGGTTCAGGGAAGCCACCCATACATGGGAGAGGGTGGAGGGCCGGGTCTCGCAACGGCCACCTGGGCTCGTAATGACCTTTGCGTGGTGCTGTTGCTGTTTGTGTGTGGCTGCAGACCTCAAGACGCAGAACATCATGCTGCAGGACAGCAGCAGCGACCCGCGAGGCTTTGTGTGCAAGCTGGCGGATTTCGGCATGGCGCGGCTGATGGCAAAGGGCCACGTGAGTTCTAGCATGAGCGCCTTACCAGGCAGGGTAACGTAACACGCTGACAGGCGAGCGACCTTGATTTAGGTTGTCGTTGTGACCAAGCCATTGTTGGAGCAAGAAGCGGACAGCATCACACGTGTTGCTGTTCTACCTGATGCTGTCCTATGCTTCCCGCCATTGTGCATGTGAAATTGTGAATGCGTGTCCCCCACACTGCACACACATGAGATATCCTGGGAGCATCGACCAGCATGCTTACTGGCACCCTTAAACAGGGGGCTGTTCAACAGCACGATGTTTGCGTAAGGTTTCATCCCACCTGGCTGCCCTGTTTTTTACCGTCCTGCAACTGAGCGGTGTGCTGCTGTATGGTGCGTGTGGGTGGACGGCTGTGGTGACAGGACGAGCTGCTCGTGTCGCGTTTCGGCACGGTCACGCATCAGCCGCCCGAGACCATTCGTGACAACGTGGTGTCAATGAAGTCAGACGTGTACTCATTTGGAGTGCTGATGTGTAAGTGACGGTGATGAAGTTCTCTGACCTGGGTCAGTTTGGAATTGGTGTGTGCGGTCTGCCAACTGGCCTGCGCATCACGGCACGCGCGCTCAGTCACAGCCGGCTCGTTGGTCTGTACTGTAGGCGCTGAGATCGGCGTTGGGATGCATGAGGGCTTGCAAGTGTCCAATCCAGCCCAGCTGACTTGTTAAGACCCTATACAGGCAATAATGCAGCGCATGTGCCGCACGTCAGCAAGTGGTGTCGCTTACGAACACACCCATGCAGTCACACACAATTATGCATGTTCTTCCAATTTGTGCTAGCTCGGCGCGACTGCTGTGCTTCTGCGGCCGCATTGCTGTTGCTGCATTCAACGCCACGACGCTGCTGACGTAGCATGTATCGGCCACAGTGTCACCCACTCACCATGCAAGCCGCGTGTACTGCCGCCGGTATGCAGGGGAGGTGTACTGCGCCCAGAAGCCGTTCGCCGGCTACACCACCTTCCAGCTGCTCTCCGCGGTGGTGCAGTACGACGAGCGCCCGCAGTTCCCCTCGCACTGCCCCGCCGCCTACTCAGCGCTCGCGCAGCGCTGCATGGCCAAGCTGCCCGAATCGCGCCCCGCCTTTGACGACATCTTGCTTGAACTGCATGCGATCCGTACCGCGTCGCCGTCCATGATCGTCGTCCCGTTCGTGCAGCACAGGGCGGAGATCGCCCGCATCCTCGCTAGCCACCTGCACATCGCGTCGTCGCCGCTGATCAGCACCGCCACCAACATCGCGTCGACGCACGCGAACGCGCTGACGGCCGGCGCCGCGCATATCAACGGCCTGTCAATGGTCCCCGCTGCGCGTCACCGCAGTGACACGGCCGCCACCACGCTGGGATTTGGCACGTGGGATACGTAGCGCGGCGGGCTGCCCTGGCTCAGGGGCTCTGGGAGCGATTGCAGAGCAGTCGGCAAACGCTGCTGATGCAGGCGCTCAGCGAACGCTGCTGATGTGAGCGGGGAGGCCGCCACCGCAGCCACCCCTGCTGTGCTCCGGCCAGCACTGTCGGTGAGATGAGGTTGTGTGCGAGACACGCTGCCTCCGTCCGTCACTGTCAGCCTTGCGGTGCTGGCATGGGGTCTTGGCGGGCTTTCCTTCGTGCCTGTCTCGTATCGCCGTATCGGTTATGAACGTTTTACTACAACGTACGACCACCGCCATACTTGCAAGTTCAGTGCGCCGCTGTTTCACTGGGGTCCTATGTGGCGTCCGTTTGCTCTTTCGCTCGGATAGGCCATGCACGCAAATGAGCAAGCACACCCTGCACTGTGATTGACATCTTCGTTCTGTATGAGGATGCAACCAAGCGCGTTTGCCTGCCTTTTCCTCCTACTCTACATGCGGATGGCAACAGTACATGGCCAATCCCAAGCATGGCCATGTCACTCGCCGCATTGTTGTACCGCGTTTTTTGCTGCAAATGATGTGGAGTGCAGCGGAAGAGTTGGCTCCGGTACTCAACCACTACTCCTCCCTCTGCTGCACTTAAGACCAATGCTGACGTTCAAGAAGTGCAAACCGTTAAGAAGGGCGGTTCAATGGGCGTCTATCAACCTGTGAAGCAGGGGCCGTACGGGAATATGTGGCGGGCTTCAATGCATGGTGCACAGTGGCCGTTATGCTTGTGATGGTGACCGCACATGCCCGCGATCTGTATTCATGACTTAGGCCTCTGATGGCGCAAAGAGCATGCTTGCCGTCATCGTTGCGATCCGAGATCGTTAGGCTGGCCTTGTACCAGCCAACGCACTGAGGCAATGGATGCTGTGCCGCGCTTACTGGGAGCTCAATGGTCACTCAACCATGAGAGTGCCATCGAGTGTGCCCAAACGCATGGAATGCGCGATGGTGGGATGCATGCGCGATGCATCCCACCTGGGACACTGGTGTGGCCGGCCTAGCCGTCACACGTCTCGCCACGCTTCGGCCCCAGCCGCTATGCTTGCGATCATGCACTGCAACGAAAGTTGGAAGCATGGTCATACAAATATCACGTACCCCCTTTACGCATGGAAGTACACCACACTATACACAGTAATACATGCATTAATGCATTGAACGGCTGTTACTTTTAGCGCAGTATGTATTTTTCACTGTAGTTATCCTGCGTAGGTGAGGCTTCGCCGACCCTTGGCGAGCATCACGTCGACGCTCACTGCCAGTGTGCCCAATTGCGCGCGTACTCTCTGCGTTGCATGTCAACTATGCTGTGCATATGTCTCGCGCGTCGTGCCTTTGCTCGCCCAATCCTGTCGCGTATGCGTGTGCGCTTGCATGCTTCAGCAGCGGCTGTGTGGTTTGGGTCCGCCTCCATGGCCCCTCTTGCACCTATCTCTATTGGTTGATGCCTTCAATCGTAGCACGGCTTTACTCGGCGCGCGTGGCCCTTGTTTTGGAACTGATAAATGTTGTGGTGCGGAACCGCAGGCACCCTGTCATCGCTGGCGTTGCGCCTCTGCGATCAAGTCACCCAATCGTGTTGTGCATGGTGCCCTTGCCGTTCCCTGCACACGCTAGTGACGTCATATCGCGAGAGTGAGTGCTGAGCTGATCAGCCGCGGTGCGAGCCTGCCTGCTTGAGCAGCGGGGCAGGTGGCCTGTTGCTGGCTCGGAAGCGGAGGGCTCGTCCGACGCCCGCATCATACTGCGCCTGGCATCCAGCCTTTGCATCTGCTGTGTGGCGGGGGGAATGGGTGCAGCAGGATGATGCAATGCCGCTTGCACAAGCAGTGCGGTTGCTGCAAGACCGGTCCTGCGCGTGACAGTGACAGTCGTGTGTTGGGCGACGGGCCGAACAAGCGCACCGCTCTCGGCAGGGCTGAGCAGCCTTGCAGAAGTGCCCACTTGGTAGCATCGTGCCACTTTCATATGCCTCGATGCATTGATGCTTACGATTGATGCTGATGTGAGCCTGTGTCCTTTCCAGCGCGGAACCGTCTGACTGCCTAAACCTGCTTGTCAGGTCGTTGCTTGCATGCGGTGTTCCCATTGGAGCGGGAAGCCAAGGGTGGTGGCCGCATGCTCGCATGCTAGCTCTGCTCGGGGAGCCGCCACATTGTTCAAGGCTGCGCGTAGTGTTCATACTTCTCACCACATTCGGCCTTCTGCCCCGCTCCTTCCCTTGCCACTCACTCCTTGGCATGGCAGGGCGGTGCAATGCGTGTGGCGCCGGAACCCGACCTATGAATTGGCTTGTTGTGTTGTGTACTTTTGTCATAGCGATACGGCAGCGGCCGAACCTGTTGGATGTTTGCAGCTGAGCTGGTGGCTACATATTGGCGACGGCACTTGTTATGTATGAAGCTTGGGCAGCGTGTTTGGCACAGCTGGGGGTCTGGCACAGCTGGCAGTACTCTGTACCGGCATGTCAGCAAGCATGTCAGTATGAGCCACGCACATGTGTATTTGTAGGCGCGTGTCGCAGCAGGCAAAGAAAGGCGGAGTGCAGTGATGGCCCCAGCAGGTTGCGTGGTGCGGTTGGGTGAGTGATTGAATGCGTTGGTCAAGAAACTGCCTTTGTGTATGCCGCAGCGTGTATGACGTGGCGAGCATGCAGCATTTTCCTGGCAGCTGGCGAATGCCAACCATCTGGAGCCCTGGCCTGGTTATTGTGTTGTCTGTGTGGCCATGTGATGTGCGTGTGACCCCGTGTCTAACAATGCACCATTACAGTGGGCTACCCGGAAACACAACTGAAAGGGCTTGTAGGGTTACAGGTCGGATCTTCAGCGTTGGCCTCCCTTTCACACTTGGAGAGTTGGAGGGGAATACCCACTCGCTGTCCCTCAAGGCAATCACATGTTTTACATGGGTGGGACTGTCTGCGGAGTGCCCGCACTGCCCTCGCCCAGCAGCAGTTCTTGTGGCAACGCGCATGCTTGCATAACCCCACAAATCGCGTACATCCTTAGTCCACAACGCGTAGTGCTTCCTCCGAGAAAAAAAATACGCTCGACAAGCTGTGCCGCGCGGGGAAACACAGTTGCATGTCAAGATGACGAAATCAGGACACGTAACACAGTGTGCATGCTGCTATATACACTGGACTCTCACTGCACTCACTGCTCTCATTGGAGCACTCACTCAGTGACGCTCAGGCATCAGCCCGGTGTGTAAAGGCAGGTACTAGTGTCCGATACAATTTGCGGCATTGGCACTGGAAGGTAAAGAAGTGATGAAAGAGTGCTGCCTAAGCATGTACAGGTTGGATATGTGCCGGCTCTCTTCCAAGTTGCGCCAGGTAATATGACGAGCACACATGGCAATTTAACACAAGCGAACGCTCAGTTCATTACTTGAGGTCAACACGTCACAGTTTGCTGCGATGACGACTTCAAGTGCACTTTGTGATGATCCACAATGTCGAGCTAACCAAGTGCGCGAGTCATGTCAAGAACCGAGACCGAAACCAATGTTACGGAGGGCAGCAAGTCCAGCCCAGCAGTCAAGAGTCCGAGTCGAGTGCGGATGCTGAGTTGTCACACACCCTTGCACTGAGCCAGGAGCTCCCGTACAGCTGTGTGTTGCTTAATCCTTCTTGACCTGGTACACCTTGACCACGAGGTCGTTGAAGTCCTTCGGTGCGGGGCCCTCAGGCCTGTCAGGCACGTTCTTAGCACGGTCCTCAAAGCTGCACTGGTACGTCTTGTCCGCAACCTTGACGCAGATGGCGTGCACGGCCTTGTCGGCGTTCTTGTCCTTGTCGCCCATGTACCAGACGTCCTTGGTGTCAGCCACGTTGATGCCCAGGATGAACGCCTTGTCACCAGACACGGTGAAAGTGGCCTTGGTGCCGGGCGCCGAGGCTGTGGTCAGGCCCAGGGGGACCTGAAAATGGTCACAGCGTGCAAGACCTTTGCACATTCAGGCGACAAGTGAAAAGGCGCACAAAAAGCCCAAGAGCATAAAAATCAAAGAGTTTCACATAAGGGTGGAACATTCCAGGAAGAATTCCAGCACTTTTTGGTTCCCCTCAAAGCGACCAAACAGGTCAGCCATTCAGGCGTTGCTTACGTTTGTGCTGCTGCCCTCCAGCTTGTAGAAGAGAGTGTCAGAGTACGCAGCATCCGAGGAAACAACCTCGACAGTGACACTGTTTCCTGATGCTGGCTTGAACTTCTCAATGGTGTCGTCATCAGCCCGTACGGCGTGAGGCAGGCCGATGGCCAGGACAGCCGCCAAAAGCAAGGCCGACAGGCGCAAGCTGCTGCTGCGGTTGGATGCGCTCATTTTATTCGTTCTGCGTGGAAGAGATGTAATACAAGCCAGCAGGGCAAAGTCAAACAAGGGTGACCTGGGGCGAGCTGTTCGCATGCATGGACAAGCCAAGCAGGCGTGCATGTTAGGCTGTGCACAGGTTCAACAGCGATATTCAGCATCAATACGAACACGTTTGCATCGTGCTGTGTGGACACCTGCATAGGGGCCTGTAACCCTTTCATGGCAGAAGCTGATGAGCGCGTCACCAGGAGGGTGTTCCCTGAGAATGCACACAAGCGAGTCTGGCTGCTGTGCCTGCATTATCCCATATTGACTACGCCACCATGGCTCATTAGTTCCACTGATTTGCGGTGTGTAGACTTACCAGGTGGTGACTGAGGAACAAAGGCCTGCTGGGCGTGGAGAGGTCACTTGCACGGATCCTGGTGGGTAGCAGGTACAAGGTTGGCCTGTTGGGTAGAGAAGAAGCTCAAAAGCAGCCGTAATAAATAGCAATTGCGTTTCTGATGCTGTGAGGACCGAATTTGCAGACGTCTGCGAGCCGTTCGTGTTTTTTCAAACCTCCTCAACGATTCATGTCGGCCTGTCGGTGGACCTTGGCTGTGGCGCTGTGCGAGCACTGCAGATATCGAAATTCTCCAATTATGAACCCCGATGACGTGTTACCGACTGCTAGCGCTCGGGACCCACCGGGGATAACACACCCCTCCTGGCAGATCGAACATCAGTGCCAGCTTCCAACTGCGTTTGGACTGCAGAGGCCCCCGGTGTGACCAGCCACGCAAGCACACCCATGCACACAACAGCTGTCTACACTTACAAGTGATAACGTCTGGGGCCCCTGGGCCTCACCTACTTCACTCCTGCTGAGCTGCACCAAACTTACTGTGTGGTGCTGTTGCGCTTTCTGGACATCAATGGCTCAGTGGCTTCAGCAAAATGGCAGTGGCACACACAGCATCATTCTCGCATATGGCATTAGCAACAATCCTTACTGTGCACGAGGACGTCCGTAGACTTATCCTACACGTGCGGCTCCGTCCTTGGACACGCATGTACACCCTGAGTACAGCAGCCCGGCTCCCTCAGGAGGCACTACGGCCGATGTACGTAGCTATGTCCTGCTGGCCATAGGCATTACCCATGATGCAAACTGTGGGCAGTGGCAGGGCGCATGCTGCAAGGCGCTGCACGCTGGGCAACCCTGCTGTTGGCCTTGCGTCGTCCCGCAGCACCAGCTTCACCCTCATGCAGAATATCTGAATATGCAGGCGGCTGTTGCCGCTGGGACCTGCCGCCTGCGTGCGGTTGCCGTACGCCAACGAATGTGATGACAGCACATGGTGTCCAGCCGTCACACAGCTAACGCGCCAGATACCGCACTGCCTGGCCCGGCCAGCTGTCGACCCGACTTTTTTACTTTTGACTCCAAGCCAAACACTCAGGCTTGCTTGCTGTGCTTGTGTCTCAAGGGCCACCTAGCGGGTGAGGACCATCTCGACATCATACACTGACCGGCGGCGATAAACAAACACGCGCATGGTTGTGGGCATGCATGCAACCCACACTAGTGCCTTGCCGTACAGTGCGCATGTCACACAGCGCGCACCGGGCGGTATGTCTGCTGTTTCCTCACAGGCAACATGCGCGGTATGTGCTGAACTCATGATATTGCCTGGGTGTTTGCTGCATGCGATCAAGCTACCTGCCCAGTTGCAGTCTCAGACTGGCATGCGCCCAGCGGCTGCCAGCCTGCGCACGCCTCATGCACAGGCGCACACACCCGCAGCGGTGCCACAGGCACGTGCATGCAAGCACACGCACGTGCGCAAAATTGCTGAAGGCTGCAGGAAAAGGCAGGAATTTTCTCATGGGCTGATTGGTGCAGGCAGATTGATGGCAGGTGTGGGAATGAACCACGTTACGTCGCCAGGTTTCCTCCAGGTTGCAAACAAGGTAACAGCGGTACCAGATCCATGGTGCCACTGGCCCTACACAAGGTGTAAACGATGACAAGACTACTTGCCCATATGGCATACATCAACGGCCTGCGGGACCAATTGATGTAAAATCAAGAAAACCTAAAACAATCAGCAGCCCACGCACTGCTGCGGGAGCAAACACATGCTTGCATGCGTGTATGTAAGGGCATGAATACGGGACATCGTGCTGAGCCTGCTTAGCTGAGCAATTGCTGAGCAGCGCACGACCTCACTGCAGTGTTGCCGCTGCCTTGTAGCGACGCGGCGCGCTGCTTCAGTGGCACGCCTGCCCAAAGCGTGCCGGCTTGTACGTGCTGCAGTGAGCAGACACCACAGATACAATCGCAAGCTGCACTGCAAGCCTCACAAATACAAAGCTGCCTGCTGACCTGTGACGCACAGGTCAGCGAAACTGGCGTGCGCGTCTGCTGAGCGGGTGTACCTGCGTGGGCCTTGTGTTTGCGTGTGTGCAAGAGGGAGTGTCCTCACTGGAAGGGCTTTTCCAGCAATGAGCATGAGGCGTGACGTGATGTAATCTGTTTTTCACCTTAGCGCGGTGGTGGTTTTTCCGGTCCTTGACTGGTCTGTTGGATGCGAACTGAAGGACCTGGTTCTTTGGTAATCCGCGGGAACGAGCAGAATCCAGACAAACGACGTGATTTTGCGACCTTTGAAACTCAAGACATGTTTGCTTAGGAAATAAACTGCTCTAGGCTAAGCTGACAATGCGCGTGCTGTGTTTCCTTGTTTGTGAAACGTGTGGAGTTCTGCATGTTCTGCCCACCACGTCCTAGGATGGGCTCTTGGATGGATTCCCGCATATATGTTGGTACAAGAGTTTGAATCAGGGTCTCGACAGCATACGGAACCGAGAATACAACGCGTTGACATTGCATACCTGATCAAAGGAAGGGTAAGGCTACAAGCACACCGCGCCCCGCCCCGACACCGCGCCAATCACACCTTCCGCTCCGATCACATTCCCTACTATGCCACAGCCTTGTTTACTGGTTCTACTCGGAGTTGGTCAGGCAACACCTGAAGTGCAAACACAAGTTGTAGTGTCTGTTTCATGTGTAAGAGTTAGAACATCTTGCTCATCACTGACTTCAAGGCGTAATTCAAGGCGTTGCCTGCGGTGCGGTTCAAGTACTCTGGCTGCCCATTCCAGCCACTGCAGTTCTAAACTGATTGACCAAAACTGACCAAGGCTTTACAATTATATGCTTCGCACAGTATATGAACTGCCTTATGGGGCTTGCTGTGTCCCAAAGCGATCAGCAACCGGGCTGGGCATGGTCTCAGGCAATACAAAGCCGGTCTCGAAAACTCGCTTCCTGCTGGCCCCTTAAGTCTCATTGCATGGACATTACTCACATGACACCCTGTAATTTGGCCATGTGCTGGAACCTTAGGGACGCCTGCTGAGAGTGACCACTGCAGGGCATAACAACATCACCCGGCTGGTGGCGATCAAAATCAGCGGCGGCGGCGACACTGTATGGCGTAGTGGATTTGCCAGCCTGAAGTATGCAAGGATTGTATGCTTGCAGGCCAGTCACAGCAATGGCGGCTGTTGCGGTGCACGCTGAGGGCGGGTCGTCCTCACCGCCTGAGTACATGCACCGTGCCGAGCCGCCACCTGTGTGCATTCACCAACCACTGCCGATCCGCACACAGCTGGCATGTCAACCAGCTGCATCTTGCCCATCATGCGGTATCATGCATAGCTCAATCCAATCCGCATGCGCCTGTAATCTAGGGGCGACTTGGAAGCAATCGTGCTTAGCCATGGTCGGGGCAGAGCACGCACCAATGCGCTCACCAGCGTGGCAGCGGAGGGCGCTCCGACCAACTCCACAAATCATCCACATGCATGTCCCCTCCATCCCATATCCATATGTGTCCATGTGGTTCCCGAAAGGCAGCATGAGAGTATGAGATGCATACTGCTGTGCTGGCGTGGGTGTGGGGTGATGAACGCGGACTGCGTGCTGTGTGCATGCTCTGCACCACCTCTCCTGCACCACCACACCTTCTGGTTCTCTCTTTACCTTGCCCACGCACCCTGTAAATGATGCAAGCATGCATGTGCACAGGTACAGGGTCGCGGCTTGTTCACTCCCAACTAAAGCAGTCGCCTGTCTCACTGCGCTCTGGAGTGTACGTCTCGTTGGTTGTCTCTGCAAACCACACGCTCGCCAAGGCCACCTTGACGGCCTGCCGCCCACACAGTGTGCATGTGCACATGGTGCGTATGGACTGCAGAGACGGCAAGCGATGCATGCATGCTTCCAGCTAGGATGCCCCCTGCCGTGTGCATGACAACTGTGCTGGCAAATGTCTGTGGCCCATGTCTGCAGTGTGGATTGGTGTATTGTGTGGCGGCACACAAAGAAGTGCAACCTGCACTACATGAATGATGTCGCCCATGCGTCATGCCTGGGCCACTAGAGGTTGCTTGCCACTAAATGTTGCTTGGCTTGCATGGTATAGTGCTGCATTTCATGGGGCCCCTTTCATGTTTACACAGTATGCGCCGTGCACCCTGTGTAGCCATTTTCATTTACTTCACTTTACACAAAGCTGTCACCCCTGCTGTGTATTGAACTCCATTCACCTGGGGGTTGATGAGAATCTTCACGCCTGTGCGGTTCTGTTGGGCGGGATAACGATAACAAAACTGCCATGAACACTGAAGAAGGAGAGGACGACGAGCTGGATGCGCTACTTGATAAGTATGCTAAGGAGGCTGCAGCCGCTGCGCAGAAGGTAGCGCAGCCCGAACGCACGCAGCCCCGCAGCATGGCAGCAGCGCGCTCTGAAGGACTTGCGCAGCCACTTGGCAAGGATAACAAGGGGTTCCAGCTGCTCAAAAAGCTGGGATATGAGGATGGCAAGGCCTTAGGTAAGGCGCAACACCTCCCTCAAACCTGTGCTTTTCGCTATTGCCTTGATTTGAATCCCCTGCCTTGCTTGGTGACGGTGTTTTGTTAATTCCAGGCTCTATGCGTGTTGTGGTGCAGGACGAAAGCAGGAGGGCCTGGTCGTGCCCCTGGACGTGCACATCAAGGCACAGCGTGCTGGTCTCGGCGTTGATGAGGCGAAACGCAGGCGGCAGGCGGACCAGCAACGCGTCGCTGCGGAGGAGGCCGCCAAAAGACAGCGCTTGGTGGAAAGCAAAAAGCATGACTTCCTCCAGGTGTGTTTACTCACCTGCATGCATGGCATTGGTCGCCTGTGCTGCTCTGGCTCTCTGCCAGCACGCCCCGCACAGAGCGTTGCAACAAGTTGCAGTGGAACGAGTTGCACTGCTGCCTATCTGGGTGGCGTTGTGAACCCTGGCGTGTGGTGTGCTGCTGTCACATGAAGGCATTTGCACCGTACTCCCAAACTGCGCACCCCTGCGATCGGTGTGCGTATGCCCCGTCCTGGCCCTTACCTGATGCACACGTGTCGCACATGCATGCGGCAAGCCCTGATCATTTCCATGCATGCTGCCATGCATTCACACCTGGGCATGGTGCAAACACATGCCTTCGTGCATGCACAGCCCACGACGATGTGACTCGCGATTGGCGATGTCCGCTCAAGTCACGCCACTCACTGCCCATGTGACTGTGGCGCGGCCACACCGCCACCACTGCATGTGCCACCCTACCAGGCTCAGCGCCAGGGCTTCGCGGAGCGCCAGTCGCTTAAGAGCCTGCGCCAGGCGTGGGCAGCTGCCGAGCAGCTGGACGAGCGGTCGGGGCGATACGCTGCCGCCGCCGCCGCCAGCAGCGATCGCAGGCCAGGGGGGGGCGGGGGCCGGAACGAGGCGCTGTGGCTGCAGCTCACGGCGCTGCACCCGGAGCAAGGGCCAGACGACGCAGGCGATTGCAAGTCCCCTCTGGACGATGGCGATTTGAGCCACGCCAGCGCCGCAGGCGGCCGCTCCTACAGTGACGATGAGTATCACAGCGACGCTCAGGGCTTTCCAAATCAACAGCCAGTCCTTGCCGCCAGTGCTGGCTCTGCTGAACGAAGACCAGCATCACGGCAACGAGCCGCAGCTGTGGATGCAGCTGTCGCGGCTGTACAGCCCGGAAATGATGCGCGCGAGCACGACGTGCTGGGCGAAGGCAGCCTGCCTGCAGCTGTGCAGGCAGCTGTTACACCGTTGAGCGTGGCGCAGCAGCTGGAGCTGGTCCTCACCTACCTGCGGGGCACTTATGCGTACTGTGTGTTCTGCGGGTGTCAGTATGACAGCGCTGAGGACTTGCGGGACAGCTGTCCTGGGCCACAGGAGGCGGACCACTGATCGGCATTCGTGAACCTGGCAGGACGGCTACTCCGCACATCCACAACGTAATGACAATCAGCCAAGCCGATTACTGTTTGCAGCAGGGCCAAGTTGAGCATTAGAGCCTCGAAGGAATACCGTATTGCATGTTGTCAGGCGTGCGCCTGCATGCGTGTTCGTGTGCTGTTGGCCGCACGACAACGCGGTTGGCGGAGAGTGCGGTCGGGTTGGGCAGACACCCATGCATTCTATACTTGGCAAGCGTTTGGCATTTTATGCGCCTTAGGTACACTGACCGCGCCAACCTCTGGACATGGTAAAAGCTTTCCAGCGTGTGCAAGAGGGAGGAGACCAGGCAGGAGTGTGTGTTGTAAGCACGCAGCGTGCGATGCGGCATATTCCATACCATAAGTAGTTAAGTACCAATCACATCGACTCCCGAACGCTCATGTCGGATACACAGTGTGTAAGTGCAGAATGGACGGGGCACTTTGGAGCTGGCTCCGGAGCCGGCTGCTGAGCGCAACCCTGCCATGGTACACCGAGGGCATGGTATGGACAAACGATGGGCAGAGTTGGTCAGGCTGTGCAAGAATTGCTGATAAAGATTTCGCTAATATCTGGTCGCGTGGCCTGGCGTATCGCTGTGCAATGGTTCTGCTACTCGTGCACCTCCTCGCCGGCATTGAATAGGAGGCGCTTAATAGGGCCGGGCCGGGCCAGGGCGATGGGTGTGCACCCAAAGTTATTCTCCTGCCTTAACAGTGCTGGCTGTTTCCGTATCAAGAACTCCAGAGACTCTGCAACAAACAAACGGTGGCAAAGTGTCAGTGCGCACATCCCAACGCATTTAACCACGATGGACAAAGTTCATCAGCGACTGAGAGCAGGCAGCATAGCCTACCTGGTTGGTTGAAATGCGCTGCGATGTGCATACATGTGTTGCCAGACTGTGTCCGGTGATTGATGTTTGCGTCGTTGCGAAGCAAGAAGTCTGCAATCTCCACGTGGCCTCTGCTAATGGCGCAGAACAGCGGTGTCCAGCCCTCCCAGTTGGTCATGTCTATGGGTACTTGGTGCTCTCTTATTAGATACTGCACGAAGGAACGCAACACACCGTGCATGAATCAGCTGGTGACAAAGGCCATCTCGGTGGTTCAACATGTGCAAGGCAGTCCCAAAGCCCTTTAAGACATGTTTAAAAAATGCAGAGGACTGGATGTTACGCTAGTCACAGGAGCTCTCACCTTGACCACCTCAAAGCGGCCGTACGTTGCTGCGAGGTGCAGCGGTGTTTCCTGGTACGAGTCTACGCCACGCGCAAGCGCTACGTTTTCCTCTATTAGTTCATCCAGCAGGTCTGTGTTACCTTGAGCAGCATGAACCGTGCAGGGCGTGCGGCCTTGCGGGTCAAATATTTCGAGCACGAATTGGCCGCGTTGGTCGGTAGCGAGCGTGGTCATGGGTGAGGAAAAGCATGAAATAACGGTTTGCCGGTGTCTCGAAGTTGCACCTGACACATCATGGAAAGCCACAACGTGTCATCTACAACGCACAGCGGTTGACGGGACCGTCAATGCGGATGGGTGCTGTACACGCTGCTTTCTGCTGTGGTGCTTTCCGCATCACTCGTATCATACCTGTGGATGATCAGTTCGGGTGCACGTGCGCCTCTTGTATTTCTCTTACCCGTCTCGTTTGCGCAACAGCACGACTGTTTTGTTGCCAGTGCAGAACTGGTTACGTCTCACCAGATCCTCCCGGTCACCCCAAGCACCTTGTGAGCTCATCGTTCCTGGCCCTAAATGCAATTCTGCCAGGATCCCGCTGCTGTATAGAGTGGCACCGCCTGCGTTCATTGGTCAGGCAGGGTCAGGAGCAGCGGACGGTATTTCGTGCTTACGGCAGGAACATGTGGCCCGTTCGAAGGATGTTCCGGCTGGTACGTGGTTATGCTTCACGTTTGTGTCATTCTGGCGCGGCCGTGTGATTTCCGCTGGTTTACCCTGCATGACCGGGCCGCGTGCGTGTTGGCGCAGCTGTGGTGGGTGCTGTGTGTGCTGACGTTCGCGGCGCTGCCGCTCACCATATGGGAGTTCCAAAAGACGAACTACGACGTCCACTTCCAAGGTGGGTGTGTGAGACTGCTGGGCACTTTCTATCACGCAATCCGTGGAGGTGCATGGAACCCGCGACACCCGATAACGAAACCTGTTCCTAAAGTCCTCTCGCTGCGTGTTCCTGAGCTTTGCAGCCTGGTTCATTGGAGGCATATTCGTCATCTTGTCAATGCCTATCTCCATTTACGAGGTGGGCAGGTGCTCTCTGCGTCAGTGGCCTAAGGTTGGGGGGTCAACGTGGGTGCTGCAGTTTGGGGCACGCGACACCATGGGCGCCAATCACCTGGCTGAAGGGAGCTGTTCTCTTCGCCGTGTTCGTTTGCAGATTGCGCTGCACACAGAGTACTACACACGGCCCAAGCTACAGAAACACGTGATCCGCATTCTTTGGATGGTTCCTATTTACGCAGTGAGTGCCTGCGCCAGTTGCACGGCTCCCGGTGCTTTGCATTTTCGCGTCTTCAAACCCTGTCACTCGACAGCACTCCTGTCCATCTTGGGTGCACTGTTCAGCTCCTCAAGCTTGTTCGCCTGGCAGGGTGGCACTGTATCCGGTTTCGTTGTGTGCAGCGACGCGTTCACTGTTCACTGCTGGTTCAAGCCCAGCACATCGCTTCAGAATGTGCACCCGTGTCCTGAGGCTTCCACAACTCCTATTGTGGCCCTTGTATGGTGTGCTTGGCTGTCCTCGTGTGTGCACTCAGCTTGACGCGTGGTTTGCCCTAAGGTTCCGCTCCGCGCGCGAATATGTGGACCCAATCCGTGAGTGCTATGAGGCTTTCGTCATATACTCGTTCTTCGCCTACTTGATGGCGTTCCTTGATGACGAACTGCGACCGGAGGGCGGCATCGAGGTGCGTAACTGCGTACACGCGCGCAAGGGCACAACCGGCTCGACCGCAAGCCAGCTCCGGCATACTGTCCGTCAAGTTCGGGGTTGTGCTGATCACATGACGCAGCACTGCACATGCCCCTCACAATAGCCGCACTTGCACGCAGCCAACTTACTGGCAATCATGGTCTTGCACATGTCGCATGGATAGCTGCGTTTCTGCTCAACACCCGCGAATTCACAATGTGTCACCCTCATGGCTGCATTGATGCACTACTTAGGGTTGCACCCTGCGACACAGTAGAGCGCAGGGGTAACAACCCCTCACAGCCCCAGCCCACCCGGGTGCTGGCGTTTGATTGCGGCGACATGGGTCAGTGCCTGGCTATCGCCCGGGGTGCAAGTGTGCCATGGTAGGAGCAGCTGTACGAACAGCGCCCTTTGCTCTGCCAATGGCAGGTGTGTTGTTGCCATGTGTGCTTTCTGCTGCACAGATGGTCCTTGCAGCAAAGCCCCCCATGACGCACCCCATCCCATTCCGCTGGTTCATCAGGCCTTGGGACATGGGGACGCGCTTCCTGTGGGAAGTGCGCAAGGTCAGTGGCAGCACGGCACTGTAACCTGGACTTAAGGCAGCGCCGTGTGGTGTGTGTGTGTGGTGGTGGTGGTGGGAGACGCATGTCAACCCAGATTGAGCATCCTTGCTGGATTGCCCACGACCGCCTAATATGTGCTGGGACATGTTCAGCTGCATGTTCGGTGGATGCCGGGTACAGGCTGTGGCAGTAGCAGCAGCATGTCTAACCACCATCAGGCCCAGGCTGACGCACAGAGCTTCAGCCAGCTGGCAAGGTGGGGCTTGCGTGCGTATCACCAGTTGTCACGCCTGTCACTGTTCTTCGCCGCATGCAGGGCATCCTGAACTACGTCATCCTGCGCCCGGTGTGTACCGCGATCGCGCTGGTGACCAACGCGTTTGACCGCTATGGGGAGGGCCAGATCGACTTCTCCAAGAGCTACGTCTACCTCATCAGCGTCACCAACTTCTCCCAGGTGGGCACTGGAGTCTGGGGAGAGGGAGCGAGGACGTGCATTCACCAACCCACCAGCGCATCAGCCCAATGATGCATCAGTCCACCAGTGTGACACCAGTTCATCAGCCCACCGCTGCATCAGCCTGCCAGTGCATCACACACTGAGAGGCCTGTATGGATGGGAGCGGCCCGGGAGGCAAGGGGTTCGGCGGGTCAGGCAAACACTGGTGCATCTGAGCGCCTGCGTGCTTTTGTCATTCGGTGAAGACAAGTCGAACCATGCTGCGTACAAACACACGAATGCGGGCGATATTGGCGTGTTGCGCGTCTGCACGCAGCACATACCAAGCCGACTCCGTACAGGTGCATCGCCTATTCGTCTCCCTGTCCGTGCATGTGACTTGTGCCTTCAGCTGTCATGCCACTGCTTGCATGATGGGCTCTGCTTGCACCATGGCCCGTGGTGCAAGCAGTGGCATGACGGCTTCGGGCACAAGTCACATGCACGGACAGGGAGACGAACGTCCACGGCACTGGTTTGCCTGGTTGTGCACAGGTTCCGACGCTCGAAGGTGCCAGGCTAGCATAAGGCTGATGCTTGTATGTACTGTGCGCGCGCCTCTTGCCACCGCAGCTGTGGTCGCTGTACTGCCTCGTGCAGCTGTACCGGCACACGCATGAGGAGCTGGCGCCCATCCGCCCGCTCTCCAAGTTCATCTGCATCAAGGCGGTCGTCTTCGTCACCTTCTGGCAGGTCGGTGCCTTGCCTCGCAAGCCACGCGGCGTGGCAGCATGCGGCGCGTGTGGCAATCCTGTGGTGTAAGGCCACTGCACCAGTCACTTATGAAAGCACAGGTGACAGGTGACAAGGACCTGCGTGCGATTGGCCCGCTGCAGGCATGCAGATGCACACGGTATGCGTAGGGCAGGGGTCAGGCACGCTCACCCTCCCCACAACACCCGCTGCATGAGGGACTGAGGGGACAATCCACAGTGAAATACCCAATTCACAGGGTGGTGAGGCAAGGTGGTATAGAGCCTGGCTACCGCGCCTTACCACGCTGCAGCGCATGCAGCCGAGACTTGATATAGCGGCGCATTGCGTTCTCAAACTGTGAGCGCTGGGCCCCAGCAGGGCTCCATGCAAGACGAGCGTTGACACGTGTCTTGCGGGCGTGGTGGCTGGTGTGTGTGTGTGTGTGTGTGGCGCGCAGGGCGTGGCGATTGCGATCCTGGTGAAGGTCGGCGTCATCCGCAAGGACGACTGGGACAGATACGACCGCCTCAACGTGGCGACAGGCATACAGGTGGGGACGGGGCAGGGGCCCAGCGGGCAGCCAGGGGGGCGCTGCTTGCGTTCCCGACAGGCTGAGCGGGGGACTCGGCAAGGGAGGGGTCTTGACTGCTGACAGCCGTGCCGCAAAGCAGTGTTGCTTGACGATTGCGCACACAACACGCGTGTCAGTTAAGTTTCTGGTGTTAGTCACAGCTCCTGACGCTGTGCGCCGTCCCCTGGCATCCTGTGGCTGCGTGTGATTACATGTCCTTGCTTGTGCGCCCTGGCTGGGTTGCTGCTCTGGTGGCCCGCTTGCAGGACTTCCTGGTGTGCATAGAGATGTTTGTGGCGGCGCTGGCGCACGCGTACGCGTTCCCCCCGCGGGTGAGTGAAGGATCGAAGAAGTATGGATTCCTCCGGCATGCATCTCCCTACACCCCTTTTCGGTCCTCATCTAGAGGGGAGTGTTGGCCTCGGCTAGAAAGCTCCAAGTGTAAAAACATCTAAAATCTATACCCCTGAGGATCCGCCAGCACCGCCGATGTCCCAATAGGGTGCTGCCGCTGCTGTGGTGCATTCACGCTGTCCCGTACTCTCGCCTCTTCCTTTCTTTATCATGCAGCATACGTTATCATTTGGCAAGTGCGGTACTCATCCTGGAGTTGCCCTGCAACGAGTTCCTGCAGGCGTGCGTGTTGATCGCTGCCACCCGTGCCTCCCATACCGGTACCACAACCTCAGCCACGCATCCCAGACCCCTGCATGCCTCACATGGTGGCATTTGGCGCGTGCCTCACTGAGGATTGGCTTTGGATTGCCAGTATATGTCAGCTCTGGTATCATTGCCGCCTCCCGTGTTCACTCAGGACTACATGGACCCCACGCGCACCACCAAGGGCTTCTTCACCAACGTGCGCTACATGTTTGACCTGCGTGATGTGGTGGTGGACGTGGGCGCGGTGGTGGAGGACCACGTCACCTCCGCCACACGCACCGTCGTCAAGGTGATGAGCGGCGGGGAGGGAGGAAGGAGAGAGGGGCAGAAGCAGGAGCAGCTGATCCACCCGTGCATGCATAGTAGCCAGTGTGCTGGGTGGCCTGATCCGCGCCTGACCAGCGAGCCCCCACCCCAAGATACCACCGCCTTGGCTGCATGGCGCGGTGGTGGGGACCAAAGCAACCCTTGCAATTTGTGGCGTCCTGTGCGTGTGTACGGCTGCGCTTACATTTCGTGTGGGGCTGGTCCTCACCCGGCGTGTGCGCGTGTGTGTGTATGCGCTGACGCCGTGTGTGCGTACCCGGCTGCGTGTGCGTACCTGGCAGGTGCCCAAGACGGCTGTGCGCAAGGCGGCGCAGGGCATCGCGCGCAACACGCAGGGCCTGCGCCAGCTCTTCAGCGGCAGCCCCAAGTGAGTGTTGATTGTGGGTGAAGCAGCTGGGAAGGAAGGGTGGGAAGGGTATGAAGGATTGGGACGGGTTGCGAATGGCCTGTAGGCTGCCAAGAAGGACGCGTCCAGGCCAGCGACATGTTTGGTTGGGTTTTCCCACGTCGGCTCATTTGGTCCTCCCTGCCTGCTTGACACTTGGCTCGTGCCAGCCCAGTGCTCAAAGTGGACACATACGCCCTGTTTGGTGACATTCGCGGGCGAGCCAGGTGTCATCAATCAGCGTGTGCGTGTCCGCTTTGGGTACTTGCGGTGCTGGCCTCCTGCGCCAAGCGGTTGAGAGTCTTGAGACACACTGACCAGCGCATCGCCACAGCGCCACGCTGTGCCAGGAAGAGCCCATGGGCAGGCCGGCAATCATTGATCACAAGGGGCGGTTTGAAAAGCACGTGCCAAAACCAGGGCTGCCGTATCAACCTCCATACGATGGCCACTCCCCTGACACATGACGAAACGTTGATGCAACACCCCGAAACGGCGTAGCGTGTTTATGAATTGTAAGTTTGTAACCCTGCACCGCTTGCCGGCGACGCGCCTTGCAGGAGCCCGACGGGGCGATCGGACGACGAGGATTACGACGCTGAGGCTCACGCGGGCCTGCTGGCCTCACCGGACGCGCAGCAGCACCGCTCCGACGAGCGCGACCCGCCAGCAACCGGCGCCAGCAGCACCACCACGGTCTTTGTCGCGGCGGGCGCGGGCAGCGGCAGCAGCAGCATGCTCGAGCTTGACACCATGCACTCGGTGGGCAACGGCAGCGGCGGCAGCCAGAGCGCCGGCAACCTGCTGCCCGTAGCCGCGCAGCAGCTGAGCACGGCGGTGGGCCCCACCACGAAACGCATGGCATCGCTGTCGTCGCTGGCTGCTGCGGCAATCCCCATGATGATCAGCGGAGGCGGGGAAGGCCCGCTAAGGCGGATCCGCGCCAGCAGCGGCGGGGGCAGCCGCAGCTGGCAGGAGCTGCACGACGCGCCGCTGCTGCACTCGCGGCCGGCTGGCACGAGCTACAGCGGTGCCGAGGACGGAGGGCCGCACGGCGGCGGCGGCGGCGGTGGCGGTGCTGTCCTGGGGGGCCTGGGGGACGGCCGGCAGTCGCCCCCCTCGCCGCTCGTACCGCTCATGACGCGGCACGACGGCGGGGAATCGTCGTCTAGCAGAGCTAGCGAGGACCACGCTGGCATCCATGGGGAAAGGTACATGCGCGGTGGCAGCGGCGGCAGGGGCGGCAGCAGCGTCTCGGCGGGCGCGTATGTGGCACCGGTGCCTGTGGAGGCCCTGGGGCTGCTGGGCACAGCGCATCAGCAGCAGCTGCGGCACCATGGGCTCGGTGACCCGGATGACGACGCCGATCGCGACGACGCGGGGGGGGACAGCGGGAACGATAGCGGCGGCAGTGGTGTGGGCGGGCCACTGGCGACGGCGCGCGCGCGGGGACGCTTGTGAGACGGGCGTGCGTCCCACCCAACCCATTTAGTGTCAGTGTACAAACATACAAGCCAATGTGAATGTCTGCTCCTGTTGTTTTGACACAAGGACGCGTGGGTGTCCTGGCTTACCACTGTTTAGGGCGTGCTATTGGTGTTTTGTGTTGCGCTGCAGAGCTTATCCCATGAGCGGTCGTTCTTTGTGCTTTGCCGTCATGACGTATGGGGCTGCATGCACAGTATTTGTGTGCCATAGTCAAAGGCACCGAGATGCACCTGAAGGAGGCGGGCGCGTTGATTGCACTGCGCTTGCAAAGTATAATCAACGTGTTGAGTGCACCAGCGTTGTTGTTTGCATGCGAACTTGCCAAGGACTGTGGAAGGAGTGCTCAACTAACTGCAGCATCACCTGCCATTCCGCAAGTCTGTTGTGAGTCATCAAGGCGCTGAGTCATGCAAGCAGCGCTTGCATATGCGTGCACGCCAACCCCACCCTTGGCGGCATGTTGTGTTTATGACCTGTGTAGTGTGAGCGCCTATGTGCACGTGTATTGTTGCAGTATGTGCATGTGCAGACCACCTGCTGCCTGGTCAGTGTCGCCCTGCTTGCACAGTATGCGGCTGACCAGGAGCATGGACCGTCAGCACTCAGCAGCAGCATTTGTCGGCTCAGACATTGGAGCCCCAGCGGTATATCAAGCTCCAACGCCGTAGACTTCGGTAGTGGCTACTATTTTCTTCAACTCTTGTTACTGCTGTTCCCTTGGCTTGCTTGGGGCTGAGACATCATTCTCTTTGCTTGACCTGCTCCCTAGCCTGCCTGACGAAGGAACTGCCAGCGATACCTCAAAGAAAACGCGACGGACGCGAACTTTCGTTTTGTGTCAAGCGGGCCGCGCGTTCGGGAGCCGCTTCGTCACAACCATTTAGGGTTCACATTATCGGTGAGTGCGGCAATTGACGCTTCAAAGCACCCAAATACAGTGCACTCTTTCCCTAATCGAACACGTTACTGTTGTGAACCGTCAGCTTGCTGACAGTCGCTGTGCGGCAAGGTCGTAAGTATGCGTGCTTGACTGACGCTCCCTGCAAGTATTGCAAGCCTTGCTCCACCCGAAGCTCGACCCCGCTTGCACTGTTGACCCAACATGCTGTGGTGGGACCATTTCTGTACTCCTGTTGTGCGTCATACGTGTGACATCGTGGAAATCATGCGTGCCTGGCGTGCAGGCGTGGGCAGGCGGGCCACACGACAGCAGCAGTGTTGGTTTGGCACGTTGGCAGGAATGTGGAGTGCAAAGCAGACTTGTTGCTGTTGCAAGACACGCTGTCCTTTTGCAAGGCCTCCCTGAGACAGAATCAGCGTCTGGAGCGTGCTGGCCTCTGGAATGCCTCAGCCGGCATAACAACGAAGCTGCAAGGGAAGCTCACACAGGAGCACCCGTTTCTGCCATATTGAAGGCGTTTTAAGCAGGCCGATTGCACCTGCGACTCTGTATTATGGCTGAAGACCTGGAGAGCGACTCGACCAAGTCAGAGGCGCTGCTGGCAAATGCAAGCGCTGACGACAGCCCTGACGATGAGCCATACATCGAGGCAGTGCCGGTTCCAGACTGGGAGATGGCTGAGCCTGCAGGAGAAAAGCCCTTCACCATGGTCTTTGGAGGCGAACCGGACGAAGTGGTGAGTGGAGGGCAGGCGGGTAGGGCAGCTCGGGCGCACTACGTGCTCGCCGTGCGGCGTCATGCTGTCGTGTGGCGGTGTGGGGCATGCGTGTGCGTACTGCCTTGGGGTAACTGCATGCATGTGAGCTGAGGATGACTTCCAGGATTCGAGTGCTCTGTAGCTTGCATGAGGGGTGTGGAACTCAGTGCTTCCTGATCAAATTCAAACTGTGGGGGGCACCCGCGCACCATCTGGTGCGGGTGTGCAGGTAGACAGGGCCCTTGACATGGTCACGGCTAGACTGACCATACTGCTGTTTATGGCGTGTTGCCACGCAACGTTCTCTCTTAGGACCACGTTATGAGAGGCTTTGAGCTCTGGCACAATACACTTTTTGAGTGCCCTACCCCAAAAGGGCTTTTCTCATCTGATAGGTTCGGCAGCATGCACTGCTTGCCGTCAGTCTGAGGCTCGCCTAGCAGGTTTGCGTCCTGGAGACGAGCATGATAGACTCGCGCTTTAGCCTCGGAGACGATGAGCAGCATCCCTCCAGCCCCTCCAGCGATGCTCCGCCTGCAGCGTCTTTCAGCGTGGAGAGCAGGCTATCCCCAGTTGGAAAACCCCTCTCGAAGCGACGTGCACGCAAACAGCAAGCAGATGACGCTTTCGTTGTGGAGTCGGAGGCCCTGGACAAGGTGCCACAGGGTGTCACTTGGGAGCACTAAACCCGTCCCTGAACACTTGCATTCACCCAGTGCTACACGTTGTAGGAGCTTCTGCTAGCCTTGGCCTTGCTTTTCGTTGACGTGCTAGCGGGTTAGGCCTCACCACATAGCTATTGTGCGGCAGATGGCAAATCAGGAAACGCTGCGGACCCCGTGTGCACGATTCAGTGTTGCATAAAAGAAATGCAGTTCGCTGTTGGGCATGTGCTGGCGGTCAATCTGTCTATGATCAAACCGCTTCAGGCGTGGTTACGTCTTGTGACCCCCCATGGCGTGACGACAGGCCACAAGCCTTCAAACCGATTGATGTGGCACTGCACTGTCTCTCCTTCTTTCACAGGAAATTCGGAGCTTTCAGGGCTACTCCACACCGTGGTGGAAAACGCTGCTGTTTTATGTCACAGCGCTGCTGACGGTCGGCTTGTCCTTGTTGGCATGCAAATGGAATCCAAAAATATACATAGCGTTGCGCCTCAAGACATGTGTCCTGGCTGTGGCCCAGTATGTGCGTATCACAGTAAGTGGGCAAGAGACGTCTCTCCAGATTTTCAGTGTGCATTTGAGGGTGCTGCTGATGTGCATATCGATTCCGCAGCAAGCGGCAGCCCCACTTACTGTTGCGGTGCTGTTGGCTCTGTGTTCTTGTGTAGCTGGTGGATGGCCGCACTGACCTGGAAAAGGTGCAGGAGCTGGAACCACCCGGTGCTCAGTTTGACTCGCAGCCCACGCTTGCTGCAGAGCAAGAGGTTGAGGGCCGCAGCGGCCTGCTGGACTGGCAGGCAAGTCAACAGTAGTAGTCTACTCACCCCACACCTGATTGAGCGCAATACGGTCCTAGGGCGCATGCGGACCTGTATTTCTTTCCAGGGCATGAGCAGATGCCCTTCCGCAAACCTCTGCAGGCGTGTGTGCACACACAGCTGCGAACCGCATTTCTGAACGCCCTCCGTGCATGCCCAGAGCAGCACTTCAGTGCAGCGCTGCATACCGTTTCGTCTCTGAGCGCAGGCTGCACCCAAGCTGAGGCTGCTGGAGTACCGGTGTCAACGCTACTTCTATGTGGACTCATTGGGCACGTTCGTGGCGGTGCCAGGCATGCCCAAGGTATGACCAACCCGTCGCATGCAACATTTGTTGTTGTGGTATGTGCGCCAGAGCAGGAGCGTACTTCTGCTTGGCGCGTAGGCTTTGGCATGTGGTTGTAACCTGCTGGTTGGTGCTCAACCGTATGTGCCGCCCAGGGTTTCAACGAGCGACTGAAGCGAGTGGGAACAGCACTGACGGGCCCCGCAGCGCAGGCAGCAGCATTGATGGATGACGCGGATTTCGATGTGACAGAGCTGCAGCTGAGGTGCGTAGAAAGTTGGAACAGACGCAGCGGGCATGACGCACGGCGTGCACCGAACCATGCATGCTTGGTGTGTGATCATCGCCCTGCAGCATGCAGCATGCATGGCAGAATGACTGCATGAGCTCGTCACGTGGCCTTCGGTTGCCAGGCAGGCTGGCAGTGGGTGCATGTCCAGCTGAGGCAAGCAAAGCGTTGCGCATGGGAGGGCACCGCTTGGCCAGGCACGCAGCGTCAACCCAGCTGCGTGGTGTTGCTGCCGCTGCGTATCAGGTCGGGCTCTTTGACAGTTTTAACCTTAACTAGTAAGCCCTAATCCTGAACCCTCAGCAAGCCTGGAGCAGGTGGTTGTTGCTGCGGTATGGGTAGGGAGGACGTGTTGGGCTTGAGGGCAAGGCCTCCACATCAGTCCATATGTTATCGTTGGATCCTTGTAGGTATGGGAGCAACGAAATGCGTATCCCGGTCAAGACGTTGGCCATGCTCATCTATGACGAGATGTGGCACCCCTTCTACTGCTTCCAGGTGCGCAAGCACCCCAGCCACTTTTGCCCTTGCACGGCATGTCCAACCTTGCCGTGCGCAGCACGGAAGTCACATGTGGAGCCGAGTTGGCGCCACTGATTGCAGTATAGGCGTGAACCGGGGGGCAGTGCCGTCTGTCGTTCTGCGCGCCGCTGCTCATGCTCCTTCCCGGCCTGACCTTTGGCCCTTGAGGTTTTGCTTCCCCCGCCTATGCTTTTCATCGCAGTACGCCTCCATCCTGATCTGGATCTTTGGGGATCAGTACTACAGCTACTCGGTGTGCATCTTTGTGATCACGTGGTTCTCCATCATCTCCTCGGCGCTGGAGGCGCACTCCAACATGAAGCGCCTGGCGGACATCGCGTACTATCAATGGTGGGTCCAGCTCTGGTACCGTACACCAAATGCGCTTTGCTAGGCTGCGTCCACACACCCTCTGTGGCAGACATCGCATACCACCAATGGCGGGTCAGGCGCGGGAGCAGGTCGCCACGCACGCAGCAGCCGTGTTTTGTATGAGCGCGTTGAGCACCGCGCATTCCTCATGCACGCGTGCAGCGATGCATGACAGCGACGAGCTGCATGTGTTGCAGCCGGGCATGCTGGCGTGCACAAGCGGTGCCTGCAATCCTCGCCCTTCCTTGAGCACGTCCTTGTCAGCGCTCGGTGGCTGCTTCTGATGCGCATTCACGCGCACACAACGGCGCACACTGCATCGCCCCACGGCAACCTCAGGCTGACAACGCGTTGCATGTTGGCTGGGCAACCTCTCTCCCCGCAGTGATGTGGAGGTGCTGCGCGAGGGCCAGCTGCAGAGCGTGGCCTCCCCCGCACTGGTGCCGGGCGACGTGGTGGTGGTGGGCACCGGCACGCTGCCGTGTGACATGGTGCTGCTGCGAGGCGAGGCCATCGTGGACGAAAACATGCTCACCGGTGAGAGCTTGCATACATACATGCATGCACGCACGCACACACCGCGCTGGGCCCGACAAGCAGTGTGAAGGCCTGGGACAACATGCAACCCCGCACTGCATGGCACCAAGCCACACGGGTGCGCTCGCTGCTCTCCTGCTTGAGGTCGAAACAACCACCTTGTTGCAGAGCAATCTTTGAGAGAGAGCCCGTGTCAGGTGGAGATGGTGTAAGCATGGGGGGACGGTGAGCGAAACGGGAGAGCGCATGGGCGCCGTGCAGGGTCGCTGGAGACTGCCAAGCATCACCATGATCGCCATCATGGCCGTGGAGGGCGGTGGCTCTGGGACGCGTGCGCGCGTGTGTCTGTTTGTTTATGCGTGTGACATTCTGACGCGGGGGGCCATGTCGCATCGTCGGGCCTGCAGGCGAGTCGGTTCCGGTGCGCAAGGTGTGCTACAGCCCTGTCGCTGACGGGCTGGGCTACAGCCCCGACAAGAGCCCCAGCTGCACGCTGTATGGCGGCACGCTGGTGGCGCAGGCGCGCGCGCCGCGTGGGCAGCGCGCGCTGGCCATGGTGTGCCGCACGCGCTTCTACTCCTCCAAGGGCCAGCTGCTCAGGTGCGCCTGCGCCCTCCCGCTACTGCATCCGCCTTTTGTTTCATCATGTGGTGTTACATCAGGAGCGTGTTGGCCAAACGGCTCATGCTCCCCCCAGATGGGCATCAGCCTTTTGGCAGTGCTTGTAGACTTGTAGACTGGTCGTGAGACCCGGATCAGTCCTCCTTCCGCCACCCAGTCATACCCGTCGTGATGATTTTGGTTTGGGCTTTAAACTTTCGATGACCTAAGTAAGAGCCCGTGTTGTTGTATTTGGACCTTTAGCTAGGCTCCGTGAAAAGTGTACCGCGGTGTGCTGTGCGATGTCCCGCTGCCGTCGCCGCTGCTGTGCCTGCGGCAGGTCGATCCTGTTCCCCCGGCAGCACGAGGAGGCCTTCATCAGTGACTCACTCAAGTTCATCGCCTTCATGCTGGCGCTGTGCATAGGTGAGGGGCCAGCGGCGGCCGCGGCGACGCGTATGGGTGTGGACAGGGCCCCGCTGCGTGCACTGCATTCCCCTGTATTGCATGACCCAAGGCGGCACTCTGCCTTGAAGTCTTGAACACATACAGTATTCGACATACGCTGGGTGCTTGCCGCTGGGGCGAGGGCTTCAGCAGAAACCGCATCTCAGCGTGCAGGCTTGTCTCGCACGCGCTGTGTCTTGAAGTCGCGCAGCTGTTTGAGCAACCCGCACCCGGGCCATGGACGAACACGCAGCCTGCAGCATGTGCACCAAACTGTGCACCCGCCGCTGTGCCAGGTCCCCATTCGTGCGAGCATGTGATGGGCCATGCGGCTGACACGCTCGCAGTATGTCTTAACACAGCCTGCATTTACCCATAGAACTGCACGATGCAGGATCAGATGCCACATGAACCTCACCTTGGTAGTGCTTGAGTCGGTCTTGCCATGCGTGGTTCTGAGCAGGCCTGTACATTTGGGCCGCGGTGGTCCTGGCGGAGGCAGGCGCCTCCCCGGACCGCATCGTGGTCAGGTGCGTGCATGCGATGGAGTTTGCGAAGGGCGGCTGAACACCACCAACAATGATTATTTGAGGTTTTCATGTTGACCAGTGCCCCTGTGCTGCAGTTGCCAGCGTTGCCAGGGGTGTGCGCATGCGCAGCCCGTCACACATTATCTGTACGCAATGCGTTTGCCGCGCAGTTAAAACTCCGGCACGAACTGAAGCATGGCAAGCAAGCAAATACGGCAGGCTTTGCTGTGCCACGGTGCTTGATCTAGTGAGGACAGTTTCGTGACTCGCTGCTGCCTTCATGGTTCAGGTTCTTTGACATGATCACCATCGCGGTGCCGCCCGCGCTGCCGGCGTGCTTGACCATCGCGACGGTCTTCAGCATCAACCGCCTGCGCAAGCGCGACGTGTACGTGACGGGCCCCGACCGCATCACCATGGCGGGACAGCTGGACGTGATTGCCTTCGACAAAACAGGTGCGTATCGGCGCTGGAGCTGGGGCTGGGTGCGCCTCGTTTCAGGGTGTCCACAACCAGCACAATGGGCGTTCCCTTCTACTGAGGGAGGGAGACAGTACAGAGAGGTATAACACGGCGAGATATAGCCTGTGGCTTGGCCCCACATCAAGCAAGCCACCAGAGTCCTGCATACTGCGTGCTTGCATCTGCCCTTGTACACCAACCTTGACCAGGCACCACCACCGCATATCACACAGGCTGAGCCTCTGGCTACATCTCCCAAAAAAACTGTCGTCTTCTCTTGTGGGCATTTTCATGGTTGTGTCATTGTTTGGCATGTGACGCGTGGCTCTGCAGGCACGCTGACGGAGCAGGGGCTGGACCTCCTGGGGGTGGTGCCCATCATGAACGGGCAGAGCTTCAACATGGTCAACCAGGTGCGTGGACGCGGGTGCATGGCGGTGCAAGTTGACAGCCAGCCTGGCAGGGCACCTGCCGCATTCCACAACGCACCATTGCCATGGTCAGCAGCACCTCCCACGAAGATTTCATTTGCAGCTGTGTTTCACTTAGAGGCGCATTTTGATGGCACGTCACTGCGTCTGCCTGCGGTGGGTGGAAGCGTGCGGCCTTTTGGTAGCGTTTGCTGATACCGACACCGCCTGATGCTGACACGGCGGCGTGAGGCTGATTGAGTGAGCTATCTGACGCGTGATGGGGCCGCCGCTGCGTGCGTGTGTGCGCGTGGCACGCAGGCGTCTCTGCTGCCGCTGAGCCTCACGGAGCTACTGGCGTCGTGCCACGGCCTGGCCAAGATGGGCGACACGCTGGTGGGCGACCCGCTGGATCAGGTGGGTGAGGAGGGGTGACACGCGCTGGTCTGGCACCCTACCTGGCGCCTGCTGGCTTGATGCTTGATGCGCTCATGGCCCTTTGGCTGACACCAGCTGGCTCCCGCTGAGCCAGTATTGCATGCGCGGCGGCGATGGGCTTGTGCTCGAACAGAGCTTATGCGCAAGCGTTGTGATTCCAGCTCAGCAGCATCGGGCGTTGGCTCCAGGGGGCCCTGTGTAGCCCTTGCACCCCTCACCTGCATGAGTGCATGACTCATGCAGGGGTGCGTGTGGAGGGGGTGGGGACAAGCAGTAGTTGACAAGCACATGCCCAGCGTTTTGAAACCAAATGGCGTCTAAAGTACAGCCTGCGTCAAGCTGTTGCCCGGCCCCCTCAAATGGTGTGGGCTGCCTGTCAAACGTAGCTGAAGCGGGGTGCTCTTTTGGGGTGTTCGCGGCATGCAGAAGCTGTTCCTCGCCACGCACTGGGAGCTCATTGACGAGCGCAACGCCAGCATCGAGGCGGTGGTGGGCGAGCGCCCCGACCCCGTGCTGGGCCTGGGAGGCACGACCGGCGGCATGCAGGGCGAGCAGCTGGCGGACGAGGCGGACGCCACCGGGCAGTCGGCGGTGCAGAGCTACGTGCGGCCCCCGGGCGCTGCAAACGTGAGTCGCGTGATGAGCCGATGAGCGCTGAGGTGGTCAGTGGAGGGTACTGGCCTGTACTGCAACATGCGCTTTACTCGCGTGCGTGTTGTACTCCTGTGGGGGGAGGGGGACAGATGATGCCGTGTGCCTTCTGCGCAATTAGCTGCCTGTTTCCATCGGTTTGAAACCACTTTGGTTGCAGTGCAGTCAGTGTCCGCGACAGACAAACCCGGCAGCGCGCACTAATCTTCACATCCCAGTGTATGCGCAGCTTTAGTCGATGCATCCCTCACAAGTGCAAGCATTTGAGCATGCACCCCAGCCTCGGCATCACACGCTGCGGTGCACGGCTGCCGCCGCATCGGACTGACGCGCCAGCCATACCAATGTTATGTTACGTCATACCGTGTATTTGTGTTATCCATGCGCAGGCGTACGCGATCATCAAGCGCTTTGAGTTCAACGCGGCGCTGCAGCGCAACCTCGTCGTAGTGCGGGCGCCGCCGCCGCCGCCCAAGCCCGTGCTGGGCGGCGGCTTCGCCAGCCCCGGCGGCGCCAGCGGCGGCGGCGCCAATGACTCCCCCTCACCCTCCCCCGAGCGGCCCTCTTACAACGGAGCCCCCCAGCACGGAGGCCCCCTACTGGGGGATGACCCCAGTGACCCCGGGGGGGACGTGCCGGTGATGGTGTATGTGAAGGGCAGCCCGGAGGCGGTGCGTGGGCTGGTGGCGCCGGACAGCGTGCCTGGCGATTTCGACGAGGTGCTGGGGGAGCTCACCCGCGAGGGCCTGCGCGTGCTGGCGCTGGCGCAGGGCGACGCAAGCCATGTGAGTAAAGTGTTGGCTTGTTGTTGCCTGCTGCTTGACTTGCACCTGCAAGCGCTTTTCGGTCCTCATCTAGAGCGCTTTTCGATCCTCATCTAGAGGGGAGTGTTGGCCTCGGCTACAAGCTCCGAGTGTAAAAACATCTGGCCTCAAGTAATGTGAGTGAAGGGGACGAGGAGGAGTGGGAGGCAGCCGGCCGCTGTCGTGTGGCCCTGCAGGGTTGTCCGCCGTGCGTCTGTTTCCCATGCGCGTGCACATGCCGGGCGCTGCCACGCGCTCCGGTCAAAATGCTGTCAGTTGGTGGTGAATGCAGCATTCCGCTGGGCTGTGTGCTCATCTAAAAACAAGCATTTCGTCTTGCCTGTTGTTTTTCTCACTGTGAATGCGATGTCGATTGTGTTGTTTGCAGGTGCCGCTGGATATGTTGCTTCATTGGACTCAGTCTGAGACCGAGACCAACATCCAGCTGCGCATGGTGGGGCTGGCGGTGATGGCTAACCCCCTGCGGGAGGATACCACGGACATCATAAACCGCCTGCAGCACGCCAGCATACGCACGCTCATGGTCACAGGTGAGGCAGCCGGCCAGCCTGCCTGCCAGCGCGTCGACCTGCTAACCGATAGGGCCGCGTGCGTGTGGCCTGTTGTGGTGCAATGACGGCCTGACAGCTGGCAGTGTGGCTACTTGGACTGCAACAGCCAACAGTACCACCGCGTATCGCCGTACGGCGTCCTTCGTCGCTTGTACACGCGCTTCTTGAGTGCCAGTGTGGATCCCGCTCGTGCCAGCAACGTGACGCGAGCGTCCCTGCAAACGCTTGCCTGCGTGTGGTGCTGCAGGCGACCACCTGCGCACCGCCATCTCTGTGGCGCACAAGTGCCGCATCATGCCCGACCAGAAGCCCATCCTGCTGGTAGACGGAGCGGACCACGTTGGCAGGTGCGGCGTCGCACGCAGCTAGCTAGCTGCGTCCTGTGCCGGAAACTGCTGCAAAACTGGATCGCCGGATCAAGTGCTCATGCCAGCATTTGGTCTTGTTTTTGGAGAAGCAACTTGCACTTGTCCCTGCCATCAGACGCCGCTGATTATCTATGATCAATTATTTACTAACACAACACTGGGGAGCTTTCACACTAGCGAAAGTAGTTGCTTGACGCCGAGCGTGCGGTCCTGACGCATGCAGGGAGGGCGCCAGCGGCCCGGGCCCCGGCGGCGTCCCTAACTCTGCCAGCACAGCTTCCCTGGCGCCGCTCGCAGCGCAGCCGGACGCGTCGTCCCGCTTTGGCTCCGGGCCCCCCTCTGCTGGTTTCGGATCCCCCATGTCCGCCTCCAACGCCGGGGGCGCAGGCGGCATGGCGGCGGGCGGAATTGCTGGGTTAGGGGGCGCCTTGTCGCCTGCGGCAGTGCTGCTGCGGCTGAGCGTGCTGAACGTGGACGGTGCGGTGGAGAGTGTGCACGCGGTGGGCAGCGCGCTGGCGCGTGTGATGGTGGGCGAGCTGGAGGCGGCGGTGACAGGCAAAGGCTTCACACGGTGAGCCTGGCAGCATGCGCGGGGCCGTGCATGCGCGTGTGATCATGAATGCACAATCGCTCGTGTTGCACGTGGCGCTGGGTGCGCTTGCATGGCGCAGTCTCACAGTGGTTCCCGTCGTGCAGCTGTTGGTCGCCTCTGGCATGATCTCTCTGGCGCACAAATGAGCCACGCACGATGAGGCTTGAGCGGCGAGGGACGCGCAGCTCACATCCGAGCCTGGGGATGCCTTGCTTGGATCTGAATGGGGCAGCGTAGTGTTCGCGTATGTGAGGGAGCGGGGCCGCACGCTTGGGGGGAACAGCTCAAACGGGAAGCCCGTTGCCAGGTTGTCACATTGACACGGGCCCCCCATGTGGCCTGGGGTTCGGTTCAGCTGTGTGTGTTTTACCGGAGAGATGTGCACGGGCGGCCTGGATATGGACCGTGGATGACCACATGTGTGTGTGTATGTGTTGTTGCGGCCGTCAGGCTATGTCAGCTGATGGATGCCGACACGGTGCTGCCGCTGCTGCGGCGCGCGACCGTGTGGGCGCGCATGTCGCCCGACAACAAGCGCGACCTCATTGAGCTGCTGGGCAGCGGCCTCGGCGGCGGCGCGCTGCCGCCCAACGCCACGCTCCCGGGCGCCAGCGGCAAGCACAACAACGCCAGCGGCAGCGCCAAGGCGCAGGCGCGAAGCGCCGCCGGCAGCGCTCACAGCAAGGCGGCTCTGCTGCCGGCCGGGACGCTGTCTTCGTCATCACCCGCGTACGGTGGCGCCAACAGCGCCGGCGGGGACCCCAGCGGCGTCCCCTTATCATCCTCCGCACTACGCATCAGCTCCAGCGGGGCGCATCTCAACGGCAATGGGAGCGCCGCGACATTTCCCTCTGGCAGCGCAGGGGGTTCGGTCAAGGGGGGGAACGCAGCGGGAGCGGGAGGATCGGCTGGTGCGGACGATGATCCGGCGGCGCTGCCGCCGCCGGTGTGCCTTGGCCTGCATGTGGGGTTCTGCGGGGACGGCGCGAACGACTGCGGTGCGCTGAAGGCGGCGCACGTGGGCGTGTCGCTGTGCGAGGCTGAGGCGAGCGTTGCGGCGCCGATGACGTCCAAGACGCAGAGCATCGCGAGCATGGTGACGGTGGTGGCGGAGGGGCGCTGCGCGCTGATGTGCACGTACCAGATCTTCCAGTTCATCATCGGATACGCGCTGGTGCAGGTGCGGACTCGCCCGGCTGGGTGTGGACCGCTGGCTAGCGTTTTGCCCTGCAGTGTTCATCGGTGGCAAGGTTTCAAACGCAGCCGGATGTGCACGTGTTGAAGGATTGTGTGCCCCAAGATGCTTCATGCCCAAAAGCCAAAAAAGGCAACATTGCTGCTGCAGCATAATGTTCTGGCTGCTGACTGCTGCCTGGCCTCTTGTGTGTGTGGGATGTGTGCGCACTTGCTGCCCCCCACCACATACTGCTCCACCCTCACTCAGCGTTCACCCTGCCTCCGAGCTCGCCTGCACGTTGACACCCTGTACGGGATGCATGTGATGGTCTGCTTCTCTCCTCGTCCGCCCGTGCTGTAGGCCTTCGAGACCAACCTGATGTACACGTACGCGATCAACATCGGCAGCGCGCAGTACCTGATTGAGGACCTCTTCTTCACCACCGTGCTGGCGGCGCTCATGGGATTCACACGCCCAAGGTGGGGACTGATGAGGACTGAGGGCGGCGCACACTGACAGCAGCGCACACGCACACATGCGCCCACGCGCACACCCTCGCGCCGTCGCACGGCGATCACACCTCGTGCAATGTGGCATCCGCCCATGACCACGCACTCCCTGGCCTATCAGGCAATGCGCTCGGGCACTTGTTTTGTTGCAAGCGCATGCAACGGCGTATCCTTGGTGATTGATGCAAGCGAATGTGTTGTCGTGCTGGCATGGCCTCACTCCCGGCCGTGTTGGTTGCACGATGTCAACACGACAGTGGGTTGCACTAGGCTTGGGCCTGCGAAATCCCCACACGGCTTGCTTCCTGCTGGCACTGTGCTGCTTGCTTTTGTGTGGCGCTGTGCACAACCGATGCAAGCCTGCACCTCTCCACAGGATGTGCATGGCATGGTACCCGACTAAGTAGTGGTGCATGGTGTGCCTGGCGCTGCATGGCGGTGCGTGAGCAGGAACAAGCTGTCTCGCTCCAAGCCGCTGCAGCGCGTGATGAGCGCGCCGCTGCTGATCAGCACGGTGATGCAGCTGGCGGTGGTGATGGTGTTCCAGGAGCTGGCGCTGATCATGCTGGCGGTGAGGCACATGTGATGATAGGCACACGTGACGGGCATCGGGCATACATGCACAGCGCAACCCTGGGTGGTTGCAGGGCGGTTGCAGAGTGGTTGCGAGCTTGGTGCAACCTTGGCGGTTGAGGATGTCGTTCTGCGCACGTCGAGGCGTCTCCTTGCTCTCCTGATCCCTTTTGCGGGGCAAGCCAACATGGCCCATTCTGCTGACATGCTCCCCGTTTGCCATTGCATACGCACGTGATGTATTTATGTGTGTGTACTGCATAGCCTGGTACTACGGTGCACCCAACCGAGCGTTTTGCGGTGATGCCGTTGCCGATGCCTGCGCGCAGGCGCAGCCGGGCTACCAGCGGTTCCATGGCGACAAGGACCTGCGTGACGTGGTAGTGAGTCACTGGGGGGGCGGAAGAGGAGAGACTGTGAACCCACAGTGAGGGCCCATGGTGGTCACGCACCGCACGGTCCATCAGGGTGCACGTCCCGCTCCTTGCTGCTCAGACTCACATGCATACATCACACTTGCCGCGTTCGCCTCACCATCACATGGCGGCATAGCGCAGCAGAGCACATGCGTATGCTGTTGAGATACGGTACACACCTGCACCTGTGTGCTTAGCGCTGCTCCAGCGTGCCGCGTGTTGTCTGCCGTGGCACGTGCAACGCTTTTCGCTCATGCGTGTGTGCGCCTCCCTGCTGCAGGCGCCTGAGAACACAGTGACGTACATTGTGGCGCTGGGCCAGTTCATCATCCTGGCGCTGGTCTTCAACAAGGGCATGCCGCACCGCTCGCCGCTGTGGACCAACATCTGGCTCGTGCTGGCGCTGCTGCTGCAGGTCAGGAAGGAAGGGGCAAGGGGTGGGGGCGCGGGCGCCTTGCGGGGGCCAGGGCTTGGAGAGATGTAGGATTGTAGTTGCTATGATGCATGCATATGCCAGAGGCAGCTTGGACAGTACATGCGTGTTTCCCTCAAAAGTAAACGGCTGGCTACTGAGCCAGGGCGGGCCCTTCCCATGGCCTCCTGTTGCATGTTGGCATGTTGGCGTCAGCTTACCGTACTTGCAGGAGGCAAGGGGCAGCGCAGTCAGCAGTCGGCAGTCGGCACCGCAAACGCGAGCACCATCGGGCGCACTCGTCCTGCCTCTTGGTGTTGTTTCGTGGTCGCGACCATGTATGGTTTTGCTGCCCTGCACCCATGGGTACGCACCCGTCCACCCGCGCACCGCTGTGTGGACGCTGCAATCCTCGAGGCCCGCTCACAGCGATGCGTCATGCTTGTCCTTGCGTGCGTGCGTGGCGCAGGTCGGCTTTGTGCTGTTCACGCTGTTTGCGCCCAACAACAAGTTCAACACGGACGTGCAGCAGCTGGTGGACAGCAGCGTGCTGGACATGGCGTTCAGGGGCAAGCTGCTGGCGCTTGTCGCGGTCAACGGCGTCACGGCGGTGGTGTGCGAGTACATATCCATGGTGAGCGGCAGCGGCAGCTTGAGCCGCTTCCTTCAAACGTGCTGCTTAGGCTCGTGACCCAACACCTTTACAAACAGCCCACACAGTTGCGCCCAGCTTTCATAGCATGTGTTGGAAGCACATGAAGGTGACATGGACTGGTACTTTGTGCTATGTGACACGATTACATCAAGTGCCGTTCCTGTTTGTGAAACTGCTTGGGCTCAATTGATTGATACTGTTGTTAAACCGTCTTCCCTGGCCGTGTGCTCCGCAGGGTATCGTCAAGCTATACAACTGGTGGAACAGCAGGCGGAAGAAGAGTAACTAGGATGCCTCAGGCGCCAGCTAGGGCGCGGGGCGTGGTTGACCAGTGTCAGAACCTGTGGTGTCGTTATCCTCCTCGCCTATGTGACCTTGCTCGATGTGTACGTAAGGCCCGAACCTATTCAGCCATTTAGCTGGGTGCGTGTTTGCGCTGCTTTGCATACGTGCACATTATCAACATGCATGGAAATAGCTTGCTCAAGCTTGCTCCTGGTGCCCGCCCCTCAATTATTTCCTGAAGCGCCCTGCAAATGCTGTATGCTTTCCATGCTGGTCCAAGGCTGTAACAATGAAGCTCAAAAAGTCGCCGTGACCGCATAGCGCAGTACGCTTTGCACTTGTGTGAGGTACATACAAAGCATAAAAGCGAGACGAAGAAACGACAAACTCATTCTTAAGGACTAGAAGGAGGAACACCAACAACCAAGTAGACTGCTAGCGGCTTTCCACTTGTCATCGTCAAGTGTTCGAGTGTTTCAGGCAGCTGTCAACAGGAAATTACCATCACCGGCCGAGGCGCAGCGCCACACAAGGAGCAGGAGTGCATGGCAGTTCGGGGCGTATCAGTGTGTCGTTGAAAACAACAGGTGCCATGGCCTGGCCGCTCATGCTGCTGGCTTGGCTCGTGGTGTTGGCACCTGCTGTGTTTCCGGCAGCTGTTGGCGACCACGGGAATGCTCATCAGAGTAAGCCTAGACATATTTTGTTGCTGTCAATCGTAGCAGTCTAACAGTGCTGGAACCCAGGAAGGTGAAGGAGCTTGTTGGTCAAGCGTCGTTAGCGCAATTGCTAGCAAAGCTGACTGCAGCGTGTCACTGGCCGCTGTTTGCAAGACTGTATTGCAGCCATGTGCTGCTGCACATGGTGCCATGCTTTTGGTGTGTTGTATTTGTATCTTTGAACCTCACCGTTATGGCCTGCACTGAGTGTGCCAACATTGATGACCTTTGCAGGGCTGGAAGCTATGCATCGCAGTCAGCACAATCACGGCTGGCGAGCCTTACGGGTGCAAAACATTGACACGCTCAGGCCTGTCAAGCTCGGCCCACGCCGGTCATTAGAGCAGGTGCAGCTCCCGCTTGCACCGGACCCTCCACCGCCACCCCCACCGCCTCCGCCACCCCCGCAGGTTCAACCCCCTGCCCCGCCACCGGAACCTCTTACAAATGCACTAGTCCGTCTGACACGCGGCAGCACATTTGACCAAGGGTTTGTACAGGTGCGTCCATGCATGCGCGTGGCATGCACACGCACATGAAACAGGCAGCAAGTGCTCTCTCACTCGCCTCGAAGCGCTGCAAGGCTGATCGGTGCCATCCGGGCGACCCCACGCACGCCTCCCGTCAACCGCTTAGCCTTGCCCTAATATCATGATACAGGCCAGCAGTGTTTGGGCCACCAGGCACTTTGCCCGCCTGAGTTCCCCCAGCCACGGCCTCTCTGTCTCCCCGAGTCTCCTTTCACTCGGTGTTCCGCGCTCCCTGGATCTCGCCTCCCGGGCCTTGCAGGTATACTTCCGCAGGCGCTGGGGCTACATATGCGACTCTCAGTGGGATGACAGCGATGCCACCACCGCATGTCGACAGATGGGCTATGACGGCGGGCGCGCCATATACAGCCGCTACAGCCCTCCGCCTGCCAGCCCACCGCCGCCGGTCTGGCTGGACGGCATGCAGTGCCGCGGCACGGAGCCGTTGCTGGCGATGTGCCGTAACTCCGGCGGCGGGCTGGCGAGTCACAGCTGTGACCTGCAGAGCTTGGCGGGCGCCCTGTGTTACGGTGAGCGATTCAGCGCACACAACAGCAGCCTTGCTGAGATCGCGTGCCGGTGATACCGCATGATGACAGCCTGAATGGAAAGCATGCCGTTGCCTGTTTCGCGGTTTCCGAACATTCATTGAGACATGTGCCGGGCTTGTTGCGGGGAGCCTAGGCGTGAACATGGCCTGCATGCGCCTACCTGGTCGATGCCCACGGTGCTGCTTGCACGCGCAGACCGGCTGCGTCTGCGGATTTCGCGACCGGTCGTCGACCCGGAGGTCGGCGGCAACGGCGCCAGCTCGTCCACGTACGGCGAGCTGCTCATGCTGCTTCCCAACGGCACCTGGAGCGCGGTGTGCGCGGACCGCCAGTGGAGCGACGTTGACGCTGGCGTCGCGTGCCGACAGATGGGCTACGAGCACGGCGGCGCTGCGCTAACCCCCCAGGACCTACAAGACCTCCTCGGCAGCGGGCTACAGGGCAGCTCCTCAGGAGGCCACCGTGCTTTGCTAGCGCCGCAGGCGGGTGCAGCGACACGGTCGGCAGCTGCGCCTTCCTCGGATGAGGATGGCGATGATACGACTGCCGGTGACAGCTTTGCGGGCGGTGGCGGCAGCGGCAGCGGCCTGCCGGGGCGGGGGGCGGTGACGTCCAGCAGCGGCGCGCCGGTGTTCCTGGAGGGCGTGGCGTGCGAGGGCACCGAGCGCTACCTGTCGTCGTGCCGGCACAAGGGCCTGGGCGTGGCGACGTGCGCCAGGGCGCAGGCGGGCGCGGGCGTGAGGTGCTTCTTGGGTGAGTGGCGCATGGCGGCTGGCGATGCGGGGGCTTGAGCCACATGCGCGAGCGCATACGCACACTACACGGCCCCACAGAATCACACTGCATGGCCCCACGGAGCCTCTTTCTCACACACGCGAGCGGCTGTCATGGAAAACACTCGTGCTGTTTGACCACGCAAGCCGCCCGCGATTGTGCATATGCTGACGTACACCATTGATGCTGCTGCCGTCTCGGCTACGGCGTTCAGCACCAGGCGGTGTACGTCTCAATGTCTGATTGTGGTGCGCTGACGCAGACCTGCCGCCGTCATCGCCCCCGACGCCGCCGCCTTCACCACCCCTGGAACCACCCTCACCCTCACCCTCACCCTCGCCCTCGCCCTTGCCACCATCCACCAGCACACCCCCGGAGTCATCGCACCCTGCCTACCCACCGCCTCAGCCACCAGCGCCACAACCCCCGCCAACATATGCTCCCCCGGCGTATGTTCCCAC
The DNA here is from genome assembly GCA_001662385.1 of Chlamydomonas asymmetrica. NCBI lineage: Eukaryota > Viridiplantae > Chlorophyta > Chlorophyceae > Chlamydomonadales > Chlamydomonadaceae > Chlamydomonas > Chlamydomonas asymmetrica. Next base: position 172,751 of record BDDA01000047.1, read on the forward strand.
GGGCCCAACCCCTTCACCGCCGCTGTACCCGCCCCCCGCATACTCGCCTCCCGGGTACCCTCCGCCGCACTCACCCACTTATCCACCCACTTATCCACCCATGTATCCACCGCCGCACTCACAGCCTCCTCCAGAGTATTCACAGACACCGCCCCCAGGGTATTATTCCACCCCGTATCCACCGAGCTACCCACCAAACTATCCACCAAACTATCCGCCAAGCTACCCAGCAAGCCACCCACCAAGCTATCCACCGGCCTACCCACCAAGCTACCCACCGACCTACCCACCAAGCTACCCACATCCGCCTCAGCCCACCCCTGGATACTATTCACCCCCCGCGTACCCGCCAGCGCCGCCACCGTCATACAACACACACTCACCACCTACGCACCCTTCCCCCGCACCGCCTGCGCCATTGCCAGCGCCCCCTGCCGGCAACAGCACAGAGCAGCCTGCAGAGGGGAGCGTCAAGCTGGTGGACGGCAACGGTCTGGGTGGCTTCGGCCGCATCCTGATATACCACGCGGGCGTCTGGGGCACTGTGTGTGCAAGGTGAGCGGAGGGATGCCTGGGAAATGGGGGTGTGTTCAGGTGGCTCCTGAGCTCCCTGCACGCGTTGAAAGGCCTTCCTGCGTCCGCAAGCGATAGGAAGCGCTACCACAAACCGCGCCCAGCGTGACAACACAACCACACTTCCCCCATGGCCGACAACAGCAGTTGCATTGCTCACTCCAGACCTTGGCCCTCGCGCATGGTGCAGAGCGGTTGAACCACGTGCACATCCGGTGCCGCCCCATGTCGCCACGTCAAAGGCATCTGCATGCAACATTGCAACCGCTTGCTGTATGCCATGCCCGCAGGTTCTTCGATGGCAATGCGGCCGCTGTCGTCTGCCGCCAGCTAGGCTTTGCCGCGTACGGCTATCCCTGGCCGCTGCCGCAATCCACGGCAGCACCCGCTGCCCCTGTGTGGGCGCAGAACCTCCGATGCGAGGGCCAGGAGGAATCGCTAGCGCAGTGCTTGGTGCGCGGCCAGTGGGGCGGCTCTGTGTGTGGCCCGAAGGACGATGACATGGCCGTCATGTGCGCAGGTGGGCAATACATTGGGACATTCACCCTGCGGTCCTGGGTGGGCAAGGCATTGGGTCGCACATCTGCATGCATGCGGCCAACAGGGACTGCTTGGCCTGGTTCAGGTTGTTGGCGATCAGCGCTTGACAACACCAACAACCTGTATCGTGCAATCCGCTGGTGCTTGCTTGTAGCACGGGCCATGCGGTGGATTTGCATGCACCACAAGCATAATAGTATAATACTGATAGGCAGGTGACATCTGGAATTAATGGCAGCCGGTCAGCGTGCTCGCTGTGTGGTCTGCTGCAGATCCGCCTGTTGAGCTGCCAGACAGCCCGAGTCCCAGCCCCAACCCGCCTCCGCCACCCAGCCCCCCGCCTGCACCCGTCAACAACACAGACCTGCCAGGTGCGCAGGGTGTCGGTCAGCACGCCCACACCATGACATAGTGCGTGCCCGATCAACTGACAGGGCTGCACCACAGCTTACGCGTAAGTCAATGAGGCGCAGATAGCCGAAAGCAGCCTGTGAGCAGCATGCCGCCAAGTGGGCCTAGGCATTTCATGCCCACGTGTGTGCGTCAAGTGTGACTCGGAAAGGGTGCACCAGGCCTGGCAAAACGGCATTTCACCGCACTGCGTGTTTTCAGGATGACGCTGCCTGTGAGCGATTCACACAGTCTTCACGCGTTCCATCCGGTGGCCTCACGGGCCATCCGTGGGAATGTGGGATGATTGGGTTAGTTTGTATTGCCATTCCCAGGGAACGTTGGGGACACGTCCTTGCCTCCCCACGTCCGTCTGTGTGCATGCTTATCGTTCCCATCCTTCACTTGTGGTATTGGTATTGGTATGTTACATCAGGAGCGTGTCGGCCAAAAGGCCCATGCACCCCCCGGATTGGGACCACACCGTCTTGTGTGTATGACGCATGGTCCTGGTGCATTGAAACACACCTGTTCGTTGGCCCGCTGCTGCGTGTGGGTGCCAACAGATGGCGCAATCCGCCTCACGTACGGCAACACGGCCAGGGACGGCCGGCTGGAGGTGGCGATGGGCGGGGTGTTTGGCACGGTGTGCAACCCAGGAGTGGACACGCGTGTCGCGTTTGTGGCGTGCCGGCAGCTGGGCTACGGCGGCGGAGGCGCACTGGTGCGGGGCGGCGCCTCCCCACCTGCACCGGTAAGCGAGGAAGGGGCCAGGAGATGATACCGGTGTTGGCCTGACAACCCTAACGGTATTCCCATCCCATAACTGCCTCAGCGGTGGACTGGACGTGTGTCTCACGTTGTTGGCTGCCCATGCTTCTCAAGCACCGAGCGCCTGAGCACCATGCATGAGCACCCTGGCTCACACATCTCTACATCTGGCTGCTTCGCTTGCCGTCACTGTAGCTAGCAGATTCTGTCCCTGTGTTTTGTGGTCACGCGTGTTGAATGGCTTTATCCTGATGCAGTGTTGTGCGTGCATCCCTGGGTTTGCCACACGTGCAGGCAAGCGAGCCCATCTGGTTATGGGGCCTGAAATGCACGGGGCGAGAGGACACGCTGCTGAGCTGCACGCACCGCGTGCTGGCGGGCGGCAGCGGCAATGAGCGCTGCTCGCACGCGCAGGACGTGCGAGTGCGTTGCTTTGGCGACAGCGCCTCAACGACCCGGGCGAGGTTTAGGGCCCGATTGGACGATCGATAAACCTAGGGCAGACTCTCCGAAACCCAACTCCAGGGCGCTTCCTGAAGGCTCTCTTCGCAGCTGCACGAGCGCGTCAAGGCGCTGCTGGGCAGCTCCCGTAGCATTTCTGCACCTCGCCCAGCCTGGCATGCGCGCATCCACTGGCCCATTGGCCAAACGCTTGCGTGGTGCCATGCACCGCCGCTCCTATCATCGATAGCAAAAGCAGGGGCGTGCCGCCAGAGCCAAGTCACCCCACGCTATCCTGCTCATCCTGCTCATCCCTTGGGGCTACAGCCACCACACCGCAGCCCAACTTTTCCGTTGACGACTGCACCCCTGCTGCGTGGCAGCAATATGCCCGACCAAGCGTCCTCAGCTTATTACGAATGACCCAAAGCGCTTACTTGTACTTGCACCATTGATGCCACTTTATTCCGCTCGCCTGCTCTCTCTCTCCGCTTGCACGCAACGCCAGGCTTTCAGCAACAGCACGCTTTCGCTCCGCTGCGCTGTGCTCTCCTCGCCCAACCCTGTGCCCGTCTCTCTCCCTGAGTACACAACTACACACCGATGCACGCTGCATACACCATTCATTGCTGCACTGAAGGCTTACTTGCCCTGCCCGACCTGCCCACCAGCATGCATGCCCGCATTCAAGCAGGGTGGGGCGCACCCGCTGCGTTTTCAAACGCCCCATGGTCCCTCATTGAGGTTTGCATAGGGCAGGCCTGACCAAGTGAGGCAAAATTGCGTCCCTGTCATGAGTCATGACGCAGCTGTAACAAACACGACCCTGCAGGTGCGGAAACGCCTGCTTTCGCACAACACACTGCAATACTGCAGCGAAAGAATGAGGGGCGACATGCGGGGGGGGGTTGCCAGAAGTGCAAGCTTTCAACAGCCGAGGAAGGATCAGGTCTGAAATCTCTCTAAATCTCTCTTACAGCGAGGTGCATGCGAAGTGATCGGTTGATAAAGCAGGCCCTTGCTCACAGCATCCTACGCCATGATCATACGCTGCAATGTCATTATTCCGCGGCTATGCTGAGAGCACCTCCCGGATGACCAGCATATGGCTGTGGCAAAACGCATGCGCTGTGGCTCATGCCTTGCTGGCATTGCTTCTGCAAGCGGGATTCAACATGCGCGATTGCGGCTTCACCGGGGGTGCAGCCCAAGCAAGCAGCTGTTCGTCACAATTAAACAGAACGAGGCGAGTCCATGTGCGTGGCCAGCACGTTCATACTTTGTAGTCGCCCGACACCGTCTGGGTTGCGTTTGCGCAGCGGCACAACGTCAAAGGCCAACATGGCTAAAGGGGCTGTCCACATTCAGCTGTCAACATCGGTTATGTAACTCTGTTCTTCAGCTAGGTAGGTCAGTACGGGTCCTGAGGCTGTGTCAGCAAGCGCGAATGTGAACGAGGCCAAAGTGAGTTGCCACCTCACCAGCCACGAATTAGTTCACAGCCTGTTCGAACACTGAGCACAATCGTGCTGCGTGCTGCGACGAGCCTGCTTGGCGTCCTCGTGGCACACATGCCTGACTAGCAGCGGATCGCTTATTCAGCCCACACGGTGCCCCAAGGCCAGGGTCTGTCAGCAATCGTCACCAACATCCAAATATTTCTGGGTCTGTTTGCGCATCTCCCTGTCATACTCCGCCTGCGACTTTTTGTACAGCTGGTAGGCCTTGTGGCACGCTATGCTCCCTGCAGCACACCACATGCACAGCATGCACACCACAGCACGCAGGGCTGCCATGAACTCCAGATAACAATATATCACAGAAACAGTGAAAGAGGGAGGTTCAAGCGAATGTCCTTACCTGGATTGGGAGAGTGGAGCAATTCCTGTGTTCAAGCGCAGATAGGAGCGGTACGAACACTCAGTATGACGGGGTGTACCTGACAACCACACACAATCTCTATATCGCAAGCAAAAACGTTTGAAATTGCACCTGGATACTTAGCAAAAGCTGCTTCACTGTTACAGACGGTTTCCAGCCCTCCACGTTGCCCAGGTGATCAGGTACAGACTCCTGTCAGGGCCACAGTATGATGTTAGCACGCACGCGTGATGCATATGTACTATTGTTGTATAAGTACTATTGTTGTATAAGACAAGCTCAGAGTTGATGACGCCACACCTGTCTAGGTCAAAGCACTGTGTAGTAAAATCGACAGTGAAGCGCTGAGGCAGCACGTACCTTGAGTGTAGACAGGCAGATGCCACCGTTGTCAAATACCTGTTGACCAGAAGGGACCACAAGATGGAACTGTTGTGGGGAGTTAGGGTTGGTAACAGCGCCGAAACCGAGTCCACTTTTCGGTTTGGGCGACTCAGGCAGCCAGCGTTGGCAGCCATTTGAAAGGGAGCTGCAGGCTTACATTTATGTGAAGGAAACCTTTGGGCATGAATGCACCCGGCGGTTTTGTTGGGTACTCTTCCGTAAAGCGCAAGGTAATCGGGAAGGAGCCACCCTCACAATAAGTTCCCTTCTTTCCAGGCACCCTACATGACCAGGTGTACATGTCCACACTCCTGCAACGTTGTTGCACAGGCACAGTGACAACTCAAAAGTGTCAGTCTGAGTGGTCAACCTGTCCAAGCCGAATGCACAAGGCTGCCGCCTGTGAACTGGTCTCAGCTTGCAGCCTTGGATCAAATCCACATCCAGGAGCTTCATAAGAAATGGCAGTGGAATAGCCCAACAACACAGCAGATGCACCAACAGTAAAACTTACCCATCGGCTCGTTGGAGCGGCTTGGCCACAAAGCCAAAGGGTTTGTCCTTTCGAAAGTTTTTCCGGTCCTCCGTTAGCCTCGCCAAGGAAGTGCTGGCCATCACTGCTGTGCTGAACGCAATTCCGCTCCCACGCCGTTCAAAACCTGCTGCGCAATCCCGTGACAGGTTACTGCCAAAAAGCAACTGGATAGTGCTGCTTGCATGTATGAGAATAACGACTTGTACACACCTACGTTCAGTTCCAACCATCAAGACACAATAGTTGGGTCGATGCCGGCATGCGCGCACTGAGACCAAATTACATATGTTAGTGGCGCCCATCTACCGTGCCATGTCCGACTTCTTCGTTTGCCCTTCATCCTTCTTGTATTCCAGGCTAAGTCTAAGCTGCCACAATTCCTTCTACACGCTTCCTTCACCAACCAGCACAATCCAATTGCAGGCACGTCCGCTGGTGCATGGTGCGAGAAGTGCGCACAGGCAGCACTCAAAGCAGTCTAACTTGCGCCTATGGCAGCTAAGGAACGGCTGGAGGCTCTGCAGGTAGGCTTTCCCTGAAGCCGTGAAGTTGAGCATTTGCCGGTGTGCCATGCGGTGCCTTCACCAAACCAAACGTGGCGTACAACGACTGCCTACATCTGTGTGTACCGCAGGCAGAGATTCTGGAGCTGAAGTCCATTCCAGGCACGCATGTTGCGGTGCGAAAGTCGTCACCAGCTGACTCAGCGTTCACCCCGTTCCCTCTGACCGTCACTTGCCGCATCGACCCACCCCCAACAGCTGGCAGCTACGATGTAGGTTCTGTCAAGGTCAGGCTGCTGTTATCTCACACTCTGCTGGACGACAGCGCTTGGCCGCCCCCGCCTCAGGGCCTGGCAGCAGGCAGTCCTGGCGCTGCTGACGTGTCGCCGCCAGCTGTGGGCACGTGCATGCTAAGCATTGAGGTGCTTAGCGACGACTTGTCGGAGGAGCTCCGGCGCAAGATAGCTGAGGCTCTGTATGCGTCATGGACGAGGCAGGTGGGGCAAGGGCTATAGCGCTATGAGCGCCCGCACCCGCGCGAGGGTCAGGGTGGGGTGGCACCGTTTGCACGTGGTTGGCTGTGGCCTGGTTGGCTGTGGGACGCGCAGCGCCCCGCACTGGCCTTGCCTCGGGACTCATTGCAGGCGCGGCAGTTCGGGGCGTCACGTCATCTCCACGGGCACCAGGGCTGCACATGTGCCGTGCTCATAACGCCTTAGCACGTGCATGTGCGCCTCGCGCTGGCACGTTGGGCGACCGCCATTGTCGTACGAGTGACTGCGGTCGCGTACGCAGCGTGTCGCAAGCACTGCGGCGGCGGTCCTGGGCCGCAGCACCATCACCTGACGTCGCCCTCGTTGCCTTGCCTGCGACTCCCACGCATCCGTCAGCACACCTATGCAGCTCCCTTGCACCTCCTGTCCTCATGTATATTGTCTACGGTATTGAGTGCCAGCAGTACGACTTGGAGTAGCCGAGTCCTCAACGTGTACAACACGTGCAACATGCCTGCTTGTGCACGTGCTGGACGCGCTGCAGGCCTGCACAGCGCCTACAGGGAGCAGGGCGCTGGCCGCGGCAGTGGCGCCCATGCGCGAGCGCTTTGTGGCGCTCATCTCGCTGCTGCCGCACCTCCTGGAGCCGTACGAGTCCGTGGACGCGTCGGGCGCCACCGTGCGGCGCTTCGCGGTGCTCAACATGGCACCCACAGCGACGGACACGCTTACGCACAGCAGCGTTCCGGCAGCCGACCCTGGGCATACTCTGCCGGCGCCGCCGCCACCGCAGCACCGGCCACAGCAGGCTACCTCTGCTGCATCAGAGCCAGGCAAGGCCAGTACCACGGTGAGCAAACGCGCTGTGAGCCCGCAGCCAGGCGGTGTGGGCACCTCATCCCTTGCGACTCCCGCGGCGGTGGCGCCATCGCCTGTGGCACCAGCAGGCGCTACGTGTGGCAGCGCTCATGCCGCTGCGCCTGACAAGGCGCGTTCACGCCCTGCCGCTCCCGCTGCGCAAGCTGCTCCTCCCATCTGTACTGATGGGCCACCTCAGCAGCGCGACGGCCAGACCGCGCCCCGCCATGCAGGCAGCGGGCCCCAACAGGGCGCAGCGGCGCTGAACCCTGCAGCGGCGGCGTTTGTGCCTGGGGCCGCACGCTTGGCGCCGAGCGACACATCGGCACAAGCTGCAGCATGCAGCACCGACGTGCATGCCGGCGCCAGTCCACCAACGACATCAGCACAGGATGGCAACGAGCTGAAGGTGCGGCAAGGGCAGACGACTTCTGTGCGGGGAGTGCCGCCGGCAGGACCGGCCTCCTCAGGCGGGGCGGGCCATACAGACCAGCAGCCAAGCGCACCCCCGCAGGATGCGCAACAGCCGGAGTTGGGACCTGAACAGCAGCAACAGCAGCAGGATGATGTTGTGCTGCTGCCCTATGACGCTGCTCTCAAAGAGCTGCAGTTTCTTCAGAAGCGCTACGGCGGCGCGTTCTCAACCCGCCTGCACAGCGCTGACGCCAACTCCAACGCAGGGAGCGCCTCCGGTCGCAGCGCACCGCTAGCTTACGGTCGTCCCCAGCTCAACACGCCAAGCGCGCACACAAACAGTGCGCTGGCCTGGCTGCAGCCGGGGTGCCTCACCACGTTTGAACTGCAGCTTGAACCGACCGACCCTAGCTGGGGCGATCGTCCCAACATACACGTGGTGGGGCAGCTGCTGCCGCTGGGCCCCAACGCCACAGCGGGCACTAGCGGCGGGCGCACTCCAGGGGCAGGGGTGGCAGCAGCAGCAGCGGTCGAGACATACCTTCCGTCGCTGGGTGTGCATATGGCTTGCCGGCTGCCGGCGTGGCTCAAGCCTGCTCTGGAGCGTGAGATGGAAGAACAGATGGTGACGCAGTTCCAGCAGTACCAAGCGGCCCTTCGAACCCAACAGCAAGCTCAGGAGCAAGCCAGGCAGCTGCAGCTGGACGCACAGCGGCAAGAGAAGGACCAGCAGCAGCAGCAGCAGCTGCCTCAGCATCAGCTGCCACCGCAGCAGCGCGTAGCTGCTGCCAAGCAGCGGCCCGCTGTCGCGATGCCGGCGCCGCAGCTGACCCCGCTGCGCGGCTTGTTCAAGTACCTGGAAAACTACGCAGGTGCGTGTCAGTACGGTACAGTACGGTACGGGCAACAAATGCCATGTTGCGATAGGGGCATAGGGCGACGAGCGGTTTGAGAGGGATTAGCCAGGATCGGCAGCCCCTTTGGGGTGCGCTCGCGCACCTCTGTGCCTAGGAACGCAGCGAGGCGGCTTGGTGCTGAGGTCAGCGATGAAAGGTGTCCGGCGCTGCGGTCACTGCAGTCAATGTATGATGTATTTTTGTACAGGTGTTTCCAGAGGTACTTCCGTAGTTATGTCATCATGTATCATCACCACTAGGAATGATCATGGGGCTGCGCTGTGCTCCGCCTCTGCAGGTTCCATCGCAGCGCAGGCGGAAGCGCAGGCGCGCCCGCGCCTGCCGCAGGGTGCTGGCGGAGGCGCCGCAGGGCGCGGCGGCGCACACGGCGAGGAGCACGACGGCAGCGACGATGATGACGGCGACGGCGCCAGCAGCAGCCAATACAGCGACGACGGTTACGGCGATGGCGGGGCGTACCGCGGCCGGGATCGTCCGGGGGGGCGAGCGGGCTCCAGTGGGGATAGCTCTTACAGCCAGGTGACACATACCACAGTTTAGCTGTTACTCTAGGGGTGTGCATGGGCCTGCCGTATCCGCTCAGCGCACGGCCTGTCGTCGTGTTGAGACCGCCGAAACGCCTCAAGCGTTGGCTCGCTACGGTATCCGCACGCACTCCATCAGCACGCATGTGCACGTGTGGCATTTCTTCATTACGTGTGTGCCCCTTCTCACCTTGTCCGCAAGCAGAGTGAGGATGGCAGTGGTGACGCCGATGACGGGGCCGATGATGACGATGAGGAAGCGGAGGGCCAGCAGGATGAGGTGAAGTTCTCGGGAGCTGCGTCGGAGGGTGGAGGCGCGGCCGGCAGCGGCGGGCCTCCGGCCTATGCGGTTGTGCTGGAGGGGCTGCAGCTGGATGGCGTTGCGGTGGCGGAGGCCATCCGAGCACAGTTTGAGGTGAGCCCCGCCCCATGTGTTGTGGTAAGCAAGGCTATATACATCAAGGGCATGGCCCAGGGGACCAGGAGGCAATTCATCGTATGTGCATGTACGAGCTTGTTCTGATTTAGCTTTAGGTTCAGGTTTGTTTACACTTGGAGCTTTCTAGCCGAGGCCGACACTCCACTGTAGATGAGGACCGAAAAGGCTTGTCCTTGTGTGCATGTGATTTGCTGGCATGCAGGTGACTTGTGCTCGCTGCTCCACCCGCTGCACGCTCACCCTCAACTCGGACGCGGTGTCTGCACCCGACGCCCCGTCGGCGCAGCCCGCGGCGCCATCAGGTTCAGGTGGGGCAAGCACCAGCGGCCGCGAAGCCTCGACCGCGTGCGCCACCTGCCGCGCGCAGCTCGGTCTGGTGCTGCGCCCGCACTACCTCTCCGCGTCAGCTAACAGCCTCTGCGTGCTTAAGGTGAAGGAAGGGGATCGTTTGCGGGCTGTTCAATCGTGCATACAACCAAGATCGGTGTCGGTTTCAGCGCCTTGTGAGGGCTGCGATTTGTGCTGCGTTGGGTTGCGCACCGTCCAGCCGCATGGCACCTGCGCGCAGGTGCAGCAGCGGCAGCACCACCCCACGTGCTGCCCATCCCTGCCCGCTGGGGTGCGCTCCTTGTATGTTACGTGCTGCACCGCTTCCTGACGCGTTCCCCTTTGCTTGCCCCGCATGTGCGGCTTTGGCGTCTGCCCGGGCTGGGCCACGTCAGGTGTCAGGCTGCCACCCCCTGGACCTCCTCCCCAGCTGGCTGGCCGCACAGTGCGCCGATTGCGGCAGCGTCATGTCCCTCCGAGGCCTGCAAGTGGGACAACCCCTGGAGCGGAATTGCAGCACATGCCACCGCCGGGTGTCCGTGAGCTTCGCGGCAGTGTCATTTGTGCCCCGGGGCGCCAGGACAGGCGCGGGGGGCTCGGCCGGCGCCGGGAGTGGCACCACGAGCCGAGCAGCGCGGGGCCTGGGGGCGCGGCGAGGCGATGGCAACAGCGGAGGGGGCGGCGGCGGCATGCACGCGGCGGGCGCGGCACTGAGGGTGGGAGAGCCCCTGCCCGACAACGGCGCATGCAAGCACTACCGCCACTCGTACCGCTGGCTGCGCTTCCCATGCTGCGGTACGTACCAGCCACGCTACTGGGATGTGCAGCACAGCGGCGCTTGTACATGCCCCTCTGCGTGCGGCAAGAGCATTTGGAGCGAAAACAGCGCAATCATGCCGTCTGACGGTGTTGCATCCCCGGTGCTCCTGCGGTCGTTGTCCCTTGGCTGCAACCATCGTGCCCGATTGCGTGCCCCAGACCCTGGTGGCTTGCTTGGTGTGGTGGCTCAGCCTCCGGCTAATGTCTCCCCGTGTAACATCTCTCTTTCTGCCTCCTATGCCGTCCCAACGTATCGCCTAACCTGCCTCCCTTGCCGCGTACCGGTATCCCCACCACCAGGCATGCGTTTCCCCTGCGACCTGTGCCATGAGGAGGGCGTTGTGGACGGCCACGAGGCGCGCTGGGCGACACGCATGGTGAGCATGAGCTGTGACATGAGCGCGCACACCCATGTTGGGCATGTGCTGTGTGCCCCCATGCGCTGTGTGCAGGAGTCTTGGCCCCATAACAACGGCCCCATGATATCCTCTGCCCATTGTATGGTGGCCATGACCCTGCTTGCACATACGTCACCGGCTGGCTCCTCAATCCTGGCAACGATTGCAACCCACCCATTGCATTTGCAAACTTGTTTATGCCATGGGTTGGTGGATGGTGGCTGACGATGATGCATGCATGTATGCGTGCTGTGGCTCCGCCTGCACGTCAGAATGCGCAATGCACGGGTGCACTATGCGTTCCTCTGGTATTACCTTGACCAGCTTGCCACCTATCCAATTCTGGCTCCGCCTGCACGCGTGCTGTGTGCGTGCTGTGCCTTGCAGGCGTGCGGCTTCTGTTCCACCGAGCAGCCACTGGATGTGGTGTGCGCTGCATGCGGCCGAAAACTCGCCAACACGGGGCGCAATCCCCTCGGTAAGCTACGGAGCGCCTCGCTCATGACGACGCAACCGTCCCCCGCACGCGCTGAAGTGTTTGTTGTTCAGTCTCTGCGCTAGATGGGTTTTGGAGCTCTCGCCTCCGCCGTGGGGTTTGCTTGGCTCTGCAATACACATCAGGTTACTGCCGGTAGACCGCAGTACCAGGCACTTTTGCCAAGCATGCGTTCCATGCTGCTTTCTGTGGAGGGTTCGTCAATTGTCGACCTGTGGTGATGTCAATTGCGCGTCAGTCTGTGCTCGACAGCATGCATTCGTGTGCTGACGCCGGCACTGCCGCTGTGCGGTTGCTGACCTGCTAACGACTTATTACCTCATCACGACAGGCCGCCGCACGCGCTTCTGGGAGGGCGGCGAGGGGTGCCGCGACCCGAGCGGCCTCGACAGCCGCGACCCGCGCAAGTACCGCGGCCGCAACAAGACGCGCAGCGCCAAGGCGTCACGCGTCGGCCCCAAGGCTTACTCAAAGGAGCTTAAGAAGGCTCAGCAGGCGCCGCCGTGATGGCGGAATCACTGTAGGAACAGCTTTCACGTTGCATTAGTTGATACGTGATAGGTAGTGACATGGTTGCATATTTAGATAGCTCCATTCAGGTCCTAACGCCGAGCGATTAGGTATGGTCGATGTCTGGCGTGCAACTTCAAGGTTTGCTTCGTGCGGCCTGCAGCTGCATGTTGCTCGCTGCTTCATGTGCTGGCAGGCCTGCTATCGTTTTTACAGCCCGTGGATGCTTGCAGTTGCTCGCAGCGCATGTATGTGTGGCAGTGAGGCAGACCTGCCCAACAGACCAGCTCTCAGGCTGCACTCCGTGCACCACAATACTCAGTCCTTGCTGCAACCTCCCTTTGCAAGGCAGGTGAGCATGAATACGTTTCGGCTAATCGCATGTGCCTGGGCATACAAATCCCCCAAGTGGGCATCATGCAGTTGTATCATCGTCCTGCGTTGGGAAACGTCGTCCTGCATGTGGCCTGCTTGCCGCTCTTCCGACGATGCTGCCACCTGTTTTCAGTTTGTGTTGACGGAACGACAGCAGGACGGAAGCATCAGCCTTCCTGTGAACAAGATGGACAAAACGAATGGCGTTGGAAAGGACTCATCGTTCCATACCAGCTTTCTCATCGCTACGCAGTATGGTCGCCTTGCAGTGAAAGCGCAAGTCCCGTTACGGTTTGCCGCTGTGTTAGGATGTATTTGCAGTCTACCTTTGAAGACGAGTGTTTGGGCACCAACAGCTCCCGGCTGGCTCCCGGCGAAAAGTACAAGCACTTGGGCGCAGCTGCAGATGTTAAGACGTGCAAAGGATGACGCCCGCAACTCAGCGTTGGTGCCGTGCTTTGCCTCTTTGACTCTCAGTCTTAGGCTCGACGATAAATCGAAAGCACCTGTCCTGGGAAAGCCACAGTGCCGTCTGCCAAGGTCTCGGTTTTGTCGGTTTCGGCGGGTGTCCCGTCTGTGCCACTACTTTTGTCCACGCACACACCCGCACAGCACATGAGTGCACAACAACTCTGGCCATGTGTGAGGATTGCTCAAGGCCTTTGACATGGCCTTTTGCTGCTTGCACCACCAGAAAACCATTGCCGCTGACAACAAGAAGGTCGAGCCACTAACAGGAACCGAGGCGGGACGGACTGAACTGGTACTTTGAAACCTGTGCCTGCCGTTGATGCTGCAGCTTGTGAACAGTGTATACCATTTCAAGTTCTTTCTGGCCTGAACTAGTCGCTATCCTTTTCGTTGTTTTTCTTTTGCCAACTTTGCCCAGTGCTGCTGAAGATTGCGATATCACAAATGCCAGCCGTCTGAGCTGGCAAAAGTTGAGAGAAGTGGTGTGAGACTGCTCTCGAGCGCAAACTCTAACCTTCGCACACGCACGCCTACTCACGCTTGTGTTTAGCGCATATCAGCGCACGTCGACGTTCACTCTTCCTACAAAGGGTTCTGTCAGGGTCAGAAACCTCGATTGTGGCCAAAGAGCCTCTCCTGGTTCTAGAAACCTCCAAGGCTATTAGAGGTGCTCTACCTGGAGTTTTAACTCCGCTCATCCAGGCAGCACAGCTTTTACGCACTCCGTTCACCTGGCCAGCACAGCGTCTACGCACGACAAGCACCTGGTGACATGACTAGACGGCTTACCAGCAACGCGCACCGCCCGCCTGAAGAGGCTTGATGCTGGCTGGTGAGTCTGGGTAGAGTATGCTCGTGCTTCTGCTCTGCTCCTGTTGCATATTGTGAACAGCTTAGTAGTGGCTTTGGGCTCTTGCGTACTGCCGCTTGGGTTGTCACGACTGTCCCAGAGGCAGCAGCACTCTCAGAGACTTCTCCAAGGCAGCATTTCGCAAACTACACCTTGGCTTGCGGGTTGACCGTGCTGTGCACTGCTTGGGGCTCGGCCGCCATACCTCGCACGCTCTGGTGCGCAATTGTGGAATTGTCGATTCCCACCTTCAGTGTCTGAGTGCTCACTCCCAACCCAGCACTGTGCGCATGGGACGTTGTCCTAATATATTTCGTGTATCTGTCCCTTGTCTTTTATACCTTGCAGGCCGCGACAGGACTGGCGCGGTCTATGACAATCGGTCGTCGCTCCATTGTCGGTTGTCGCTCTATCATGTCCCGAGGTTTCGGTGGCGCCGCTCAGCCCCAGGGCAGCGTCCTGGACAAAACCTTTGCTGAAGAAGCAGGCTTGAACCTGCAGCGTCCTGCTACTGCAACTGAAGAGCCACTCGGCAGCAGCAATGGCTGCACACATGCAGCGTTCGCGGGCAGTGCAGCCCATGCCGGAAAGGCCAGCCACCTTGCTGGTATGGGTGTAGAGGACTCGGCTGCCACGGAAGCCCTTTGGCAGCCTCCGAAGAAGCGTCACACGGAGCCTGTTGTGCCCACAGCCGCGTCACTCTTGTCATCGTTTATGGAGCAGCAACTGCAGGCCCACTCTCATGGACTTTTCTCCATGACAGGGCAGGCACAGCAGCCGGATCACGGCCCTGGCGCTGGGCAGTCCGCTAACCATGGTCAGGCTGCATCGGATTCCAACGCTGCAGCAACGGTCGCCGCGGTTGCGATAGCCGCTGCGACAGCCGCGGCCAACGCGGCTATGAGCTTGTGCCTGGCTGAGCCGTTTGTGGATTCAGCCCTGGACGGTTCGCACTACAGGCCACAGCAGTCGTTCCCTGACTATCTACAGCAAGCCGTGACGCTGGAGGGAGGCGCGCTGGCTGCAGCAGGTCAAGCAGTCAACCGCTCCTTGCAGGGCATGCCACTGCCTCTCGGCCAGGGCTCAGGCGCCGCTAACAGCCTGCAGCCTCCCCAGCCGCGTGGCGGTGAGATTGCCTTACAGTCCTCAGCCGCGGCTGTTGACGCTCTGCCTTTCAGTTCACTGATGGCCACCAGCGCGCTGGCCCGCTCGCAGCTGACGCCCATGACAGCACACGAAACGGACCGACAGCTGGATGCTTTGGTGCAAGACGCTATCCCAGCAGCAGCAGGAGCAGGGGTTGCACGCGTCCCGGTCGAGCAGCCATTGCTCGTGCCGCTCGTTGCAGATTGCTCAGGCGATGAGGACATGGCGGACGCGACCGCAGAGGATTCACCTTACCCTACGCAGCACCAGCACACTATGCAGCACCGGTCCAGCGAAGGCACTTTCGATGGCCCTGTAGAGCCCAAAGTCGGGGCGGAACCGGGCGAAACCGCTGACACCCGCGACACTATGTTTGAGTGCGACGACCAAGTCCCTCCTGACGTGCGGGCAGACATGCTTCCTTCAGCCTCGGAGCAACACCGACAACAGCAAGAGGAGCAGCTGCAGGATCAGGAAGCGCAACGCTCCAAGCACGGGCTATCGGAGGGGCCAGACGAGTCGGGTGTACTGTCTGGTGGCACAGCCGGCGGTGGCGAGGTGGACGGGGCCGCGGGCGAGTACAAGCCACGCGTGCCGCGTGAGATCCGCTGCCGCTGGCCCTCAGAGCAACGCCTGGTTTGCCCGCAGTGCGGCGCGACCTGCTCGCGCAAGCACCTCAAGCGCCACCTCAGCCGCTGCACCCGGCCCTCAGGCTCCGCAGGGCCGTCGTCAACGGCGGGCGGCGGAGGCGCGTCTGCTGGCACCGCCGCAGGCGCAGCGGGCGGCAAGGCACCTACCTCGGCGGTCAAAGGCAGCAGGCCCCAGCACCGCCCCAGCAGCAGCAGCGGCACTGCTGGCGCCACCCGTGAGCCCGGCAGCGGCAGCACCAGCGGCCGCACAGGCGCGAGGAAGCACCTGCTCCAGAACCAGAACCAGAACTACCCAGCGTCCCGAGACCACTCCCACAACCCAGCCAGCTTGCTGGCATCCAGCAGCGCCAACGCACACGCGCCCACCTCCTGCGACACACACCCAGTGGCGAGTCACTACTATCCTACCCGTCCCCATAGCCGATCCTCAGGCCTTCTGCCAGCCGGCCTGGAGGCTGCTGCTGCTGGTGTTGCTGGCAGCAGCGCTGCGCCGCCTGGGTCGCTCCTGCCCTACATGCAGCAGCAGGTGGCAGAGCATGCGCATCGCCAGCAGTCGCGGCTGCTGCCGCCGCAGCAGCAGCCGTGCAGCAACGCCAGCGGCAGCGCGCTCGATGCAGCGGGCGCTGCAGGCAGCGCAGAGCCTCACATGAACAGCGGCCTGCTGCCTGTTGACAGCAGCTACCTGGATGCCTGCGGGGTGCTGGGGATGGACACTGCGACCGAGCAGCATTTCCAGGCCGGGCTATGGCAGCAGCATGATCCACAGCAGCAGCAAGCTGTCCAGCAGCAGCCTGGCCCGTCCACGCTGCCGCAGCTTGCGGCCGAGGGAGGACTCGGCCTGGACCCATCATACTTTGACTTGGCCGCCATCATGGCTGGGGGCACGGGCTCGGCCCAGTCTGGCCAGACCATGCAGGCGCCGTGGATGCAGCAACAGCAGCAGCACATGCTCCTCCAGCAGATGCCCGGCACGCTGGCCAGCTACCCTGCCAGCAATGCTGCTGCCGACATGGAGGTTACGAGCATGCATCCTGCGCTGCCAGGGTTGGCCCTGGCTCCTGTAGCCGCTGCTGCTGCGCCTGCAGGCGTGTACCCCGTTGCCAGTTCTCATGACGACAGCCACACGTCTGCAGCAAAGGTGGCAACTGCGGCGATGGCAGCTGTGGCAGCAGCCACAGCAGCTGCTGTTGCTGTCAACTCCGCCATCGCCAAGGCGCCGTCATCGTGTGCATCCAACTCCGTCTGCGGCCCGATCGGTGACTCATTAATGAATATGATGATGTCTGGTTCCACAGCAGGCAGCTCGGTTCATCACCAGCTGCTGCAGCGGCACGGTGGCGGCAGCGCCAGTGGGATGGCGGGCAGCGGCAGCGCTGGCGACAGCGGCGGCGGGAGTCACATGGAGGCTTTGTACAGGACGCTGGGCATGGGCATGGGTGCGGTGGATGAGCGGCTGCGGCTGCATCGCTCTGCGCTGCATGGCACGCAGCTGCAGATGCAGCAGGACGAGCAGCAACACCAGCAGCAGCAGATGCTGCAGATGCTGTCGGCTCCGGCGCAGGGCACGGTGCTGCAGCACGACACGCTCGCGGCTGCCCAGCAGCATATGCGCCAGCAGCAGTACCTGCAACAGGCCTACCTGCAGCAGCAGTACAGCATGCAGCAGCAGTACGCCCTGCAGCAACAATACCAGCAGCTGCAGCAGCAGCAGCAGACGGTCCTGCAGCAGCAACAGCAGCTGGCACTGCCTGGCCAACAGCAGCAGAAGCAGCAGTTTGAGTTTGCTGTGGATGCTGGGCCCTGCACGATGGTGCCAATGAGCTTCGCGCCTGCTACTGACATGTCTGGGGTCTATCCTAAGCCGTTCACATCTGACTCCCACCACGTACAGCTGCAGCCTGCGCCTGCCGCCGGTGCTGCCCAAACCGCAGACCTCCTGCAGCAGCAAGGTGCCCTCATGCTGGGCCAGAACGCACTCCTAAACCAGCAGCTGGCGCTGGGGACGTTGCAGCAGCTGCAGCTGCCGATGACACAGCAGCAGCAGCAGCATCAACACCAGCAGCAGCACCTCGGTATGCAACAGGCACAGCAGCAGCTGCAGCTGCAGCAGCAGCAGCTGCAGCTGGCGGCCATGCAGTCGTACATGCAGCGCCAGCACGTCCAGCTGGACCCCCAGCAGCAGCAGCAGCAACAGTTACTGCTGCTGCAACAGCAGCAATGGTTCACTGACCTCGGCAATAACAACCATCCCAAGATGACACCTCCAAACCAGTGAAAGCCGCGCACAGCTGATGCAGTAGCCCGATCGATTGGCGGCAGCGCGCCTCGTAGATGCTTTCACGCGTAGTGGATAGCTGTCATGCGCTGCCACGCGTGGTTTGACATGCGCCGGGAGGGGCATGATCTGGGTCAAACATGGGGTAGAAACATGGGTCGGGATAGTCACCTCTATTCTGACGCTGCACTCAACAGTGATGGAGGCACCATGTGCGTGCGCTTGCCGGAGCGTCAAATAAGAATCCAACCCTGTCAACCATTCGCTCATTACGCCCGGCATTTGCTCGCATGTGTACGGAGTCCCCACTCCAGGGATGACTAAGAGTCATGCTGTCTTGTGCCACGCTCAAAGCATTCACGCAGTGCTTGCATGGGTGGATGCCCAACCTCAACCTCCTCCCGTCCATCCTGAGTGAAAGAATGCAAACTGACGTGGGCGCTGGGAACACGTTTTGTTGCGCTGGTCGCCACTGGGCCTCCGCAACCGGCCCGCATGGTTGAGTGACTTTACATACGGCGGCCTCGCAGGCCATTAGGGAATGGGCTGCATGTGGTGTGTCGCTTCGCATTTTGGAAAAGGTCAAAGCCCAGGCTGAATCGTGCTGGCTGGACCCTCAGCGGCCGATGCCATCTCAGAAGCATGGCATCGTGCTGGCGCCTCTGCAACGCTGCGTCGGCCAGCTGCGACTTACGGGCCCGTTACTGAACGGGCGCGCCACTCCTGCAGCGCCTGTTTGGCTGCATGCATTTTGCGTGCACCTCCCATGCCAATCCACCTTGTGGCCGCTGCGATTCCGCGTCTTACTGCTGCTTGATTTCGGTCATGGCGCCATACTGAATGGTTGCAATCATTTTACTCTCGCCGATCACTGCCACTGCCTGGGGCTATGTCGCCGCAACATTTGCTTGCTGCTTGGCCGTGAGTGCAGTTGCGTCCACAGCAAGCATCTTTCATCATGCATGTTCTCCCACCTCCACTGCCTGCATTCTTCCACCCTCCTGCATGCCTACTCTGCGTTTGAGCGTTACTGTCCACAGCCTGTCTGCCTGGGCAACTCGATTGCGTGATGCAAATATGCAATGCGGTTGATGACTGTAGCAAAATGCTGGATTCCATTTGAGCGCCCTCATCACCAGGCTGCAAGGCAGCAAACTTGCAGCACGTGCGTGTGCGGGCGTTGTGCGTGTTATCCTATTATGTGCCATGCGTGAGTGCCACCAAGGCAAGTTTGTAAACCTGAGCGCCAGCAGCGGTGCAAGCACGCGTGATGTGATTGCACTGCCGGCCCCGTGGGCGTGTGCATGGCCTCTCGCGCATTTGGAGGACGAGCAGCGATTGTCGCCGCGCTGTGTTGATGCGGTTGTGGTGCGCACGCTGCTGGTGTGCCTGGTGTGTTGCACGACGATGCGTTGCATGAGGCCTTAAGGAAGGCATGCTGCAGGGGTGTAGCTGCGTGGCAAGCAAGTATGCTTGGGAAGGGCAACATGTGCCCGCCCACCGCCCACTGCCCGACTTTGGTGTAGTAGCAGCAAGACGTTGCGTACACACGTTGCGTAGCACAGCACAGCACAGCACAGGGTAGTCAGGACTGCTGGGGCTTGCGCTCCTTCCTGCTTCATGTACACCAGGGTCGGCGTTTTTCATATTTTATTAACCCTGGCTGGAGTTTTCTCAGCTGCGTTGTTTGTTCAATGACTTCAGGGGGGGGGGGGCGGCGGCAGCTGGA
>BDDA01000047.1:195629-220190 GCA_001662385.1 Chlamydomonas asymmetrica
GGCTACCTGGTTGAAGTCCGTGTGTTAGCGTCTGGCTAGTGATGCATGAGCATGCCGCTAGCCTCGTCCAAGCGCACCAGCGCTACTCAGTTCCAGCCACACCGACCATTATACAGCAGCAACAACCGCTTGTCGCTCCTCCACAGCTTGATCCTGCCTAGCCTCCTGCTCCTGCTGTTGCTGCTGCTGCACCTGCTGCAACACCTGCGTTCCTGGCTGCGGCCGCTGTGGCTCCCCGCAGGCTTGCGCCTGCTCCTCTGGCTGTTGCAGCTCGCATTCCCCAGCCGCAGCACCGGTCCTGGAGCTCTTCAGCGCAGGCCCGCATCCAGTCCCCCCGATCGCCGGCTGCAGCTCCACAGCGCTTGCACCATCGCCCATTGGCGTCATTGGCGCGGCTTCATGCATACCGCTGTTGTGCTGGGCGTTGGCTGCTGCCGCAGCGGCCTCCGCAGCGGCCACTGCGGCGCTACACCCGCACGCGTCGTCTGCGTCCGCTCCGGCAGCAGCAGCGGCGTCGTCGCGCTCACCCTCGCTCCCGCTCCCGCTGTCATAGCTGCGCTTGCCGTTGATGCTGCTGCCGCCAGACACCCTGCCGTTGCCCTTGCCTTTGCCCTTGGCCGCGCTGCTGCCGTTGCCGTTGCCACCGGGTGCCCCTGGGGGCTCCTGGATGGCGCCAGCACGCGACCAGGGCGTGGGGAGCTCCCAACCGTCTGCAAGCGTGAAAGCCGGCACGGCAACCTCGGGTTGGGGTGCTGCCGAGGCAGCCGAGTCCATTGAGGCTGAGGCTGGGGCTGAGGCTGATGTGAGGCCTGGTGGCTGTCGGGGTGGGGCGTCCAGGACGTCATCGGGAATGAGGTGCAGCGAGGCGTCCAGCACCTCCCCGAGCGTGTCAGGATCCTGGTTGGACGAGGCCAGGGAGGGGAGCGGCAGCAACGGGACCATGGTTAGCGCTGGTTGCAGCCCCCAGAAAGCCGGTGTGTGGGGCCGTGTGGTGGCTGTCGTGGGTTGGCAAGCGCAAGGCACTCTGGTGCAACCCGCAATCCCATCACACACATAGCTGCAGATGACATGCATAGATGCCTCGCATTAGCTTTTAGTGGTGCGTCCAATGCGTGCGCCGCAAACAACGCAGGCATTTGTGGGCTACAGGAGGGCCAACGCGGATAGGCATGGCGTGGTGCCCTGCGTGCCCCAACCGCGGCCCCCCGCCCCCGACAACATACGTACACAACGCGCACAAGCCTTGAGCAGCACTCAACCTGCATCCCACATACACCCAACCCACAGTCCAGCGTCGATTGCATCTTTCCCTACCCACCCTCCCTCGCCCCATGCAGCTGCCGAGTTGCGTGTGGCATATCCTGACCTACCTCTTTGAGTAGTGCATCTACGGCGTTCTTCCAGCGCTTGTTCCCCGCCTCCCCATGGAACAGGTTCAGCAGCGGCTTCATCAGCGTGCGCACGCTGGGCGTGGCGTGCCCGTCCGACTTGACGCCCCAGCGCCCCACCATGCTGTCGGCGTACTGCCGGTACTGCGCCAGCACCTGCCGCCTGCTGGTCGCCGCGTTGCGCTCGGCGCCGAACACTGTGCGGTCCGCATCGCTCAGGCAGCCCCAGGGGTCGTTGTATGCGGCGCGGCCGATCATCACACCTTCGAGGCCCTCGCCCGGCGGCAGGCTGGGGTGCTGCAGGCGCAGCGCCGCCAGGGCCTCTTGGCTGGACTGGATACCGCCGTTCAGGCTGAACTGCGGTGGTGGCACAGTGCAGCACAATAGAAGTTGAGGACTGCGTGAAGCTGAAGTCAAGCATGTGGAGAACCCCATTTTGGTTGCAGCCTTAGCAGCCGTGCATGTGTCGTCTGGCAAGCTGTGCGTATTGTTTTGCATACAAGCCTCGGCCCTGGGACACTTCACACTTGCCTGTAGGTGGGGAAAGTCCTTCTTGAGCGCAAACACCCACCCGTACCGCAGCGGCGGTACGGTGCGGTTCTGGTGCGGATTCAGCCCCCGCAGGAAGCACTTGCGAGCGTGGATGATGAAGTGTGTGACAGGGCTGTTCTCCGAAACCACCTGCGAGGCCGTATGGCGTGCAATAAATGGTGGCTGTCAGGCGGAAAAACTGAGCACGCAGGCTGCTCTTGGGATACTTGGACTGTACCCTTATGTATGGCGAGTACGTGCTGCAAGTTGTGCAAGTGGCTGCGACGGCCAGAAAGTGGGCATGTACGCAGCACCCGAGCACAAGATGTGCAGCGCGCGCTGTGCTGAGAAGACGTGAAGGGGAAAGCATTTGCGCGCACCTTGACAAACTCCGTAAGCTGTGCATAGTTGTCAACATCGTCCACGCCGAGGCGGCACTTCACATTCACTGGCGTGCCATTCACTGCCGCACCGATGGCGGACATGCAGTCTGCCACCAGCTTTGGTTCCAGCATAAGGGACGCGCCAAAGCAGCCAGCACCGGCAACGCGGTCGCTGCGAGCCACACGACGTCGATGTGGGCACGCACAGGACTCAAACCTCAGGAGTGGGCCTCAGGGCATACAGCAGCGGCGCTGGATTGCCCATAAGGAGAAATACAGTGTGTGCACGTTGGTAGATAGTTATGGAGCTGCAGCAGCGGCCCCAACGAGCCCCATCGACGTCAGCACACGCACCTTGGGCAACCACAATTCAGGTTGATTTCATCGTAACCATATTCGGCAACCTTGGCAGCAGCAGGCCCCAACGTCGCAGGGTCACTGCCGCCCAGCTGGAATACAATCGGGCGCTGGCCCTCAGGGAACCAGAGGAACTTGTCGAGTTGCTGCAGCCATCAAAACGCGCGGTCGACAAACAGTGCAAGTCACGTACGAGACAGTCCCAAACCAAGGAGATTTTGCTGACACCTTGATAGAGTGACTGTTGAAGTAGAGGGAGTGCTGCAGGTCAACAACACCGCGTCGCCACTCACCGCTGCATGCAGCACCGTCTTGTCCACCACCATCTCGGTCCAGAGCCATGTGTGCTTGCTTATGAGACGTGCCAGCTGGCGGTAGTGGACATCTGTACTCGCAGGGCCAACGAAAAGGTGGTGTGGCTGTCAAAACCATGTATCAGGCACGAGAATCAATTAATCAAGCGTCGACGACTGCCTGAATGTCATCACTTACCTGTCCAGTCCATCATGGGTGCAACACTTAACAACTGCTTGCTTGCATCGAGGTGTTGTCGCTGCCCTGCCTCCCGCCCAGAAGTTGCCGCCTTTGAAGCTCCAACCATCGCTGTTGATGCCACGGTGTCCACGAACTGCAATACGTGGCTGGAGTCTGAAGCGGCCAACCTGCTGCAAAGTTGCCGCTCACCGTGTGTTCCAGGCCTAGTGAGAAACAGCGTGGAATTCACAGCACGACGAGTTGCCCAAAAAGCGGAGGGCAAGCCCATCAACAATGTCACGGGCATATCGCAGCTAACCCCTACAAAGGTGTTTGTTTCCTAGCAGCACAACTAGCTTCAAAATTCAAGCTTTGAAGCTGCTCATATCCGTGCAACAACGGTACCGCCTTGAATTGCCATGCGTGCACGGGAAATCCTATATACATGCTGACAGCTCTGGTATTGCCACCTTTCCATCTAACCAGGACACACACTCTCTTGAATGCGTTGTATGCTCCTTGTGTGTGCAACATTTACAGCTCCAGTGAGTGATTGACTTCATATATATATCCTGCGCATGCTGGCGCGCCGTCAGGTGGTCCAGCCGTCATGGGCAAGCATACAGGAAGGCTTGCTGCATAGGCCAGAGCCAGGCGGCAGTTTACCAGCAGGAGGTTGAGTTGATTGAAGCAGAAATATGCATGTACGGCTTCACGTACCGCAGGCACCTCTTACCGCCCACACGCTGCTCGCCGTGTACGTGCAAATGCACGCATGCACCTGTGCTGTGACGGCATCACCCATGCGGCAGCTGCATGCCGCAACCATGCAGCACGCCTGTGCATGCGGCGAGGGGGTGAAGCGATGGGATGCCGCGTTCGCTGCCGGCGGGCCAGTGCATCACGCCAAGGGTGAGGTAGGCCTCACGAGCAGGAAGGGAATCATGGGCTCGTTCAGGGGCTCATGGGCTCGTGTGGCACACACGCGAGTATTTGAAGAGGCTTCATGTTGAGGTGGATATGTGCCCGTTGGACTTCCGTCACAAGACGTTCAGGTGAGGGCACCTTGCACCTGTCATGCAAACATGGGGTAGTGGCGTCATGCGGAAGCCTGCCTGCCGCCACTGGCAGCACCCTGCTTGCCTGACTGCTGCGTAAATGCCTCTCTAATGATGCTTAAGCATCCTGATCCTTGATTTTCATGGTGCCCATTGTGCTGGGCCCCGACACGTATCTGTCCGGGTCACAGGCCAACATGTGGCCAGCCCGTGCAGGTTGCGGTTTGCGGACGAGACATTTACCCCTTTGTACACATGTTTGCTCGGCGAGCGAATGCCAGTGCACGCACAACAGCTGGCACACAAAGCAACATATGATGGTCGCGTTGGTGTTATTATCCGACATGCTCCGGCCATTTCAACACGGGCGCCAAAACATCCTTGAGTGTATTTGCGCGTTGGGGCGTCGCCATGTGCATGAGCCAAGCGGTGGCAGGCGGCTCAGCATGCGCATGGTGGGGCGGCAATAGCAACAAGTCAGTGCTTGCGTGGGATGCAGAACTAGGTTAATACCAGACCGGAGGCCCCCAGCTCTTGCACAAAATTAAATGCCGCTGAAAAGCCAACAACAGCAAGCTTTGCGGTGCAGTTGATCCGTAGGCCCTGCTGCTGGCCTGCAAAGCATCCTCCCTGTACACCCCCTGTACACCCCCATCTGAAGCTCTGTGAACACCTGTTGAGGCAGTGCCTGTCTGCTGCACTGGATGCACTGAATGGCATTGGGGTACGCAGTACGCAGTACCCATCCACACCACACAGTTGAAGCCACTTGAAGCCACGCACGACAGGCATCCCACGCAAAGGTCTCAATAGGGTTCAACCACCCTACAACTGCAGTGACTTATGGTAGCAAAACGGAGAGCGTCGTCAGAAGGTGGGCCGCCAGCCATACCACATGCGCCCCAACACATCCGGATCAGTGGCTAAATCCAGCAGGCAACGCGCCTGATCGTCAGGGCTCAGCACAGCACCACCACCTATCACATCACCGCTGCCGCCACCCCTTTCGTTGCCTGTGGCCGCATGCACCGCCCGAGCTCGCGGCTCGGGTGCCAGCACCGCCGCCCTCAGCTGCTGCTGCTGCTGCTGCTGCAGGGCAGGTGGGTGTGAGGAGGCCGCGCTGCTGCCTTCAGGCCGCGATGCGGCGGCGCCCGTTACACCTGTGCCCCACGCGACGCGGCAGAGGCTGCGGTACACCTCCGGCCGCGCCGCATGCTTGAGCGCCAGCTCCGCCACCAGCACGCGTGAGGGGTGGCAGCCCAGCAGCTTGAGCAGCGAGAACTCCACCTGAGGTGAGTAGCAAACACCATCGGGGTGTGCAGTCGGGGGGGGCGGTGCACCAAGCACACCCCTGCCAACTGACAGGACAGCGGTATGGAATATGCTCATATGCCAAACCACAACCCCCATATGTACCAGTACTGCATGACTCGTTCCCACCGGTACGATACACCAAACTGCGGAACTACAAGATAGGTCGGGGTTATTCAAACCAAAGTTAAGGTAAGGACACACTCTCACCTTGAGCAAGGCATGTTGCGTTTCGAGCGAAGACGGTGCTTCAGGCGGCGTAGGCGCGGGTGGGGGCCCAGGGGGCGGGGGTGGGGCGGCAGCGTCGAGTGGGCCCGGCTGCTTGGCAGCAGCCGCTGACGCTGCCATGGCATGCGCACGCAGCTGCGTCGCCTCCACCTGCCATTCTGCAACGGGCTCCCGCAGGAACACCTGCAGCAGGCATGCAGGGAGTGGAGCGCATGATGGCACGGAGCACACCGCCACAGGCCAACCAACAGTGTTTGCATGGCATTCTTAGAATGTAAGATACTTTTGCGTTGCATGCGCTTTTGTGTGTCGGCACCCAATGTGCCTACCAACATACACCGCTCCTCCCCAGGCCCCTCCCGTTGATCCCTTGATTCCCTCCTCCTCCTCCCTTAATCTCTGTATGCCACTTCCTTGCTGCCTGCCTCCACCTGAAGGGTGGGTGGGCCTGTTGACGTAAACTATTCTGGTGGCTGCAAAACTCAACAACAAACACAGCAGCTGCCCAGGCTTGGTGTCGTGGCCGGCGAGCTTATTAGCTGTAGCAACGGCCACCAACCGCCAGTGTCAGTAGTGCCCGTCCAGAGGAGGGGAGGATGAGCCTCGGCCATGCAGCTCCAGAGGCAGCTCCAAGCATCCTCAAAACCCCATCTGGCCATCTCACTCTAATACTCCTTAAGCTCATGGCGTTACGGGTCGCGACCCTCACTCACCTCCAGGATGGCGCACAGCAGCTGCTGACCCTCTCGCAGCGCGGAGAGCGCCGCTGCCAGCGGCGCGTGCAGCAGCGCTGCAGCATCATGGGGCGCCAGCGCCGCCGCCATCTGGGGCGTCAGCCGGAACGGCACCAGCTCAGGAATCGGCAGCACCTGCGCTCACACCCACCAACGCTATTAGACGGCGCCGTTGTATCGCAGCGCGAGGGCTACAGAAGCAAGACAGGTCTACATCAGAAACCTCATTCCTCAAAGCCGTAATTAAAGCAGTTTCAGTGATTGTGTGTCAAGGAAGAGAGGTTCCCGTGGGGCCATGCAGGGTGATTCCCGTTGCGTGGGCCACTGTGCAGGGTGCGCAGTCATCACCTGAGTCCCGGTGCCGAAGCTGTAGCCAAAGTCGATCGGTATGAGCGCGCCCGTTGTGCCCTGCACCAGCAAGTTCTCCACATGGCGATCGCCCACGCCTGTCCAACAACATATACCATCACCGAAGCACTTTTCTTGAGGTGCAAGCCTGCGGCCGGTTGTCAACTCACCATGTTCTGCATAGGCATTGCTGTTGGTGCCAGCGGTGCCGAAACGAGGTGGCCGGGCGACAGCCCCAAATGCGGCACTTGAGACCTCCGCCAGCTGCTCTGCACCAACTCCACGGCTCCCCTCACAATACATGCCGACACGACACATGATCGAGGCACAGTGGCGGGGCCCCCATCCCTCACCTGCCACGTAGCCGAACGCCGAACCGGCAGCAAGCGACGCCGCATACGCCGCGCGGCTGGCCAGGAAGAGCTCGGCGCCGCCCGGCCCCCCGGCGCCGCGCAGCAGCGCGTCCCGCAGCGCCCGCGGCGGCAGCAGCGCAGCGCACTGAAGTTGTGTGAGGGGGGGGAGGAGGGGCATGAAACCACACAGGTACAGGCACCACAACTCGCCATCACAGCTCTTTTCACCTCAAACGCGTAATCGTCTGTGAGTACAGGCCGGGAACGTCAAGTGAACTGGAGGACGCGTACACCGCAACCCAAAACAGGGCAACTCTGTCTGGATGATCACTTATCAGGGCATCTGCCGGTGACATCGTCTACCATTAATCCGTCATGCAGCTTGAAATGGCAACGCCTTTGCCACGCACCTCCTTATACTTGGCCTCCACCTCCACGCTACTACGCATGTAGTGGTGCTGGTACACCACAGCTGCAATTCCACGCATGACAACAGCAACGGCGTTGCAGGAAAGTTAAAGGTCCAGCGAGCCCTCAGGTCGTGCTATGCATACGGTCGAGCGTCGCATGAGCCCTTGCCAGGACTCCTCGTTCTTTCACCGGTGCTGTGGCAGCGCTGGGCCTTGATCGGCGGGGCCGACATGCCTTGCGCATGCAGCACTGGGGGCGCACCGTTGCAGTGATCATGAACACCACCCAATCATTCACTGAAGGGTTTCTGCTGCTGGTCGGTCTTGCTGTCCTGCCTGCCTGCCTCGAGGTATGCAGGATCTCATGCATCCTTTTTCCCCAGGGCACATGTGCATGAATTCCTCTATCACGTAGTTCCAGGGAGTGTTGCGAGGGCGTTGTGACATACGATACTGTACCTTGCCCGTTCAAGGTCAAGGTATGTTTGGGCTTGTGGCACTTACCAAGCGGTGTGTCGGGCGCAGCAGCCGACAAGATGTACTGCGCAAACGCTGCTGTGGCCTGTACCCACCAACACACACGCACAAGCAGCACATGCAGAGGCATTCACCAGCGCCGCCAGGAAAAGGTCAGGATGGCAGGCAGTACAGCCGATGGTCTTGGTACTGCGCCTCCGTTAGCAATCAGTACAGCAATAACAGCATGCACCTCTCCAGCTAGCCTCTCACCTCGTTAGACACCTCAGCACTGAGTGATAGGGCCGCCAACAGCGTCTTGGTGCCGGCCACAAACTCCAGCAGCCCAAGCGAAGGGCTGACGGGCACCACGCAGAAGGTGCCGACGCGTACATGCCGGGCGGCACAGCCTGCGCAGGCGGCACCACACTGCTGCTAAGTGCCAGGGTCAGCGCGGCGAATGCACCCTTGGCGCATGCTTGGGACAACCGTTTCCTTATAAACGCGTGTCCACCACACATTGCAGACCCTGCGCACATTGGTTGCCCCTCCACCACCACGATCACCATGAGTGCCCTTGTTGCAGGTCCAGCTACCCTCCAGGCATTTGCAGAGTGATGCCCCCATACAAGCAGCCTAATGAGCCATTGGTGACTGTTGACAGTGCATACCCTATTTCATACTGCCTGGCATCTGGCACGCAGCAGGCATGGCAGGAACAGCAGCACAGTCACACCCAGATACAGGGCAGTGCAGCGGTCCCCACCTGCATGGTGCGCCGCCAAACCGTTCATCGCGCCGAAGAGCTGCTGTATGCGGGCGTCCAGCCGCACATCCTCCCCTCCCTTGACCACGTACCGCCTGACGCTGAGGTCACCGCAGTACACCCTCAGCTGCGCAGCAAAGCCACGGCAACGCCTCCAGCCCAACGATGTACATCCAGTTGCGTCACTCACAGTGTGCAAACTTGAAGCAATGCATTGGTACCCGTGATCTATAACAGCAGATCCATATAACAGCAGATCCAGATCCATATAACAGCAGATCCGTGCAACCAATACATGTACAAACGATGCTTCCTGCATTCGTACGTGTGCAGCCAGTGGTATGCTGCTGTGGCGCTCACCGCCTTGGGCCGCTGCTTGCTGTCAAAGATGGTCATGGTGCGGTCAAACGCCACGATTGCGGGCGCCTCCTCCCCATCCGGTCCCTCGCCGCCCGGCAGCAGCAGCCGCTGGGAGCGCTCCAGTCGGTGCTGCGTTTGTCGTGCAGACTCCGCAGCTGCCGGCGACAACGCCGCTGCTGTGGCAGCAAGGCAAGTAAAGACAAATTCAAGTGCAGCACCAGCCTTTGCATCATGTGAGGGAGCGATGGCATGCACCCAAGGCCATCAGCATGGGCTCCTCTGTTTGGCAGAACCCGGTATGGATTGTTCGCACACCGGAGGCGAGCCAGCAACACCCATAGCCGGGCACAACCACAAGCTTGCAATTGCAATTGCAGCATCAATGTAGTGTCTAAGTGTCTTGCTTACCTGTTGCATCGCGCTCAGCAGCCGGGTCTGCCGTCAGCGCGGCGAGCACGCTCCCTCCAAGGGTGCTGCCGCTGGCTGCTACCGCGCCATTGAAGCGGTCAAACCATGTGCTGAAGGCAGAGATCTGAGCGGTGCCTGCAGGAGACAGCTCCGCAGAGGCCTTTGACAACTCCTGAGACAACACCACGCGCACACACACACACACACACATCAACACAGAAGTACTGGTATCGTGTCAGCAGCCACGACCCTCAGCACCAATGTTAGCTTCCAGCTTACAGGTGTGGAAGCAGCTGCATTGAACCCCTGACAACCTGGGCACCGGCAACGGTGGCAAGATGCCAAGCTGGCAACCTGGCAGCGGGGCGCCCTGTTCATAATGTTTCCTAGATGCCTCAAGCGCGTCTCTGTCAGTAAAACACACATACAGCGTAAATACAAGCAACTGGCTTCTGTCGTGTCAATGCACAAAGCACCGTTCCTAACGACCCTCCCGCCGCCTGCATGCGTCGTGAGCATGCCGAAGGTCCATCTGAGTTGCTAGCAGCTGGCGTGAAGCGCGTGGCTCTTAGCGGACAGCTTCACCCGCTGCCTTTCAGGTTCCGTCGTGGCCATATCCTGTGCCGAGCGTTCGTGTGTGCGTTGTTGGCAACCTGTTTAACAGTCCTGTTGCAGTGCCTCACCTTTTGAAGCGCACGCGACGCACGGGCGTATTGCTCGTAGGTCATTGCCGCGAGGCGCGAGCCGTCGGGCCCCGCCAGCGCCTCCTCAAACTGCGCCGCAAACCTGCGCGCCACACGCACACCGCGACACACTTCGACATGCACATCCCAGTGCCAGGCACTGGTCCAGCAGGACTTCCACTGGCGAAGCAAACGACAGTTTGATGCAGGTGCTGGCTGGCGAGCGCAGGGATCAGGTGGGGGAAGTCCATGCTCAACAGGCTAACAGGATAACAGAGCAACTGCACCACAGAACAAAACACCCGCCTTTGTTCATCTAGGCAGGTCCCAAACACACCCATCCCCCTCACCTGCGCGCAAACTCTGTGTTGAAGTGCGGGAGGCCTGCAGCGTGCCGCCCCTGCACCATAACCGACGCGCGCTGCTGGCCAGCCGCCCTGGCTGCCGCCCGCGCGGCCGCCTCCGCAGCTCTAGCGCTCTCCAGGGCTGCCAGATACCGCCCGAATAGCGACGGCCAGATCTGCAGGCCGGGAAGCCCCATGCAGCGGGCCGATGGCATCATGACGGCCGCATACTACAGGCAGTTGGACAACCTGGCCGGTCCAATTGTGCAACCGGAAGGAAAGTGGCCAGATCCCACTCAACTGTTACAATGACAGACTAACACATCAGGGAGGGGTGTCCCTTGCCTGCTTCCTCCACAGTGTCACCGCCGCCTGCAGGTTACCAGCGCGCATCGCCTTGGCCAACTGAGGCTCGAAAGCATTCCACCTGCAGGAATCAACCCAAACCAAAGGCCAAAGTGTGGAATCGTTCATCCCAATGAGAGCACCTTGCCTTGCCCCGAAACCGCAGGTGGGTTCATGCACTCCTCGGGCTGGCCGTACCGTGCAGCCCTGGCAGGACAGTACAGTGCAGTACAGTACACTGGATCACCCAGCACCACCCTGACAATGCCACCGGCAGTCAGCCGCGTGGGCTGCCATACACATAAAGTGCCAGGAAGCAGCAGGTGTCCAATAAGGTGGCATGCTAATACCGGTATGCTATGCTCACCTCTGTTGTGGGTACGTGGTGGCTTCCAGTGCATCCACAAACGCATCCAGCAGCGGGCTGGCGGTGAGGTCAAGCAGCCGCGCGGTGGCGGCACGGCCTGCCGGGCCATACCTGCATCAGGGACCAGCTCAAAGAGCAACGTTGAAGCGGGGCGCTGCGCCAGGGCATATCACTGCTGTGTGAAAGCAAGTATGATCGAAGCGCAGGTGTCATGTTTAGAGCATCAAACGGCAGGTGCCCACGGGCACATGCACCAGAGAGGGTCGTTGCATGGGTATTGCTCTATGACCCAAACTCCCCGGCAGTACTGCTTTACATAGGTGTCGAGCTGCGCAACAGCGTACCGCAAGCCTACTGCCAAAGAGCACTACACGCACGTACCGCTGCCATGCCAGCCTCAGAGGGTAGTACAGCGCCTGAGGGTACGCGTGAGCCAGCGCCTCCAGCGGCGCACACAACGAGGACACAACAGGGTCCCCGCCGCCGGCCGCGCGCCCCGTCGATACTGATGCTGTACCGCCATGCGACGATTCAATGAGGCTGAGCATCTGCGGAATCCACGGGAGGTACACCGGCAGTGGTGCCTGCAACCGGCAGCAGTACGGCAGTACACCCGCCTTGCCTGGGTGTGCAGTGAATCGACTGACGGCGGTTGGTATCAGCAATCAGCGCCGAAAAATGTACGGTCGGTGCCGCAAAGCCTAGCCTCCTTGTGCGTTTACAGAGGGGGTGGAGCACTGCATGCTCCGAAACTATGCAATACAGCAGATTTGCGGGTGTACTTGCAGTCAAGGGGAGGCAAGAGGTACCTGCGACCAGCCCCTTGATAGCTCTTCGGCAGCCGCATAGGCCGCTGAGGATGTTGACGATGGTGCTGCAGCGGTGTCGCCGCTGCCAGCCCCACCGCTGCTGCTGCTGCTGACCAAGCTGAGGACGAGCGGCATGTGCAGCCGAGCGCGCGCAGCTCCTGCTCCCCCATCCTGACACGCCAAGCAGCATGTCCAAAAAAGCAAGAATGTCAGTTTGCCAACACAAACAAGCGACACAAATGCTTTTATTGCGCGCCGCTCATGAGGTATGACTAGTCATGAGTCATAACGCAAACGGACATGGCCAACATGACGGGAGCGCAGCCAGCCATCCCCTCGCCCTGTGACTTACCCTCATCGACTTGAGCGTGTGGCGCACCGCGAGAGCCGCCAGACCACCAGCCTCTGCCACACACGCCTGGGCCGCCCTCTGGCCTGCAGTCTGGTTCAAGTCCGCTAGACAAATCGGCGAATTCGTATCGCCAGCACTGGCAGCCTCTGCGCCCATTGCTTGTGCACCGTCGGCGTTGCTGCCTGTCTGGCGCATGGCTTCCGCCTCTGCCTCTGCCGCAATGTCGGCTGCTGTAGGCGTCATGAACGCACGTGTGGAGACCGACAGCGATGGCCCGCTAGGGGCAGCGGCTCCGGAACCGCTTGTGGCGCCGCGCTCTGCCCTGAGGAGGCCTTCGCAGAGAAACGCAAGCTGCAGGGATACCTGCAGCAGCAGCAGCAGCAGAAGCAGAAGCGCTGACAGCGCAGGAACCACCCATCCGAACGACAAAGATGGCCGGAATCAGCAAAGGCGGTGGGCGCCGCGTGATGACATTTACGCGCATCGTTGCAACTTGCAAGACTGCGCCATGCACGACATATACACGGATAGTCGAATTGTGTTGGCATGAAATTAGCACTGTCATCCTGGTTGAGTTGACTGACTGGCTTCATCATCTATTCAAACAGGTAGGTGGCCAGCATCAGCCGCTGCTAGCCATGCTTGATGCTGTTGGAGCTTCACACCAACGCTGTTTGGCACCCAATGTGAGGGCTTATGCCTTCGTGCTTGGTGCATGGCACTTGATGCTTATGCAACCTGAAGCAGCTCGATCCCGTACGTAGGGCTGCACGTACCTGTGCC
This sequence comes from Chlamydomonas asymmetrica, assembly GCA_001662385.1. Lineage (NCBI taxonomy): Eukaryota > Viridiplantae > Chlorophyta > Chlorophyceae > Chlamydomonadales > Chlamydomonadaceae > Chlamydomonas > Chlamydomonas asymmetrica. Next base: position 208,878 of record BDDA01000047.1, read on the forward strand.
GCCACTGGCCCGTACTGCGGTGGCGACAGCCATTCAAAGCCACTGACACGGGCAGTGGTGGCGGTTGTGACATACGCCTCAGTGTCTGATGGGGCATGATCCGCATCGCTTGGAGCAAGCCGCTCACATCCTGCTGCAGCTTGTAGGCTGAGCAGCAACGCCTGGAAATACACGCGTAGGAAATGCGTGAGCGGTAGTACAGGACAAGGCGGATCGTCATATGGATGGCATCGTGGAGTGTGATGGCCGCAGGGCTCTAGCAAAGGCCAGTGCGGAATTCAACCCTCGACAGGGGGGACATGCAAAGCTGCCTACGCAGTCTTGCATTGCAGGAGCTTCCGCCCACCCTGCAAGCGCTCGCTTGCATGAATACGGTGCAGATGCACGTGCCAAGCCCCTCTGACCGCCCTTCGTATCATCACAGATGTCGTTGCGGTGCAGCTGCTGGCATTGCAACATGTGGTCACGTGAGCAACCGCTGCAGAATGCACGAATTTGGGGAGCATTTGCTTCTGCCATTGTCACAACGTGTTTGCTAATGTATAAGTACTGCAGAATCCTTGCCCTCATCAGTGTCTGGTGAGTCTTGACCAGCCTGCACTCACCAGCGCGATGCGGCTGGTGCGCTGCTTGCGGCTCAGGTCGAGGCGTGGCTCACGCGCCGCGGCCTCGTGGCCTTGCGCCGCCACCACTGCCGTCAGGGCCTGCATGCCCAATGACACACGCACACGCCATCCCACGGGACGCGATCCAACTGAACACATACGCCATGAGGAGCACCTGAACGTCCACCATGTACCACTGTACTATTGAGTGCGCCCGAACCTGATACACACCCTCGAGATGAACTAGATAATGTACGGTAATTGAATGTGCTACAGAAGCTCATAGGACGGTCAGTACACAGTGTGCTGTACCCGGTTGTACCTTAGGATCTTAGCACAGCTCCATTCCTGCAGCTAGCAGTACTTGTAGCGGTAAGAAACAAGGCCGACCGCCTTGACTCAATACGTCAAGGCGGTTGAGCATGAGACAAAGTGAACACAAAGGGGCTGCCCAGGCCATGGGTGTCATCTCATTCAGGCTTGACAGCATTTTCCTGCGGACACATTCAGCTCAACCCCGACCTTCGCTAACCCCACACGCAGGAGTAGGAGCAGCAACATTTCAGGTGAATCAATGCCTGGCTGGCTCCATCCAGGCAACGCCGATATGCGATGGGTGCCGTCACCTCACCCACCTGCTGCAGGGTGTTGACAGGTTGGTCCGCAACCACGCGCGCCACCTCCAAGCCCGCCCACCTGCCCAGCGCCACCATTGCCGCATCTAGCGGCATACCCTCCGGCACCACGCGCAGCCGGGCGCAGCATGCACGGACCTGCATGGCAGCGGTTGCGTGCATGCATGCATGTCCCATGCCCGCACAGTCCCACAGCCCAACCAGATGCAGTGGGCCTGTTGAGCAATCAACAGTGGCGTGTGCGCGCAGCGAAACAGGTCGAGTTGGTGTGATAACAATCAATCCGGCCCTCACCGATGCATCAATCTGTGGGTTACAAGACATTACGGTAACCAATGTCATCACCCATATGACTCATGAAGTCATCAGTCTTGGCCTTATGGGCCATCAGTCACTAACTGATGGCAGTACCCACGTTGAGCACATGGTACAGCAAGTCTTGAAGGCGGTGCTGCGGCCCATCCTGTTGTACCGCAGCATCGCTCTGCGGTACATCCCGCACTTTGTGCTGACTCAGCAGCTCCAGGCATGGGTCCAGGGCGCCTCTGCGGAGCATGGCGCCCGCGGTCAGCAGCCGCAGCGCGCCTAACGAGCTGTGCACGACATCATGCGCGGCATGCAGCGGCGAGGGCGCATCGCTCTGGCTGCCGTAGGGCTGCTGGGTGCCAGCGCCATGGCGTGCGACCATCCCACCGGCTCCCAGGACGCTTGCTGCCGTTGGTCCTGCGCACAGCCATCAGGCAGGGGTGTTGGCTGTTGGCACGGCTTGCCACCTCATTGTTGTACGCCAATCTTGGTTCACGCCATAGCCAAACAACTCAACTATGATGCACGAACTCAAGATCATTTCATGTCAGCATGTGCAACATGTCCCCAGTCGTTGCATCCAGCGACGCAACGCAACGACTCAGATACATTGCGCATGATTGGAACCAACACAGGTGGTGAGTACCCCATATGGCGGCGGCAAAGCTCGCTAGGGCCGCATGAGGGTTAACACATCGGCCGCATGGTGGATTGAGACCCACCCCCCAGCAGCACCGCTGTTGAGAGGCGCCGGTACTCCAGCGACCCGACAAGGTCGTCCACGGCCGCTTCGCCTACGCCACCACTCCCTCCGCCAGTGCCGCCGATTCCGCCAGCGCTGCGGTCGTCGACGCTGGAATCGTCCACACTCCATGACATGAGACCGGGAAGCTGCCGTGCCATTCGCTTACACCAAGCTGTAGTCAGCTGCAGGGGATGCAACACAGCCCAGGGCCAAGGTACACCAGTACAGAACGGGGAGTGACATTGAGGTACAGGGCAGGCAGCTTTGTCCGAGGCTTTGTATTGTTGCTGCACTTGGCGTTTGCGCATGATGTGCACAGCGGTGCATCCTCTGCCAAGCATGGCCCTGGCGGTCTGATGACGCATCAAGGGGGCATGGGTATACATCACAAGGCTATGTTCGGAGAAGATCGGGATGGACTGACTGACTCCGGTGGCGCCGCGGACCATCAGGTGATGAGCTCAGCACGGCACTGTGCAAGTGTGCAATGCGACAGGAGGTGCGTTAGCTGCCACTCAAACCCTAAGGTTTGGAAAGAGTGTCCAGTACTCAACATACCGGGCAGACATCCGACGCACCTGTTGCATCGCAGTCACAGCACGGCGCGCTGCAGCATCGGCATTGCCCGTGCCAGAACCCGCGCCAACCCCTGGGCCCGCGTGCTGGCGTAGCGCCAGTGCCGCCAGGCGCCGCTGCGCCGCCAGCACCTCCTGGACCTCCGCCAGCGGCTGCAGGACGCTCAGGCAGGCGCCGCGGGCCTTGGAAGACAGCGGGTGCAGACCAGACCAGATTGGCCGCTGTGCCGACAGCACCGCCTGCAAAGGATGGAAGGAAGGGAGACGCGCACCAAGCGAAGGGAGCACGCCCCGTCAATGCGTGAGTGACAACCCTGATGGACTGGAGGGGAGGCGCAGCGCAACGCTGACAGTCGGGTGCTTTGGCACAACGAGCATGCTGTTGCACTGCAATGACAGCAACGCGTTGACGGCAGATGAGGCGGCGGCTTGGCGGCACACAGCTCACATCGAGTGTGGCGCTGCAGCGAGCCCAGCTGCCCCGCACCGCCTCCGCAACCACCAGCTCAGGACCGCAGAGCAGCTGCAGGCGTGATTGTGCTGCCGCTCCGCTGCCGGCGGCCGAGCCTCCTGCATCGCTGTCCAGGGAGGGAGCCCCAGGAGGCGCCGCGGATGGCGCTTGTCGCTGGCAGCAGTCCAGCAGCGCTAGGAGCAGCGCCCGCGGGCCTTCTGGGTCATCGCCAACACCTGCGTCGACAAGATCAACACGGGCCCAGATCAGCACGGCCTCTGCCAGCGGGGTTGGCAACATGCCAACAAACCAGGCCTGGCAAAGGTGCAACACCAATCGTTGACCTGGTGACAAAGCGTGCCCAGCTCCCCTGCAGCGCACAACTATTGCCTTGCACGCTCATACCAACAGCAATATCGCCATATCGGTGAGTTGGTCTCTCACTGGCCCTCGCAGCAGCAGGATAGCAGCCGCCATCTCTTCACACTTGAATTGTTTGCTTAAGTGAAGCACGCTTGCCACATCATCAGCGCATCAGGGCAACATGCATGAGCCAGAGAGGACGGTGCTCACCAGAAGTTGCAGCCTGGGAGCCCTCCAGCGGCACCTCTGAGCTGGTCAGCTGGAACAGAGCGCTACGCATGGCGGGCTTCAGGTACCGCGCCATGGGCTGCTGCTGCTGGTCGTCTGCAGCTCCGGAACCACTGCCGCCTGGGGCACCGAAACCACGCGCTCCCGAGTGAGAGCTGTGGCGACTGATCTGGCCACCGCTGGTGGTGTGCGCCGCTCCATCAGTCTCTGCCGAGGTTGACGCCGCTCCAAACAGTACCCGTTGAGCCAGAGCCTCCGCCTCAGCTGCCGTCAGCTGCTGCTCGTACTGCAGGCGATCGGTGCCGCTACCATGCAGCGACAGATCCTCGCGTACAACACCCTCGAGCTCAGGCCATCTGCGCAAATTGTGGTGGTAGCCAACACAATCACAACAGCCGTAATCTTCATCGTTTGCTTGACGTTTTCTAGCCTGTGCCAATACTCTACTTGTCTGTCCCAGAGATGGAGAGCAATAACGATTCAGATGTGAGTTAGGGAATTCCGCTCAGACTTGTCAGTTGTCACGCTAACCTACAAGTAGGAAATTTAATGCGAACTACGGTATTGGCCGATACATTGGGCATTAAATATAGCCAGATGAGATGGTGAAGCTCTGCACAGCTCGGCGAGCGATGAGCACGTACAGGTTTTGAATGAAGTCTGCTGCCATTCGACACTTTGCATGGTTAAACAACATGCGCTCCACTAGCATTGGCTGACAGCTCAGTGCTGCAGAGCGGGGAGCAAAGCCGTAGCCAATGCTTGCACCACATCCTCGATGCAGCAGCTGTTGAGTCACAGACCTTTCAGGTGGATTGGCAGGGTGTGCACAGCAATGGAGGTGCAGAGCAACGTTAAGTGGAGGTGGAGGAGGATGGGACGTGCGGAGGACGGGACGTGCGGAGGATCAAGCGCCCACCTGGACAATGCGTCTGCGCAGGTGAGTGCTGATTGCGACCACGCGTGTCGCTCCAGGGAGGTGACTGCGCCAGGCCCCCGCGATACCACATGCTGGCCCAGGAGCTCACTCAGCTCGTCCCATTCCCCCTGCACATCAGTACAGTGTCAGTACACATCAGCACTTCTCACACAGCCATGTACAGAGGCACACCACAGCACACACGCCGATATGCAGCTCGTACAGATGCCTGGCCAAGCCCGACTCTCAAGGGGACGAGACACACACAGCATTCAGGCCGAGAGGAGCACTCAAGAGTTCAAGTTGAAGCATGCAGCGCGCACGTGTCATCATGTGGATATCTGACATTCTCAGTGGCGTCGTCCACTGATTGGCTGTGACCTATGCGCGGTACAAAGCTACAGGCCAGGCATGCGTATGCTCACCTCATCCAACTCGTGGCGCACTTCGCTCCAAGGATCCCTGGCTGCGCGTGCGTCAGTGGCCCCAGCGGCCTTGCGCACTGCGCGATGCAGCGCCTGGAGTGGACCACAGAGCAACAAGGGACAACTGGGCGGTCTACCACAGCCAAGGTTGCAAAGCCAGCTGCAGAAAGCAAAGCTCGACACAGCAGAGGCACATGCGGATGTGCATGCAGCAGATATACCACCGTGAAGGCGAATGCGACACAGAGGAAGGGTGTGTGACCACCACATTGCATGCGGTAATCCTAATCCTGTCCACGAATACGAAGCTACCATGTGAGCCCACCCATAGACACGAAGGCGCGGCTCGTGCGCAGGTGCCAGATCAATCAGCGCGGCTGCGTCTCACCTGCACGCGTGCGTCCGCTAGGGCATGGCAACCGGCGGCAATGTCGTGCAGCACCACCAGCGTGCCTGGACAAGCAGACGCCTTGGCCTGCAGGCACACCACGATATCCTGCACACAAACAGCACAGCGCCAGTGCCCCGATGTTTAGTGGAGCCATGATCAGGAGCCGCAACAGTTGCGCAGCTGTATAGCATAACTAGGCTGCCACTCAAATGCCTGTCCATATCCTACAAGCCGATCGTTCGCTCAATGTGTTGCACCCTGCTTGGATGCAGTATGTTTGCTTGAAGCATGAGCTGTACATGTGACGGGCGTCATCAAGCCTCCACTGCACTCACCTGCTCCCCCAGTGCCTCGTACAGTGCCGCCAAGCATGGTCGGATTGACGTGGCGACAGCGGCCTGCACGCCGCCGTAGGATGTCATGGCGGCTGCGCTCCCCGATCGGGGTGTGTCTGAGGCTACGATCATCTGCTGCTCCAGCTGCAGCACTCCCGCCTGCAAGGGGTATCGACAAGGCCTCGGATACATTGTGCATGATGGCAGGTCTTGTGTATGCTTAGCAGCGCATGCTCATCACAGGTTTAGGCTTGGCAGGCAGCTTTGCGAGGTGTGTGGGGAGCAGAATCGCTGATTTAATGCTTACTGAATCCTCAGTTGGTGTGGTGGGTCTGGGACACATTATGACTACCTGTATTTACATGTCGGGCTCAAGCATCATTTGGGGCGACACCATGACATTCATGGATTACGGGGTATGTGCCCACACCTCACTTGACGAGTCTGGGGCCCAACCGCATGAACCTGGGGACCACCGCCGCACCTGGTAAGAGCTAGCCGCCTCCGAAGCCGCCTGCACATCGGCCGCCTCCAACGCCAACAACGCCCCGCCTGGCGGGGCCCCGGCGGCCGCCGCTGGTGCATGCGCTGTGAAAGTGGCTGCAGCCGCCAGGGCGAACATCGCCCCGAGCAGCGGGGGGCATGTTGGCCGTGATGCAAACACGCGCCCCAACGCTGCGCGCACACCGTCCACCCCAGTAGTGCTTGCGCCAGTAGCTGCGGCGCGAGAGGCGGGGAGGGAAAGGAGTGCGGTGGAGAGGACGAGCAGTGCGCCGGATGCAGCGCCGGCATCCGCCTCAGCCACGATCGCCAGCGGTGCCAGCAGGGCGGCGGCGGTCACGCTGTGCACATCCGGAAGCTCGCCTGCGTCATAGCGGGCAAGTTCTGAATCCAGCCGTGCAAACTGAAGTAGCACGGCATCCATGCTCGCCAGAGTGGGGATTGGCGTAGGCGGCACCAGACACTTGGACTGAAAGCGTCAGCAAACGCCGTTGCATGCAGTACGGAACACTGCAGTACAGTACGGGTGATACGGAGGCGGCAGGCAGGCAGCGGAGGCGGCAACTTACCCATGCGGTAGCTTCTCAGCAGCTGCACGCGCTGCTCGCGCGCCTGGCCACGCTGCAGCGCCGCGCGCTGCTGCCGTCGCAGGTTTGCGCCGTGCACATACGACACCTTGGGGTCCTTCCGGGGTACCCGACGTTGAAGGGTGACATCTTCATCTCCGCCTCGCATGCGGGATCTCGATGCCCCCCCTGCACCGCCCTGGCTGCTGTACGAGTAACCAGATCCCAGAGATTCGAGAGTGCCTAGGGATCCCAAAGTCGAGGCAGACCCAAAGATCTGACTCATCGCGGCTGCATTCAGAGAGTACGTCCCGCCAGATTGCTGTTGGGATGCTGATGCGCTTTGCGTGCCGCCTCCACCACTCGCAGTCTGTGCTTGGCGCTGCACAAGCGAGGGAGGTCCGCTGGTACCCGCCTGCTCTGCCGCCTGCGTCAGCGAGACGGTGTGCGTCAGGCTGTACTTGACGGTCGCTGCCACCATGCCGCGGGCGCCGCTGCCGCCCCGTCGCCCTCTTCCTGCAGCCGCCAGGCGGTTACCAAGCAGCTCCTGTGCAGTGCACACATCCATCCGCACCCAGCCCAGCAGCTGAACTCGTAGCAAGGTGGGAGCCTCGCGGAAACCTGCCATGCCTGCTCTCATACCCGCCAAGACAAGCTCGTCAGCTATGCAACGTTCGGCGACCGAACATGGAGCAGACGACTTCCTTTCTGTTACCATGCCCCTTGCCCGGGGTGTGGGAACTGCAGTTTCTACCGTATCAACACTGTACGACTGGTTAATAATGGAACAATCCTTTGCTGGGATGAATGATTGAATTCCCAGAAGGGCGTGTTTAAAGATAGCGCACGCTGATTCAACGCACACCAACCAAAGCATGGTCAACACGGGAGAGAAGTCGGCGCGATAAGGGCAGGCGCCTCGTGCCATCCACTTTGGGCAGGTACACGGCACCGGGTATGTGCACGGTGCCAGCACGTGCGGTACCTAGTCATAGCACGCCTGCCCGCTGGCTCGCCCTAGCCTTGCCTGTGACGCCATCATGAGCGCCGGCGTGCCTGGCGAGTAAGACATGCGCAGCGACGCGTAGGTGCCGCCGTACGTGCCCCCCGTGGCGCCGGGGGTATAGTCCAGGAAGGTACACTTGGCCAGGTCGTCCTTGAAGAAGGGCTCTGCAGCGCAGGATGACATACATGACAACTGTGGAGACCATGCAGGATGATAAAATTGATAACCGCATGGAGCAGTGTATTGCACCGGTGCAGCCGTGCAGAACTCGCAACAGCACTCAGGACAGCGTGAAGAATATAGTGTGGGAGGACAAGCCATACCTGCAAGACAGCGATTACTGCATCAACGATATAGGGTACGCCCACCGGCGCAGTCCACGGGACCAGATGCATGCGGAATGCATGCATTGCTGGCTCGCATGGCGCAAACACCTCACCCATGTTGGAGGGCAGCTCCAGGGACGGGCGCAGCAGCAGGTGCACCGCGGCGGACGGCCACAGCGGCGCGAGGCGTTGCGCCACTCCACCGGGCAGCATCACTAACCCAGGCAGCACAATCAGGTCCAGGAGGGCCTGTGCATCATCCAAGCCACATGCCACATTGCATCACTAGTTCAGGACTGCCCACCTCCAACCTGGTTTGTCTGCATGCATATGCACACATTGAGTTTGTTCGTGGGGATTGACGAGCATCAGGCTTCGCTCGTTTGCACACACCGATAGCCCCAGTGATGACGCAATGCAGCATCGAGGCACACAGCGGACAGTGTAGGACGCCGTTGACGCACCTTCAGCCGCTCTTTGGGCGAGGTAGGAAGCACGGCGTGCCACAAGTCTAGCGCAGCCCTGCGCACACGGCCGCTGCCGTCACCCAGCATGGCTGCCAGGGGTGCCTCCAATACAGCGCGGATTGGAGTCATGGTGCTGCCCGTGTTTGTCGCGGCTGATCCGCAGTACTTCGTCCACATGCCAGCAAGCATGCTGAACAGCTCAAGCCTGCATGGCCAGCACAAGTGAATCATCTTAGGACACGGAAGGTCGCCTGCTGCATGCAGATTACAGATCTGAAAGACTTTACAGCAGAATTGCACATAGACGAGTACATTGAATTTCGTTTGTGAGTTCCTTCAGTACGACATTTGTCTCACAGTGTTGTTGTATCACAGAGTCACAGCGCCTACCCCACCCCACCTGCACAATGGGCTGGAATGCTTCAGGAAGGAGGCGATGCAGCGGTCAATCAGGGCCCTCACAGCCGGGCCAGGACCTGACGCAGTACAGGCAGTACATGTAACAGGGGCAGCATCATGAGCAGCATGGAACAGGGTTAAAAACCTAAGCTTTCACAATGCGTGCAGCTGTGAAATCAAGGTCAAAGTGCGGGACAGCATCAGCAACATCGACAGGCGGCGGTCAAAAGACAATCATGCACCATTCACCAAGTGCACGTCAGCAATCGCGGGCAGCAGGTTCCGCATGCACCACGCCGCACACCAAACAGCTGATGGTATGGGCACATCACCACCAGGGTACAGTCGTGGCACCATTTGCACTCGTCCTCCGCTTTGTATACCTGCAGCGATCGCTGCCGCTGTTGCAGCCTCACCATTTTCAACGCCGGACGGCTGCAGGGAGGGACCTCCTGTGGCGCTTGCTGCTGAACCTGCGGGCGGCTGCAGCGGCATTAACGCCCCCAGCAGGCCCAGCATCGCGGCTGGCAGCTCCGGCTTCGCACCCGGAAGGTCCAATGTGGCAGCCAGCTGGTGCGGCACGGTCAGGTCGACAAACAGCTCGTAGGCCTTCTGAGCGTCCAACGGTGGGGGGGCGACCGAGTCAGCAACGCCCTGGGGTGTTGTGTCCGTGCCAGGAACAGACCGCCTGTTTGGCGTTGCAGGCACGCAGCCGGGTTGCCTTGCGCGGTGCGGTGCGTCACGTTCGTTCACGCATGCGGTGACGAGCTGCCCAGCACTCCTGCGTGTGCCTGTACTCCTCCCAGTGGGGTTGCTAATGGGCGCATCAGCAGGCAAGGCCTCCCATGTGGGGAGGGCTAAGCGCAAACCGTACACGAGTACATTACGCTGATGTGGTGCATCAAGCATGTTGTGCATCAACCACCAAGCTTTGGGGCGCCCTTGGCCTTGCACTTGTCAGCTTTGACGTATCATTGCTATAGCACCTTCTGATTGCAGACATGCAGCCGTTTAAAGTTCGTACCTGAGCAGCTCAATGATACGCAGCCGGGCGGTCTTGTCCACTGCCTGCAGCATGCTGACCAAGCTGGAGCGGAACCAACACACCAGCGGGGGCCAGCCGCTGCTGCCACCCGGCTGACTGGCAGCGGCAAGCACCACCACTTGCAGCTTTGGAGTCCTCTGGAGCCGCCTCAGGCCGCCGTGCAGCTGCTGTATGCAGGCTTGCAGCTGAAGCGCGCCTGACAAGCCCGTGACTGGCGCCAGACCGCCATCCTCGGCCCCTGGACGCACAAGCAGGAGGCAAAGTTGCACCTAGGTAAGAGTCCACACTCCAGTACTTTACTCACAGCTACAAGAGGCTATTGGCATGTGGGTCGTGTGCAGTTTTAACACTGACATGAATCCTCCAGAGGTGAGCGTGGGTGCAGCGGAGTTGGCCTTCAATACTTGCCAACAAAGCGCCGCCAGCAATATCGGCCATGAGCGGAACGTCCCTTGATGTGCCATGCACCCCAAGCATACGGATGCATGCGGATCAAGCCATGGCTGGAACCTCAGCTTGCCGGGTAGCCAAGGCTTGACGTGCAGCCACCGGTGCATCCCACCCTCACCGTCTAAATCGTCAAATCGAGCTGCATCATCAGCCACCACACCGCTCCATGCCGGCGCCAGGCTGGGTCTCCCTCCGGGCGCTGCCCCTGTGGGATGTGTGGCCAGGAAGCGCAGAACGGTGCCCAGCGCTGCGCCTAGCTCCTCGTACGCTTTGGGCTTGAGCGTGGCGGCCGCTGACAGGCTGGACAGCATCGTCATCAGGCGCTCCCACACGTCTGACGATCTGATGCACACAAAGTCGCAAACACGACACAGCAACAGCAACCTGCATTAACTACTGTTCGGACCGGGCGGAACACTTCCGGTTGTTGTCCTAATGCTGTAAAAGTATCTGTTGCAGTAAGCACAGCCATTCGCGTTGTTACGTGCTGAGTTGTCACCATGGACGAGCTGCGATTTGAGCTATAGATTTGAGCTAGCAACATACCACTGTGCAGCAAGGGGGGGGGGGGGGGG
>BDDA01000047.1:221188-273599 GCA_001662385.1 Chlamydomonas asymmetrica
AGCCTGAAGCACACAAAGCACACAGCCACCATTATACGCAAGCACGCTGATAGGATCACAGGCACAGCAAGGAATCAATACCATTCTCAACAATACGCCTATGCTTCAGCTTGCTCTGCAGCCCCAATGCCACCGTACGGGACACGTCTGAAATGCGTTATACAACACTCCTCTCTGTAAGGCTGGGCATGAGGCGGCGCTGTTTCCGTATGCTGTGGACCTCACCCACGCACCTGCCGAGTGTCCAGCCAAGCCTTCCACTCCTCTGCGCTGCCACATACGCGTGGCGGCAGGTGCAGGAGCAGCGACGCGCCTGCGTTGCCAGCCGACCAATGATACGGCAGGCACGCGTGTTGCCAGTGTTACAACACCGTAATTTCACAACACCGTAATTTTACTAATTTTGCAACACCGTAATCTTACAACACCTCATGCGCACATGGCTTGGCCGCACCGCGCGTGCATGGCGCTGATAGGCCCCCCACACCAAAGTGATCAATTGCTGGTGAGGTGGTGAGATAAGTGAGACAGGCATAGCCATTCAGGTATGCTTCGGGTGGCCTGCCGAGTGCCGACGGTACCTGAAGCATACCGAAACGGCTAAACCTGCTCGTGATTGTGAGCAGGCTCCGGCTCAGTGCGATGCATTACAATTTACAAGCAGTATACTGCAGCGCACTAAGCCAGAGCCTGCTCAGGATCGCCTCATACAGCCGATCCTATCCTATATTCAACACGCTCCTGATGTAACATAAAATAACGTAACATTACACTAACATGCACTAACACGTACAGAAATGGGTGGAGGCGTGACGCGGCAGGCTTGGCCAGTCTACGAGCACCACCAGTGCCGTACATCCAATATTGTACTGCCACTCACTGTCGAGCGCTACCACCGGTACGTTCTTCCAGAAGTACATCAGTGCCTTGGTGTACGACACATTGCACTCCACCACCTCTGCACGGCTGTGGTACGCGTTCGCCACGCAGTAGCGCAGCAGGTGGCAGGCCGACTGCGCCACGCGGGGGTTGGCGGCGGTGACTGTGGCGGATGCAGGCGCTGCTTGGACCCCGCCAGCCCCACCACGCTGTGCATGCACAAAGCAGCAGGCGCAGTTTGGGCAGTGTGAGGGACAGGCGTGAGGGACGAGTGTGACAAATTAGTGTGGGGGAGGACATCAGTCAGACAACGAGGGATAAGGCTGTCCTTCACAGAATGAACCACAACAAACCTTAAGTTGCTCCCAAGCAAAGCACACCGTCAGCATATCACGCAGCACGTAGTGAAAGCCACAGGCCGCAACCAGGTCAGCAGGTGCGCCGGGGAGCGCCGAGGGCGCCAAGGCGTCAGCGCTGCCACCAGCGGCGCCCGCTGCGCCCTGCACGCCGGCAACCACAGCCGCACCAGCAGTAGCAGCATTCAGGACGAGCCAGCAACCGAGGCATGCGTACACCAGGTGCCCACGCAACTGACTCGCTCACGAGCTTACCAAGGCCGCCACAGGGCATGATAACGGAAATGGATATACCACGTCAACAACCTTAAACGCGCTTCCTCAAACACTCCCCACACAACAGCAGCAGCGGCGGCAGCAGCACCAGCACTGCAGCGGCGTGGCAGCCACAGCACTGCAATGCAATGTTGCTGCCGAAGCGATGCTGGCACTGTCACACTGTCACTGCACCCAAGGCGCGCCCACCTGCATCACGCCCTCATCCGCCTGGGTGAGACACTCCACCAGCAGCGGGAAGACCAGCGGCGCCCAGCGTGCAAACACAGTACGTGAGGCCTGCAGTACGGGCGGCCGGAAGCTGGCAGTAGCTGCCGCTGCTGGATTGGTGCCGTCACCCTGCACCCAGACCAAACCCCGCAGCGCACACCATACATACAGCCTTGACACCACAGCAATGCGTGCTGTAAGCCGCCATCCCGGCAACCCCTTCAGGCGTCGCAGGGTGAAGTGCCTTACCTGGTAAGGCAGCTGCGCCCCACTAGCTGGCTATGCTGAACCTTGCTAGCACGTCAGCCAGACTGCACACACGCTACTGGTCTGTGGAAGTGCGCGCGTCATTTCCCCTCTTCACATACAAGGGAAATCGGACTAGAAAGATGCAAGTGCGAAAACCTCAAACTGATAAGCCCGTGCCTGAAGGCAAGCCGCACACACCTGGTTGGTGGCGTCAGCGCTTGTGCCAGGAGGCGTGAGCCCGGCGCCATCCAGCGCTGTGGCTGCTGCCGCCTGCTGCTCCTGCTGCTGCCCAGCGTTGTCCCTCGCCTCCACGTGCAGAATGGCCTTGACCACAAACACCTTGACCACCCTGCCCAAGTGATCCGTCACGCCAGCCAGGAACAAATCAGGCCGTACAACACAGGGATGGCTAACGCCCAGAGTACAATCCAGATACAATCAACGCTGACTGAGTGTTGATAATTGATCATTCATACCCACATTACGCCACATGCGGACGGGCGTTCCACGTGATTGGGCTGCAGTCGTGATGCTGGATATGAGCTTATGGTGGGTGCCTGCACAGCTCCCTGCATGCCCGCTGTCCCTCACCTCGGCACGTTACGGCTGGAGAGGATTGCGAGCACGTGGTTGAACCACTCAGGAGGCTGGTCAGCGCTTGGCGCAGGCGAGAACTTCTCCATGAGCCTCACCTGGGAGAATACGGTGGAGTGGATTGAGCAATCACGAGGGTGCATGACAAAATTGGTGGAAACTACAACCCATTCCCGCTTTCCACTGCAGGCAGTGTTGTTTCACAACATCACGTACGCGCTGCTCCCCGTGACCCATTAGGCGACTGTCTTGCCCGTCGGCTCCTTGTACGCTTAAGCATGCATCACACACACGCCGCAAGCAAGGCATCCGACATATCCACCAAATGGCCCGCCAGGCCACCAGCTGTAAACCCAATCCAATTATGATGGTGCAGTGATGCACAACGGAAACCTGCCGAATGCAGGACACTAGTACCAAGGACTCACCACTTGCTGTAATCGCATGACACACCCGCACATCCCAAGACATGCATCCGCAACTTGTGCGTTGCTGTGCAAGCATGACTTTCCCTCACCAGATGGGACATGGCAGGGTGGCGATCAAAGCCATCATCCTCGTACGTCAAGCCACCTTTCCCACTCTCAAGATCTGTATCCAGCAGACCATCGTTAGCGCCATCCACGTCGCTGCCATCACCGCCCAGCGTCCTGCCATCCCCGCCACCTTCGCCGCCGCCGCCATCCGCAGAGTTACTCCCAGGCGGTACAGCCGCTGATGTGGCAGGCGCGCCGCTTGGATTTGAATCCAGTTCCAGGCCTAATGAGGCAGCGAGGGAGGCTGTAGATCCTGGCAGGCGTCGCCCACGCCTACCCGCGTTGCCTGTTGAGGACGCACCCTCCGAAAGCGCCTCACCGTACTGCTGCCCAGCTGTACCGCCCGTGTTGGCGGTTATGTCCTGATCGAGACCCAGATCGTACTGCGAGGCAGTTACTTTTGCGGTCAGTGTCGCCAGCAGGGGATCTGAGGTCGCAGAAGAGCCCAGGGATGATGCCAAGGTCAGTGGGGCAGTGGCAGTACCGCCCACGGAGCCAAGCCTGCGTTGAGCTGTTAGCAGGCGGGCCGCCTCCTGCAGTACCAAGCAATACACAGCATCACCGCGCGCACACATACACACACCCTCAGGTATGGTTCCCATTAGCACGCATATGCACACTGCACGGCGCCACGGAAGCATAATGCATGGCCCCACGGGAAGCAAATACCTTGAACACACACTGCTAGGAGACTGACTGGTAGTTTACCAACAAACGTAGTAACCTTCAGCATGCATCCCATGCCACGTTGCTTCTGCATGCTGGCATGGGCTGGGGGCAGGGATGCGCTCTGTGGTTGCCAGAGGTGCGGTCACCCTGCGAAAACGGCATTGCGCGCGACGTGTACACAACTACACACACGGTCCGACCATGACCCAGTAGCCTGATACCAAGCAGGTGTACATGCCAGCGTTACCCCGCTCCCTACTCCGCTTCAGAAGCTCAGGCAAATAGGCACCGTGATGCTCCGATTGGCGCGCCTCAAGCGGGCTGTCGCCCCGCCCGCCCCGGCTGATGCCTGGGGCTCCACACCAAACGCAGTGCTGGGGCACCACATGCTGCCGGCACCGCTGCCGGCAGTTCCACCGCCCGCCAGGGAGCGCAGGTCGAGCAGCAGGCGCCACAGCGCAGTCCAATCGGTGGATGCCTCGTCCCTCGCTGCAAACGCGGCCAGCCAAGCGGCCATGTGATAATGCAGTAAGGCATTTGAAACACACATACAAATCAATCAATCAGGCAAGGCACAGGAGGCAGAGCAGAAAGGCGGCGCAACTGCCTACCTCAAAAGCACAGAGGGCACTACCGCCCCTCCATCTGCGGCACCGCCTGATTCACTTCGGCACCACGGCACAGCACAGATGACAGGCATGCGGGTGCTCACCGTAGAGGCGCAGCAGCAGCGCAAACCACTTTTGGTCCGTCTGCGTGGCGACGAGCATGGTGGCGGAGCAGCGGAACGCAGCGCAGCGCGTGGCCCTGTCCAGATCCTGCATGACGCACGCGCGCAGCAGCGCAATTCCGGTTCACTGAGGTTTAGATTTTGGATTGTTTTACACTTGGAGCTTTCTAGCCGAGGCCACCATTCCCCTCTAGATGAGGACCGAACGTTCACTGAGTGACAGCCACACAACAGTTTCAAGTGCACGCCCAGCAGCTTGTGTATGACAGCTGCGGTCGGCCATTGACTGCAAGGGCCTTCACTCTCATACCAGTTGCCGCTCGACTGCCAACAACCACCAGCTCGGGTGCCTACCATGATATCAAGCATGGCGCCGGCAGGCGGAGCGGCGGGCCCAGCCCTGGCGGGCGGCGTTGCTGCCGCTGCCGACAGTGGTGGCCTTGACATCTCCTCCTTTACTAGCCTCATCACGTCTGGGTTCTTCAGCTTGGGGCACTGCGTTCACAAGTCGGCAGAGTAGGGTGAGGTCGGCAAACGCGCGTGTGCGCATTGCAACATAATGTGCATGTCGGGTGCCACTGGCCCGCAGTGCAGCATGCATGCTTATTGCGTGCATGTCATGCCATGTAGGTGCCTGGATGTTTATCGTCACACCACAGGCGGGCAGGCGGGGATTGGAGCGCATGGCTCAGCGCATACCTCGTCGCCGTAAGGTGTGTGTGTGTGTGTGGATGGGTGGGGAAGACGATGTGAGCATGAGGGTTGCAACCTCACCACTGCTGCATTCATTAACTGCATGCTTGTATGAATGGGAACGCAGTACCCACAATGCACAGTGCCGGCACGAGCACCAACCCACGGCCTCCTAACGGCCTGCGAGGCCACCGCACGGTAATCGATCAATCAGGTCAGGCAGTACACCTCTCAAGCAGGCCTGATCAATGCACACTGCTCAGTGCTTGACGCATGCGCAAACAAAGGTGCCGTACCTGTGCTTGTATTGCCTTGACTGCATCCCCAGCAAGGCAATCATACATCATCTCAATGCACGTGAAGCCAGCTGCGGCTGCCAGCAGCGCCGCTGCACCGATCGCAGGCGGCGACGCGCCGGAAGGCGTCTCTGGCACAGTGCTCTTGGCGGCGGCCACAATCGACCCGGCGTTGGCGATGAACCACTCCCTCAGGTGGGCGGCACACCCTGCTGCTGCAGCGCCCTGAAGCATCGGCTGCAGCACGTACCGCAGCAGCGCGTACTGCAGGTCGTGCTGCGGAGGGCTGTATGGCATGGTGATCTTGTTTAGGCAATCTGTGAGGAGGCCCAGGGCCAGCGGTGACGCTTTGCTTGCATCGCCGCTGGTGTCATCAAAGCCGGCGCTGGTGCTGGCGCTGGTGCTGGTGGCCGGCTGTGAGGATGCTAGCGGGGACTCCCACACAGCCACCGCAAACATCTGCAGTTTCGAGACCAACATGTCCTGCACGGGAAGCAACACGGTGCCACGCACACCATGGGAACACAGATAATTCAACACACACTGACACACCGTGCTTGCTGCAGCCACCGCTTGAGACCATCAGACCGCCGTTCATTTTGTGGCAGGCAACGCCGACACGACAGCCCAGACACCGCGCCATCGTCAGGTGCAGTCTCCATTCTTGCGGATATGCATACCGCACGGCCCCACGGGGACCTCTTTCCGGCACATACCATGAGAGAAACAGGCAACAAAGGACATCACGCCTACCGAACAAACGTGGCAGAGCACACAATGGCCGATACTGGTTGCAAGTGGCAGCATCCACAAGCTGGCATAGGGTCGTAAATTGGCTAGGCCTCCCGGTTGGTTGGTCCACCCTACCAAGCCTTTCCAGTGTCAAGACAAGCACTGTACCACGCCGGAAAAAGTGTCACCACCGTCAAAGCGGCACACCAGCACTACCAGGCAGCGGGCGTACAACAAGCAAGGGTCGCTGTCATGGGGGCTTTCGCACAAGTCTGCATCCGTGCCTGTGAAGCAACACCCGCCCACTGTGAATCCCACGAGAACAGCAGCGCAGCACCTGTCCCTACTGCACATCCCCACTAGGGCCGCACCTGCATGGCGTGACCTTCAGGTGACCCCATCTCCCTCAACGTCGGCAACAGAGACCACAGGATGGTGTGGACGGCCTCCGCGCGCCGATCCAGAGTCGTGCGCTGCGCAGCGGTTAGTGCGGCGCCACGGGGCCCCTTCATGTGCAAACACACGATGCGGCATTGCACTATTTGCATGGCATGCTCGTCAGTCATGCGCTTAAGGAGGTCTCGGGTTGTGCCTGTTCGGTTAGGTTACATGCATGATGTGCCTGGCTTCGTCTGCAGCCCTTGAGCTCACGGCTTGCAATGCACTAGTGTGGTTTGCATTCGTCCTGTTGGTACTGTTGAGGCCTCACGCATTGCCCCAGGTAGAACAACAGCACAACACTGCATACCGCATCGTTGCTGCATACAAACTCTCAAACCGTCATGCGTTTTGCTGCCTATAAACTGGACCGCATCGTTGAACCCAAACAAATTTCCCGCACGAGAGTACCATAGTCCATGGCAAGGTTGCAGGCACGGATGCATTGTGGAACGTATGAGGCTGCATGAATGGCATATCCCACCTTGCATGAGTCAGCCAGCGCGATCAGTACGTTTAGTACAGTCTCCATCTGGCCGCGGTACGGCGCAACCTCCTGCTGACTCAGCTCCCTGGAGCGCATCACCTGAGTGTCTGCGTTGCAGTGCACACCATGCGTACACACAGCATCATATTAATCGCATGTGGCATGTACAGCTGGTGTCCTGGGTAAACGTGTCACATAACACGTTGCAATCATGCAATGCTTATGCATCAAGGCTTGACCAGTGGTGCGGTTGGTTGGCACAGGCATACGCAACACCCACAACAAGCACGCCAGGTCGCTTAAACCTGAAGACCCCCCCCCTCCCCTGGAGCCTACTTTTGACACAAGTTGCCAGGCCCTCTGCAAGCGCCCTCAGCGTGGCGCCGGGCGCGTGGCACAGCAGCGGGGCAAGCAGCTGCAGCGCCTCCTCCCGCACACTGCCGCCTGCAACGAGGGGCAGCGCCAGCAGGCCGCCGCTGTTGCTGCTGCCGCTGCCGCCGCAAAAGGCGTCCAGCAGGAGAGCTAGGTGAGGCGGCTGCAAGGAGGACACGACACGTGGGCCAGGGGGGGGGGGAGGTGCAGAAAAGAACAAAGGGATTAAGCCCAAAGAAGCGTGTGTGTAAGCGAGCAGGCAAAACACTAGCCAGCAAGCAGTTTGTCAGTGGTCCATCATGCAATCATGCGCATCCTGCTTAGATCAGGTTTGAACCCTTGGAGCTTGCTAGCCAAGGCTGATACTCCCTGATACAAGTCGCTGAGCTTTATCATCTCTGTTGAATATGGTGCCTCGTGCATGCATCGGATGCTTATCACAATGGATCATATCCTTGGCGTAACGCGTTGTTACCTGTTTGCTTGACTCGCTCCTGCGAGAGTTCTATGTCCTCATCTGAGGGGAGTGTCGGCCTTGGCTAGAAAGCTCCTAATGTAAAATCTAATCTAATCTAATCTAATCTAATCTGATACTCCCCTCCAGATGAGGACTGATAACGCTGACCTCCTGCTGATAATCCAGAGCGCATGCCTCTCGCACCTGTTGCATCTCGCCTGCGCCAGTAGCTCCCTGCAGCAGCAGCCTGGGGGCGTCCAGTGACAGCAGCGCCCGCAGGATGCGCAGGAACAGGCCCTGTGACGCGAAGCTGGCTGTGCCGGGCGCCACTAGCGGCCTCAGCAGTGGCATGTGGCGCGTGAACGCTCCCAGGAAGGAGCCCAGCACCGGCGAGGGCAGATGCAGAGGCCTGGGAGCGCCAGCAGCGGCACCACCTGCATTGGTCGCCCCTGCAGGGCAGGCGTGGCAGGATCAGCACGGCAACAAATGCCAACACATCACCCGCTGTCACTAGATGCTTGCAAGCAGTGCGGTGAATGTGGTTGCCACCTATGCTTCCTGTAAAATCGTAGCCATGCACCCATGCACTGACACACAATACCGGCGTTTGCGCATGGGGATGGACGTAACCGCATGCTGGCGTCATGTCCGGCCAGCTGCACATGTGATGGGTCGGCAGCGCAACGCAGCAGGCAGCACCTGAAGGAGGTGGAGGCGGCGCCGTGCTAGCCGCCGCTGCCAGCGACCGCCTGAGGCTCTCCACAAGGCCCAGCAGCACCGCCTCCGCATTGGCGACGCGCGCTGCCGTGGCGGCCTCGGTGGACACGCCGCCGGCGCCCTCATCCGCTGCCTCAGCGGGTGTTGCCGCTGACGCCAAGTCCTCCACGAGCAGTCGGCAGCAGGCGTCCGCCTCAAAGAGCAACGCGCTGTGTGCGTGTGCGTGGACGAGAACGTGCATGCGCGCGTTCGCACAAATAGGGCGACACGGCAGAGGCAGACACACATAAAACGCCACAGGAAGCGCAGAGCGCACGGAGCAAGCGTCAGGTTAGGCACGGTAACGGTGTGATGGCTGAGTCAGAATGCAAGCTGAGGCAACCCTGGCAAGGATGGAATGTCAGACCGTCTGTAGAAGCGCGTGATGCAAGCAGGTTGACACAGCAGGGAGACGTACTTGTTGATGGTGACGGCAAAGGCACGGTAGAAGAGCCGGCCCGGTGAGTCCCCACCACCGCTGTCGCTGCCGGCGCCAGCGCGGCCCTCGCTACCGCCAGCTGCGCCGCCAGCAGCGCCGCCATGGCGTGTGCCCTGCCCCTTCCATGCGCGTGTACTGCCTTTACTGCCTTTGCTGCCTGCACCGCTTGCCAGGAGTCGTTGCAGCTCGCCTACCCCCAGGGCGGCTCTCAGGAGCTCCACTGCAGGCAGCTTCAAGCGCAGCGCCAGCTGCAGGACGGCTGAGACGTTGAAGCAACGTTGCAGCACAGCGCGCAGCAACATACACAACAGCATGAAATCAAGCTGCTCAAGCAGCACAACGGCATGGGCAGATGCTGTTAGCTTGTGGTGCCTGGCATACAGCGCCGCCCAGCTTTGCCAAGCGGTTGCACATACCGGTACAGCGTGAGTAAACACCGTAGTACAACATCAAAGCTTGCTAGTTCAATAGTGAAGGCCTACACGAAATTGTAGATGCAAAATCAAATGTACCAGTGCAGCGCTGCAGATTTCCATCAGGTACTCGAATGCCAGCCTGTCTCCTCCAATGTCATACCTGATGCCTCTTGCAGGCGTGGCCCTGAGTTACGCGGCTGCAGCGCCACCAAGCAGGCATGGCGCAGGCAGGAGCGGCGCAGCACATCCATCGTAGGCTCTGGCAGCAGCGCGCCACCGCCGCCACCACCGTCCGCACCAGCACCACCGCCGGCGCCCGCAGCAGGCAGCACGCCGAGGAGCGTGCAAAGGCCTGTCATGCCATGCAGCAGAATGTACCAGTAGACTTGACAACGTGCACGCATCGGCAATCAAGCGGGGTGAGAATAGATCACTCGACACGAAAGGCACACAAACGTGCACAAGCTTGACCAGGGACCAGCAGAATGCGATGTCAGCAACGTTGGTAACACCACACGCGGAATGTCAGCCGCAGGTCACCCAAACACGTGTATGCTCAACCGAGCCTGCACCCGAACGGGTTCAACATTCCGCAACAACGCAGCATCAAGTGTTAAGGACGATAATGCACTATGCTCGCGTCCACGCTGAAACCACTTAACAACCCATGGCGTGCATCCCTGGCCATGTCAAATGCATGGTTGAACGGGGTGTGCAGTGTAACTGGTCATTCACAGTGTGATTTACCTTGCACGAAGTACGGCTCCCCCAGTGGATCCTCCTGGACATCCTGTTGCGGCATGGTTGTTGCCGTCGCTGCGTCGGAGCTCTCACCCGCGCTACGCGTGCTCGCAACGGCCTGCTGCTGCTGCTGCTGCTGCTGCTGCTGCTGGGTCATGATCTGTGTGAGGCGCGCCATCTGAGTCATCAGCACGTCGTGGCCGAGATCCCCATCCGCATCGATATCGTCATCATCGTCTCCAGCCAGGTGCTGTCCAACAGGGCACAAACACGATGCACAGCGCTGGGTGCTTGATAGACGCTGCGAGCATATGCGGCACGCTTGGCCTCAACGCACCAAGAAACGGTTGGTGCAATGATGACATGCTCTCACCCAACCAAACATTCCACGCGAGCAAGCATGGAGCTCATATCCTGACCGGTAGCCGCCTCGTCACGGTGGCATACACATGGCATACGCCATGGCATATGTGCGCATACACCCGTGGCCATCTGTGGCAGAGTCAACACACTCGAAGGCGCAAGCCACGCCTCACCCGAGCCCCTGCGATGTCGTCCGCCAGCCGCAGGGCCGCCGCCTGCGCCTCCGCCAGTCGGCCCAGCAGCTGCCGCAGCTGCGCGCCGATGCCCTGCTGAAGCGGGGCGGCGCTGGGGCAGAGCGTGAGGCTGGCCAGCAGCTGCTTGGACACCGCCGCAAGCTCCTCCAGGCCCAGCACTGCACCAGCATAAACACCAACACCCACAACACCCTTGGTGAACCTCTTCTGCTCGCCCGGTCCCCATCTCGGGGAGCATGGGCCGCTTGGCCAACACGCTCCTGATGTAACATAACATAACAGTATAACACCCACAACACTGTCCCATCACGTCACGCGCGCAACACGGTGGATTTTGCAGGCATTGGGTGTGTGCGCTCGCCTGCTCACCAAACAAAAGTGTGAGAACCACTAGCATGCACGGCGTTTCCTTTGATAAAATGATGACATAGTACGATTTTGGCACTGCAACACCCGGTTCACCCTGAAGTGCAAGGGGTGCTGGTGTAGGGAACTGCTTGCTTACGGTCTACTAAGCTGAAGCCCAGCAGCTGCGGCGCACACGCGGCGCACACGACGAGGTTGACGCAGGACGCATCGCCCCACTGCAGCAGCGCGGGCGCCATCACGCCTCTTGTGGCCGCCGCCGGGGCGCCGTAGAGGGACCCGGAAGCCTGGCTGTCGCACAGCAGCAGGCGCTGCATCAGCCTCAGCAGCGCCAGGCAGGCGCGGCGCAGAAATGCAGTGGGGGCGTGGGCGTCAGCGTCATTTCCGTTCTTGCCGTTTGCGTCGCGAAGGACTGTCTCAAGCGCTCCTGAAGAGCCCATCTGGCGCTGCTGTGTGGCGCCGTAAGGACCTGTGATTTGTACGAAGGACGCGGGGGCGCAACAACAAAGTGGGCACACGTGTGGCTGGTTTTAAGCGCTCGTGCTCAAACTTCTCGCGACAGGCTGGCCTTACAGCAAGCTGGGCCCATGGCAGAAAGGGCATTATGAAGTCGTGTTAATGTGTTTGCAAGAAGACAGCGGCAAATGCACATGCGTGCTCCCCAGTCCCTACCGACACTGTCGCGTTGCTGGCCGGTGATGTCGTACAGCGGGGTGTCCTCCAGGCGGGATAGGTCCTCAGCAAGCTGCATGATGGCCTCACGCAACGTGATGGGGGCCGCCACGCCTGCGCCCAAGCCGTCGCTGCTGCACGCCGCATCATCCCGCTCCTGCCCCGCGGCCATGCACAAGTCATCTGCACGGTCCAAGGCTGCATGCAACTCCTCCGGGCTTTGGAACAACCTGCACGCCAAGCCGGGCGCGCACACCACACGCACCCATCTGACGATTCGTATAACGCACACACACGCCTGGCAAAGGCAGACAATCGCTACCTGGGTCGTTGCTCCACACCCAGCCACAAGGACCAGCCAGTCTTAACATTGCACTTGCATACGTGCTTGCCGATTTTACTACTTGTGCACGCATAGTTCATGAGTTTCGATGAATGCCTTACCCTTTCTCAAGCGCCCAGCAGGTGACGTCCGCCCGAGCCTCCACACCGCACAACCATGCACCCAGCTGCGCGGATTGCTGCCGGTTTCGGAGCTTCAGCGGCGCTTCTGACTGATCCGGGTCACGGTCAACGTCCATGCCGGCCTCGTCCGTCAGTCGCGGATGGCATCCCTCCGGGACCATCAGCAGGCGCGCCAACAGGTCTGTGCGGGAGGCGTGCGTTGTTGCGCAGTGCCACTGGAGCCACCAAGCGCTGGAGTGCTGCGGCGCCGCTGATGCCGCCGCGCCTGCAAGCAACACGCACCACACAAACCCCAGCCTGGGCACACTCCGGATGTAACAGAACATAACCACAGCCTGGTGTATACGCTGGTATACACAGCACTAAGGAGTAAGGGCAAAGCGCTTTGGAAAAACGGTTGTGGCAGGCTTGCTGTCGTGGATTGTGCTTGGGTGCCGGTCGCGCGGTTCGCGCGCAGAGCCGCCGCACCTGGCCGTGAGGTTGGTGTGACGTGCGGGCGCAGCGCTGCGGCGGTAAGCGCGTGCAGCTGCAGCGCCTTGCGCCGCGCGGTGACCTCCTCACGGCAGCAGCAGTCGTGCCAGAGCCAGCGCAGAAAGGCGGGGAGGCAGGCGGTGGCGGCCGCAGCGGCCTCCTGCAAGCAAGCAAGCGAGGTCACAGCATTCATTTTGATGTTGCATTTTGCATGCCTCACTCCTCGCCCGTACACGCGCACACTTGAGTGCACCAGAAATGCGTTGGCGTGAAACCGGGCCCTCAAATGTCAACCGGGGAGCGACTCGGAAAGACCAATCGACCTCGCGACCGGCACCCAAGCACAAGCCACGACATTTCATGACACAATCGCCGGCTGCAGCTTGCTGATGCAAGTGTGAGGACAACAAACAGCTTGTGCCACTCACTGGTGCGGTGTCCGCAGCGCCGCCTGCCGGCAGGGGCTGCTGGGTATCCTCCGCCAGCACAGCCGCTAAGGCCGGAGGCAGGCAATGCGAGTGCAGCGCCGCAAGCGCAGCGGTGAGGGCCTTGCTCAGCACAGGGTCACCTGTGCCTCACACAGCACATAGCACACAGCACACTGGTCAGACCAGCGCACAGCACCCACCAACATCATCATGCCCACCGACAATATGCCTTGAAAGAATGCATGACACCACGAGAACCTGGCATGGCATACTGGCATACTGCACATAAAACTGCAAGCGCGCAGACGGGCACGAAACAAGGCCAGGTGGGTTGTAACAGACGCAGGTCAGGGGCGTGTTTCAGCCGAGCCAGGCGGGGGATTGCAGCGCCGGCCTCACCCTCTGCAGGCCTCAACGCCAGCAGGCACGCCCGTAATGACTCCAGCACGTAATCTATCAGCAGCGCGCTGCCGCCGGCCCCGCCCGCACCGCCGCCTGCGTCCGCTACGCTGCCGCTGCCAGTGCCGCCGCCAGGCGCTCCCGCAGCCCTCAGCTCCGAGTGTATTTGGCGGCCCATGGGGCGGGCAACGGCGGCCAGGGCTGTGGCGGCGCCTACGCGTGTTGCCGGGTGCGGCTGGGCTAGACGGTCCAGCAGGCGCCTCACAAGCGCGGCGGCACCGTACTGCCGGGCGTCTGCGCATGCACACGGCAGGGCAGTGATGGGCGGGCAGGAGGATTGCTAGGAGCCACGATCGATTCATCCATCATCTTTGAGGCTCACGGGGCACCCCACTTGTGTTTTGATTGGTGGCCACTTTTATGTGTGTGGCGCATTGGCGCAGCACCTGCTGCAACACCGGTCCTCGTGATGCTACACCTCTACTGTGTGTCATCACAATAAATCATCACATGGCTTGAGGGATTGGCAGATGTACTGCTAAAGGTGCTGCTGCTGTCGATCCAGTCAAACCCCTCAACACCAGACAGCGGTAAGGGCTTTTGTCGCAGCAAGTACGGCAGGCATTGTAGGAAAATGGCCGACCTCTGGAAGCATCTGCTTGGAAGTAGGCTGCCAAAGTACATCGCCATGCTGTACCGCACCGTACAGTTCTGCACTTACTGTACTGTACTGTACTAGGGCACGGCAAAACAAGTGCAGGTATGCAGCCAACAAGTGCAGGTATGCAGCCAAGCAGTCAACGCAACGCAGCTCCACTATGACGATGGCAGGGTGCAGCAACATCAGGATTACATAACATTCAGACTGTGCATCCCGTAGGTCTACGCTGTCACCCCAGCATGCCTCCACCAACTGCACACTGAGTGGTGCACTGCCGTGTGCACAGGGCGTACTTGAGTTATTTGTCAAGATGTGCTTGGCGGACCAGGTGACCCATTCCGCACACAACGCAGCGCACAGGTCCCGCAGCGCTGCACCAGCGCCGGCACCCAAGGCACGACCGCCGCCCCTGCCAGCGCTAGCTCCACCGCCACCACCGCCACCACTGCTGCTGTCTTTTGGCGCTGAGCCCGAGGCTCCAGCCCCGGCGCGTAAGTGCGTTGAGTCAGAGATGACAGCCAGTGCAGTGGCTGGAGGTGTGCTTGCGGCAGCGCTGCTGCCCTCACTGCCGAGGCCGGCCAGGATTGCCTCCATCAGCGCCATTGCCGCCGCGCCCTCACGCGCTGCCGACCTGCAACGCAACAGCACATGAACAGAAATGCGCTGGAACTTCGCACATCGGCACATCGGCACATCGCACCTGGAGGCTCGTTGGTGTTGGTTGCGCTCAGGTCCCCCAGCCAGTAGCGTAGGGCTGTCCTCGAGGGACTGGAACACTCATGCATACCGCAGGATGCCAGGCCAAGAACGCAGGCTTGATTGCTGCCATGTCCCGAGTTGCACACGGGAGCCGCCAAGGTGATTTCAGCATGCGGAACGGCACGAGCCAGGCAGCATACGCCAGGCCACACGCACACGCGCACGCACACACGCTTGCATGGATGCATGCAGCACGCACAAGGGATGCATGCAGCATGCACAATCGATGCATGCACGTATGCATGCCCACAGCAAACGGCAATTGTCAGGCACATGCGGCCCCCCCCCCGCCCACCTGGTGTACCAGTGCACCAGCTGGCGCGCCAGCTGTCCAAACTCCTCCCGTGCAAAGGGCTCCGGCCCCGATGCCAGCCGCAGTACCGCCGGGAAGAGCTTAGCCAACAGCGCCGAGTACCTAGTGCCATCCACAGCCCTGCGTGGGTGATGGGATACATAGGAATGCAGGACACATGCGGCCTTCAGGTTCAGACTCATTACAGGCCACAAGGGAAGCTGTGCAAGCTTCTCAGCAGCAAACACGGTGGATGGGTAACCAACCACAGAGAGCGTTCCACGTACGTCCACCAGATTGCATCTTGCAGAGCGTGTTGCACCCACCTGCCATGCACACAGCGCAAGCAGCAAGCGAAGGCTGGCTGACGCCTACAGGCATCAGGTCCAGCACGGCGTCGACGCAACTCGCCTGTAGGCATCAGCACTGGCGCCTTGGTCATTCTGGCGGCTGTGGCGGTCGCTGGCGCCCACCACCCACAGCGCTGCTGCGTGCAGGAACTCGGCGGCTGCCACACGCGTTGCACGGTCTGCGCCCTCCTGCAGGGGTGGTCCAGTGCAACACCAACGCCGCCAAGCAATGACACTGACAGAGACGCATCAGGCAAAGTTACGGTCTTGGCCAGGTTGGAGAGGTGTGTCAACAGCTGCACACAACAAGAAGAACGATAATAATTATCCACAACCTGTACTCCTGGGCTGCCCATAGCGTGCTTCCCTTTCCTAACAAATAACAATATTAATGCATTCATTACCTGTGCCAGCCTGGCGGCCCGGGGTAGCAGCGTGTCCAGGCACACTCGCATGGCGCTGTCGGATTGTTGCTGCGACGCGCGCCGCTGCTCCGACTGCTTGATGAGCGCGTGGAGCGACGTCGGCGCCGCCGCCTCGACTCCCTGCCACGGCACGCCCCCTCCCTGGATGTGCTGCTGCTGCCCGGGTTGATCCAGGTAGGCCGTTGCCGCTGCCACCCCCACATCAATCACCACGTCATCCCCGCTGGGGTCCCACGGCATCAACGCAGAGACCCTGGCAGCTGCGCTGACTGCGCATGCGCCTGCGGCGCTGCCGCTGCCGCCGCTCGTGCTTGCGCCGGAGAGCAGAGCGAGGTCTGCGGTGTTTAGGTAGGCCGCGGCGGCGGGGTTGCGGCCCAGCCAGAGCTGCACTCTGCGCTGCAACGGCGCCAGCTCCTGTGTCACAGGTGGGCAGAACGGCAAGAGAGCGAGTCCATTGAGCGCGCAGCGCCCTGGGGCGAACGAGCAAGGTCAGGAACACCTGCAACTGAGTGCATTTAAATGCGTCAGGGCAAGGTACGTGATATCGGCAAATGAGCAAGGTCAGTAACAACTGCAATCCTGTGAAGGATCTGTCAAGAGTCTATATGAGTGGTGCGCATTCTACAATGATGCGTCAGGGCAAGGTATGTGATCCCTGCAAGGCCTTCACCTGGGTCAAGCGTTGCAACTCGAGAGCTCGTTTTGATGCTGATGATGTGTTCGCCCCTGGGCTGTCATCGTCCAGTACCGTACTGCTTGTACTGCCCCCGGCGGAGAGGTCACTCAGGTAGGGGTCCAGGAGCGGTACGATGTACGGCAGCGCCTCCTGTGAGGCGTACATGCAGGATTGCAGGGCCATGGCGCAAAGCTACCGTCGGTACGCATCAGTACACATCAATACACATCAGTACACATCAGTACACATCAGTGCAATTCAGCACACGCACCATGACGGATCATCTGCGTGGTTGGGAGGATCCGATTAGCTGAGAACGTGCAATCCACATTCAAAGCAGTACGCAAGTCTGTACCGCCAGACGTCTGTCATCGCGCTGATTGTACACGTGTCGTCGTAGTACCGTGGTGCCGGTGCTTCACATGCATGTCGTGGGTGATGCGGTACAACGCGCCCCCACCTGGAGCGCATCCGGCTGCAGCAGCTCCCAGCGCTCAAGTGCCGCCACCGCCACGCCAGCGACGGGCGGGTGCGAGAGGCCCAGGGGCAGCGCCAGCCTCAGCGGCCCCGCCAGAGCCTCAGCGTCTACCATGGCAGCACCGCCACCGCCGCCGCCCTGGCCGCTGCTGCCGCCTTGCGTTCCTTGCCCCGGGGCAGCGCCGCTGGCGGACGGCAGCAGCTGCGGCGGTGCGCTGAGGAGGAGCTCCAGGCAGGCGCACAGCAGCTCGTCCTGAGGTGCCACACACACAGGCACACAGGCACACACGCACAGGGAAACAAGTACCGGCATGGGCGCCGACCTGGCAAGCTGGCCACCGGTGTTGCTCCACTGGTCCCACTGGCCCCTTGGGAGTTCCCTTCTAGGTAATGGCTTGGTACAACAACCCGGCTCGATTAGCTTCCATCAAGGGGACTTGATCAGTTGCGTTGATCCTGATAGCTGGGCTTCAAAAAGGGTTGTGCAGCGAGGGGAGGCCAACCAGCACGGCCGAGGTGCGCAGAGAAAGCATACAGTCAGGTGCCTCAGTCACAACTCCCCCACGCCATGACCAGACGTACTTTGTACTGCGCGCATGACTCCATCACAGTCTCCAGGAACGATGAGTAGAGCGCTGCCATGGCGCTGGCATCAGGCGTTGAAGGAGCGCCTGTGCAGGTGGCCAGGCACGGTCCGCATCGACACCGTCAGGCTGTTGCAAAGTTCTAAGGGCAGCGCTTGCCAAACCAAGGCATACATACATCTTTTTGGAGCGAGTTCAATAGCTAGGTGCGGAGGATGGGGAAGGCAGCAAAGCGAAGGTGTCTTGAGAAAGTAAGGGAGGCCGACACGGTCTCGCTCACCGGCTCTTGCGCGTGAAGCACCGCTGCCGAATGCTCCACCAGCATCCGCCACTTGCATGGCGGTGTTTGCCATGCGGTACAACCCGCTGACCTAGCACATAAAGGCAAAGCAAAGCAACAGACACATGTTGACAGTCAGCCAGGACCCCCAGTTAACACCGAGCCGCGATTAGATGCCGTCGATCGCTGGAACTGTATTGCTGGCAGCTGCTACTGGATAGTGCAAGCTCCTCCCTCACTCAGAGCTGCCCTCTGGCACCTTGTGAGGGAAATGGCACCCCAACGTGTTGGGTCCAGGGGTCCCGGTCACAAGGTTCAACCGCAGGTTCAACAGTAAATATCATAAATGACAACACCAGGACCTCCGCCAGCCAGCCATGGTGCCGCACCAAGCATGCAAGAGTATGCTGAACAACGCCCCACGAGCAGAGGAGCGGGGTGGTGTCAGCGGGTCAGGATTGAGCTGCACGCACCTTAGGCGACTCAGCCGCCGCTGCCACGATGTGCTGCGACAACGGCAGCCGCCAGGAGGCGAACGGCCGTGGCCCAAGCAGCGGCAGCACGTCACACAGCAGCCCTGCATGCAACCCACGGCACAGGCAGATTTCCGAGCTCCCGTACGTGCGCAGATCGCAAGCCAGTAGAGGGCAAACGCAAACAAATCGCAGCAGCGGTAAATGCGGGCTTGGAAGCTTAAAGCATGTGAGCCTTTGCACTCTCACTCCTCACACTACTTGCATTGGTGACCGGGTGCAGGCGGTACTGATCAAACGCACACAGGCCTCACCGGAGAGGTTGTAAAAGGCCACCATATCAGCAGGGTCCTCGGGCACGATCACGTCGCCCGTAGGAGGCGCAGCAGAGGAGGCACCTGCTTGGTCGTTGCCCTCGTCAGGTTGATATCCGCCTGCGTCCTCGTCAGCGCCTTGCGGGCCGATCTCGCTGTACCGCAGATCCAGGAAACGCAGTGCGTCGATCATCCCTGCCATGAATGCATCATATGCGGCCGCCTGCATGGCAGCCATGTCGCTGGCTGACACCGCACCCCACACGCCGTGCTGACCCAGATCCGGATCTTGGACCTGGGCTTCGGATCTTAATTCCCTGCCCTCAGCGCCGCTGCCATCCACATCCATTGCTTTGCTGGCCAGGGCTGAGCCCATGTCAGAGCTTGCGCCAGCTCCTGCATCGGTGGCGGCAGAGGTTCCCTCCGTTGCGGTGGCCTGCGTACCGCTGCGTGCCGCCGCCGCTGCCGCTGCCGCAGTAGCGCTGGGGGCCGCTGCCAAGGGCACGAGCAGGGCGCGCCAGAAGGACGTGTACAGCTTGTACTGCTGTCCTGGCGGGATGTCCTCAGATCGCACTGTTCGCAGTGCACAACACAGCACTCTCGTGCGTCAGCTTTGACTCATGCACAGATGCACCTTCAATGTGCCCATAGAGGTGCACAACTGAGTTCGTTGCCTGCCTCGGCAAGCTCCCCCACCAAGACTTCTCAGAGCACGCATGTGTATGTGAATGGTACACAGCATCCAAAAATAACTTATCCTGAAACAGCTGCAAGTGCGTGGTACGATGAACGCAACTCTTCACTTGCCGCCAGGCGCATTACTACTCACTTCCCCGGGCGGCTTGCGGCGAGACGCACGACATGCTATGGCCCAGCGCCGCCGCGACCATCGCAGCCACCACCGACCGCCCCGCGACGGGGTGCGCCGCCATCAGCGCCGCCGACGCACGGCGCAGCGCACCCGATGCCCTGGCCTGCGGGCAGCATTGTATGAACGTCTTGACCTCACCCTAATGACCATACACATTTTTGGCCCCATACCGCCTGACGTGGCCGGCCAGGACAAGCTGAGAAGTTGCCATAGCGGCCGCCCTGCTCAGGACCCTACGTTGCTGGTGGCATCCACCGTACCCGCGCCTTGTAACGCACATTGTAAAGCATATATATATTTAGTAATGGACTGATCGTGCATGACTGGCGCCACAGGTCTTGTCCCCACCTGTTGCGACTCGTACATGTGGGGGTACGCCGACACGAGGCGCGCCGCCACCGCCACCAGCAGCCCCAGCGTGTGTTCGTCCAGCGTGGCGCTGGCGGCCACCGCGATGGAAGTCAACGCACCCAGCAGCGCTACCTCACTGTCTAGCGCGGCCGCCAGGCCTGTACGTGTGGTGCATACAAAGTTACAAACAAGTGGTAGACAAACCAAAAGGGGTGGACAAACAATAAGACTTGTGGGGATGGCACGAACGCATTGCACAACAAGGATGACCCCCAAGCAATTAATCATCAATCATTCCGCCACCTGTTGAGTGCCCTGAGTTCCTGACGCATGTTTTGGGCACTGGGCTACGAAGCACTGCAGACGGTTAGGGGGGGGGGCCAGCGGCTGTTGGGATGGGCAGGGCGCGTCAGAGAGCAGCACAACCAGCCAAGTGCTGTGCCGGAGCCTCAGCCTCAGCCTCAGCCTCAGCCTTGAGCTCGGCTTCACCTTCGTAATCGTCAAAGGAGGGGACGAGCGAGGCGCCCGGGTTGACCAGCGGTGCGAGTGCGCGCACCATCTCTTGGAGGCCCTGGGAAGCACATACGAGATTATGAGCGCATGCACGGCCAGGAAAGGCATCACAGAATCACGGGTGCATGTGTACAGACAGCGTGACACGGCATCTGTTGTATGTTAGCAAGAGACCCAGCAACCAACCCGCCCGCTCTGCGATGGCCTGCAAGGCCATCGAGTATATGTCAATGATCAATAACTGTGAGTGAGGCTATGACACGCCGTTTATGGCATGGCATACAAAGCAGGCACCCGGAGCTGATTGTGTCACCATTGTGGCCCCTACAGTGCTGCCAGGACGCCCCAGCGGGCCATTCATACACTACCATGCCCCCAGCCCCCGTCAGCGCGTTTGCCTTTGGTGAGCAGGGATGCTCTGTGATGCTCTGTGATGCTCTGTGATGCGCGCACCGCGTCGCCCATCAGCACGGCCACAGGTGCCGCCATGGCGCCGCA
The DNA here is from genome assembly GCA_001662385.1 of Chlamydomonas asymmetrica. Lineage (NCBI taxonomy): Eukaryota > Viridiplantae > Chlorophyta > Chlorophyceae > Chlamydomonadales > Chlamydomonadaceae > Chlamydomonas > Chlamydomonas asymmetrica. The sequence goes on from BDDA01000047.1 coordinate 242,397, forward strand.
GCCCTTGATGGCCAACACAGCGATGCGCCGCCCCGAGGATCCGCTGAGGCCCTCCTCCGCTGCAGACTCTGCGTTGCATCGCAGGTGACCAGCAGCATATGACAGGACGCATACGGCGCAAAGGCCACATCCTTTTCAATGGATTAGACAACCAGAGCCAGCAGGGCGTGGAGTTATCAGTTATTCACTTGACTGTGCAGTGGGCTGGTGGCCAATGTGCGCAATGCGTTCAAAAACGCAGCCAGGATAATGCACGATGGCGGTCGGAGCAATACGCTTTGCGCCTGCTGTAATCACCTTTGGACTGCGTGCCGCGGTTCAGCAGCTGCCGCGTGAGCGTGCGCACGTCATGCTGACGGCCGCTTGCGGCTCCGACCGAGGCACCGCCACCGCCGCCTGCCATGGCTGCCCCGCTTGGCCGCAGGTCTGACAAGTACAGCTCTCGCGCCTACGGCCACACACAAGCATGCAGCAACAAGGAAGCCAGTGTCACAAATCATCCGCCATCAAGTCCAGCCAACCACGTAATCGCGTTATTTCCCGCGTTGTCCTGCTGGCAATGTGCATTCCGTTGCCCACTCTGCACTGCAAATCACTACAACAAGCACTTAAGACTTTCTCAGTCGCGTGTGCCGGGGCAGCGCCGTGTGTGCCCGAAGTGTGCGCCGCACTACGCTGCCGGTTCACAACCGCTTCATGATGAATTGCGTGTGGCACTTGAATGTCCACACTACTCTGAGTTACGAGCCAGGTACCAGACCATCATTCCCAACGTCACATATGACAGCGAGCGCAATGATGGCACTGACGCGATGCGAAGGATGCTGGATCACCCCGATGGTTACACGGTTGCCTGGTACATCAATGAACTGTATCACGCCACCCTGCGTGATGCTGACGTGCACTGAGCCCCTGTGGCTCCTCGGCCCGCCATGTGACTAGGCTGTTAAGCCGATTCCTTGCCTTGTGGTCCCCATCTGGGGGGAGCATGGGCCTTTGGCCGACACGCTCCTGATGTAACATACACACATACAAGTGAACAAGCACTTAACGTCACAAACTTGTGACCCACATGGAGCAAATCCACAAATCCACACATGCACCCGCACATGCACACATGCATTATATATTTACATGGCGAGCCTCGGTGAGGTGCTCTGCTTAGTCTCACGCACGTCTACTCATACGCCGTCGAGCCCCCCCACCTCCGCAAACACTGTGTCCAGCAGCACCCCCACCGCCGCGCGTACGTCCTTGTTAGAGTGCTTCATGAGGATGCCTGACAGGCGCTCCAGTAGCACGAGGTGGTGCGTGCGGATGTCCGCCGCCATGCCTGCAGAGCCCCCAGCGGTAGGCACGCACCTCATCAGGGGCGGTGGTCACACCCACCCAACTGTAACCTCCATGCACGCATGCATGGCAAGGTGTTTCAAGGGCGGTGCAATGTGCTGCGGGACGCTTTGCCACAGCCAGGTGCATTCACATACCGGTGATGCTGGTGCCAACTGTGACATGACATGTGATGAGTCCTATGCTGTAGTGTTGGCAGACCGTTCAAGCGAATTAGGCCACACGCAGTGAGTAGGTGACTAATGACGTTCAACAAGGCAACAACACACTCAGGAGCGGTGAGTGACACCGTCACCTGAGGAGCGGGAGGCCAGCAGGCGCAGCGCCGCCAGCGGCCCCCGGTAGCGCTTGACCTCGTCCACGCTGACCGCCTCGGCGATGGCGGTCGCGAACACCGAGTGGCCCTCCAATGCAGCTTGCTGTGCCTGCCAAGTTTACATGTTCAGGCACAGGCATTGGGAAGGTCAAGGTGGGGGCAGGATTTTCGCTGTGGGGAATAGTCGCTGCCCACGTGCGCGTATGCAGGCATGAGCACGGTACCTGCACAATGTGTCCTGTTGCGTTACCTACCTCGCTAACGCTGGCTGTAATAACAATACAAAATACTGGAGGATTGGAGGGCTAAGACAGGACCGGAAGGCAAACCAAATTATACCAGTACACACGCCTGCAGTGCTCATTAGTGCTGCACTGCAGCCTTGCTCCGTGGGTGTTCACCGGTACTTGCAGGCCGCCTTACCGGCATCAGCGGCAGCATGAGTGCCAGCGCGTCATACGCCGCGCCTATCTCAACATCCGTGGGGCCCTTGCTGACGGACTTGGACGCAGCGCCGCCGCTGCTTGCAGAGGCGAGGTGCAGCGTGGCCTTGGCCTGCTGCACCACCCTGATGGCTCCAAAATCAGGCATGCAGGGCACAGGCGCCAGGCGACGGGTTACGTTTGACATGTAACTTTGCGGGACACGGTCCACGACACGGTCATGGTGTGGTCAGGTTGAGCAAATTCGGAGATGGCATCCACAAAACCTTGATCCCACTCACACTACGGTCCGACGAGCTGGCTCATAGCACCTGCATGACCCTTTCACGCAGAGGCCAACTTTTGCAGTGCCAGATTTTGCCTAACGTGCTATCAACATCATTACAAGACGGCAACGGAGCAGCAGGAGGCCACCCATCAGCCAGCACTCCCTCGCCTCCCTCATGAAAATGGCATACAAACCCATGCTGACGCTTAGCTCACCACTCGGGCGTGACGGGGACATGTCGCTGCTGCCGCGGTTGCGCGTTGCCGTGGCCGTCATCAAGCGGCAGCACCGCCCGCAGCTGCGCAACCAGGCGCAAGCCGTATCCTGGCAGGGGCAACACACCAAGCACACAAGCATGCAAGCAGGCTCAGCGGCTGACCTGATGACTCCGCCTGGTGCTTGAGGACAAGCACACGGTCGGTGGCATGCTGCGGACGAGTTGCTCTTAATGATGCTGTGACAATGCTGTGACGAGTTTCTCTTAATGGAAAACGTGCATCCGATGCGCTCGCCTCGGCAATAGTAAGGTGATGCACTGACGCCCCGACTTCGCCCGCGCCCATACCCGTGCAGTCCGCCTCCCATGTTGCCATCCTCCATCTCACCAGTCGCAACGTATGCGGTACGCACCACGTGTCATGCAGTGCTTACCGCGAGTCATGCCTGTAAATTTTCGTTTCGCGTCGGTGGCCATCAGCGCATCGCGCAGTGCGCCGGCCAGGCCTTCCAGCATGCGGGGGGTGATGCCCTGAGCAGCGGCTCCTGACGCGCCACTGCCACTACCGACCGCGCTGCCAGGCCCGGCACCCAAGGAAGGATGTGCCGCTGCCGCCGGAACCGCGCTTGACGAGGCTCCGGATCCAGCACTGAGAACTTCAAGCCGGAAGAGGCGCAGCATCTCGAACAACAGATCCATACACTCGTTCTTAACCTGCATGGGGCACGTAAGGGACCATAAACAAGCATTACTGACGCGCTGTTGTTGATAAATAAGCTGGACCAAGGCCGCGGTGAAGGCTGGCAAGACATTCATGCAGACGTACTGCTTGTTAACACGCACAGCACATGACTGGACTGGACAGTCGCCAATCCCGCCGTCGTGAACCAGTCCATGTGCGGTATATCAGTATGTCGTTGTCTGCTCCCCTGCCTGGTAAGCCCGATTTGGAACAGCCGCAAAGCCCATCCTGCCAACTGCAGGTCGCTGCTCACATCCTTGCGTTCGTCCAGCCACAGCAGGTCGCGCGTTTTGGCCATCACGCGTGGAAGGTAGCCATCCAACGGCCCTGGCGCCTTAGTGCCCCCGGAGCCCCCGGATCCAGCGGCTGAGCTCCCGCTGCCATCCAAGGCGGCCGCTGCTGTTGCGGTTGCGGTTGCCTCTGCAGTGTCGTCGTCGGGCGCCGTCAATGGACCTGGCTGGCCTGCGTCACCACCGCCTGCGCCATCCACGCCGGCGCCTCCCACCCCCTCCTCACCACATACCCATTTCTGCATGGGCAACCACGCCGATGCAGTCCGTTGCGGAAGCATCCATGTACCGGTATGTATGCATGCATGCGGTCAGCCGCTTGATTAAAATTCGAAAACTTTGTGCTCAATGTCACGTGACAACGCGTGCGCTGACGCTGCACGTTCTGGCACTGCATGTGTGTAGAGTGCACGGGTTGGTTTTGCCCTGAACCCTAAATCGCCTTAGGTTTGCAGCCAGGCCCATGCTGGCACGTGCTCTTCCGGTGCATATCACCTTGATGTATTCCACGATCTTCTTGCGTGCGGTGGCTGCTGGCTTCTGGGTACCTGCAGCCTCACAGCACCCGTCCGTGGCACGCAACACATGTAACCAGAGAGTGAGCGGCCCAGGGAACCGCTTCACCCGCACGCATGCTGTGGCGTTCACTGCGCTTTCGGAAGCGCCTTTTGGCTTGGGTTGTGACATGTGGTATGGCCGTCAGCGCTTGCTGGGCCCTACGCCTGAACAGACGCCTACTGTATACACTCTCGCCAACAACCTCAACTCCCGTCTACAACTTCAACACCAAGGTTGCACGTCAGCCAGGCTGAGCAATACATGTTGCTCAGTTCATCCGTTCAACTGTGTGGACGCTAGCAAATACCTGATGATGTTATTGCGTGTCTGATGCGAGGGTCGTGCGCAGACAGCACAGCACGCACAGCGCGCCTGCACTTGCCTCAGCATGACAGCGGCACCCACCTTGTTCTTTGTGGTTCCTGGCAGAGAAGCACAGGCTGTCCAGAACATTTCCAGATGGATCACCCAGAAGCAGCTCAGCTGCCAGCGCCCAGTCCGCTGGAGAGACGCAGTTCTCCTTGAGCTGCGTCAACACCTGCTCCCACACGCTTGGGAAAGCCGTGTTCGCAGAGGAGTCCTCAGAACAGGATCTCAGCTCCTGCAACAGACTATGCAGCTCCAAGCGGTCCATGCTGCTTGGCCTTGTTGCAGACTGGCTCGCTGGGTTAGGCCTGCCCCGTCAATTGCGTTTGTCGCATCGCCGCAGGCTAACTTGGGCCCTCAAACACAGGCTTGCCCAGCTAAGCTACTCCTTGCCAAAGACAAGATATGGCCTTGGCCGTACGCAATGACACAGCCGCTGAGCCTGAGCGTAAGGTCATCACTCAATATGAGCAGGCGGAATACACTTAAGTTGGTGCACTGTACAGGTGCGGGTACACTGTAGAGTGAATATATGAGCACCTTTCCAAGCACTGATCCAGGATATCAACACAGCACATACGCTTGCTCAACGCAAGAACGCGTGGTACAACCATCAGGCCGGCGGTTGGTATTGCACTACTCCCCTTGGTCCTACTGATGGCATTCTTGCAGCCCGCGCGCTGCAAGCTTCGTAATGCACATAGGGCCCATGTCTGACCTGTTTCCCTCGGTCACTTGGTGTTGCAAGGCATGCATACCAGGCAGTAGGCGCCCAACTGTGTGTTGTCCCTTCCGTACACTGCTATGCGTTGCGGGACACTGTCCGTACGCCCATCCAAGCACCCTGGCATCGCGCATGTACCTCAGCTTAGTGCAATCGGCACACATTGATATGCGATTCAGCATAGCTCAGCGCACCCTCCCCCTGCACACCCACAGTGCCGACTAAGCATGGGAGGCTGCCCCAACACGTTCATGGCACGCTCCGTGGTGTTCCAGCTGATCGACATCACGATATGGCCATCAGCGTATAAGCACCGGGCTTGCTGGAAGAGCCAATGCCCAACGGCAAGTCACACCACCGCATTACTTGCATGCGACCAACATGGTTATGCATGGTATTGGTGGCAAGGCTGAGGGATTGCAGGGCATATCATGAGGGCATGTCCCACATGGTTAAGGGCTCATCGATGCTTGGGTAGGGCCCTCTGGCTGCCTGATGATGGGATCAGCTTGTCAGCCGCAGCTTGAGCGCCTGCGTCTCTCGCGCAAGCTCGTCCAGCTGCATCGCTAGCGCGCGCTGCAGCGCGCTGGTGCCGGGGCTGCGGCTGCGACCCCCTTTCCCGCCCCAGCCGCCCCCCGCCTGCAGCGGCGATGACGTCACTGGCATCAGCGCTGCTGCTGCTGCCCCTGGCAGAAGCACTGCCAAGTCGCCGGGCACACTCTGAGTGTATCCGTACGCGCTTGTCGTGCCAACACCATACGCGGCGGTGGCAGGAAGCGCGGTCCGCCAGGCGACGGGCGCAGCGACGAGCTGTGGGGGTAGCGGTGGTGCGGTGGGGCTTCGTGCTAGGGGGCTGGGGCTGCCGCACACCCTGCATGGCAGACGCGTGCAGTAGCATGCGTACAGCAGCACAAACATTGAGGCATGCAGCACAGGCCATACTGCAGCCATCACATGCGGGTGAGGATTGGTCAGCTTGGTACAAACACCACGCTGGAGTGTGATGGCACAGACCTGACGATAGCTGAGCCTAAAAATGACATGCGCATGCGCTTAAAGGAAACCACAGCTGTCAGACACTCAGGAGCATTTAATGCATTTATGATGAAGCAGGACACAGCCTCGCAGTACCCTTCCCAGAAATGGGCACGAGCCATGAGCATACGTGTCCTGATGCACAACCAGAACATTTTATTAGCAAAGCAAGAGAGCACGAGGGTGAAAGCAGCGCAGATGAGTGTGTGTTGGATAATGACCACCGGGTGTATTAGCAGTGGAAATTGGGAGGTCCAAGCGAAGGTTGCAGCTGTGGGCCATGGCATGCAAAAAGCGGGTGCGGACGGTGCACAGCACTGGTCCAGCGCACAATACAAGCAATGGATGCACATGCACTTTGGGTGGTTCACGGGCCAGGCGCATACAATCAACACCACTTAGCTGTCGCGGTGGCTGCGCTTATTTGCGGCTGCGCTTACCTGCTGTACTCGGCCAATGTTACCATAAACTACTGCGGTACTAGGATGTTTGAGCAGCATCACAGTAACTATACTTGGTTGTACAATGCACACTGAACCAAATTCGTTGTGCCAGCATGCCTGTTTGGGCTCACATGCTGCGCTTGTCCGGTGCTGCAAGTGTGATGCATGAAAAGCAGGTATAAACTCATGCGGTGTCCAGGTCTGCATGGCAGTTTCGTTGCATGTGCTCAACATGATGCTACCGCACCGCCTCATTACATCCGCATGCATGCGCATGGACAGCAGCAACAGCAGGAGCACTTGCTGATGGCCGCTGCCGGGTGTGCAGCTCCACCAGCCAAGCGACGCTGCTGTGCTGGCAGCACGCCCGATGGCGAGGGCGGTCCTATGCCTGCCATCAGCTGCGCCTTGAGCGCCAGGAACGCTTGGTCCTGGTCAGGCAGCAGCGGCACCCCTGACCGCTCCGGAACCACCGTGCCGCCGTGGTCTTGCTTTCGGTCCTTCCACCCGGGCTGCTGCTGGTTGTGCAGGCTGGCAAGGCCAAACGGCGTGTGGTCGTCCGAGAGCGCTGCTGCATAGCCGCCAGGCGGGACGTCATCCAAGCCCAGACTGCGCTTCAGCTCTTGGAAGGATTGGTAATCCCTCTGCTCGCGGATTTCTCCGAGCGTGAGCCGCGACCCGACCATGGCAGTGACAGCAGCAACAGGAGAAGCAATCTGCACAGGAGCGCTAGCTGTCGTGGTGTGCACGCGCCCTGGGCTGCCGCTGTGGGCAAAGGCCAGCGGCGGCATCTGGGCGGCCGTGGCCGCACGGGGCGACAGCTGGTGCAGCGAGCGCGCGGCTGCAGCCGCGCTGGAGGCCAGCGCCAGCATGCCCGCTGGCCCACCACGTATACGCCCGGCAGGGCCAAGGCCCTGGAATCCCGGAGAGCCTCCTGGCGCAGCGTCAGCGTCGGTACGGCCCGCGACGACACCTTGCGGCGATGACGGCGCAGGCGGCACGCGCATGCCCTGTGCTTCCTCCTTAGTGAAGAAAGCGCCTGGCGGCTGGCCCGTAGGCAGCGTGAGGGAGGGTGTCCTCTGCGACTGGCCCTGCGGCTGGCGTTGGCCTCCCTGGTGTGAAGGCGCCTGCAGCGTGAGCGTGACCGTGGTGGCGGCGGAGGAGCGTGTCTGCGCAGCGCCGGCCTCGCGGGCGTGCTTGTGGTCGCCCGCCGCAGCTTGGGAATGCGCACCACCCACATGGTGATGGTGGTGGTGGTCAAGCTGCAGCTGGGCTGCGGCAGGAGGAGCCCCGGCGACGGCACCTACCACAGGCGATGAGGTGCGGCTGCCACGCATATGCCCCAACAGCTGCGGATGATGCTCGGCCTGGAAGCTCGTGGTGCTATGGCGGCCGCTCACGCCCGCCTCTGACATGCCGGGCCCGCTCTCAGCGACCAAGGCGCCGCTGTTGGAGATGTCTCCGAGCGGCCTGTCCCCCGCTTGCACGCTGGCGCGCTGTGAAGCGGACGCGCCGCCGCCGCCGCCGCCGGGTGGCAGGGAGCCTTCGGCTCCGCTGTGGCCACTGCTGCGGCCACTGCTGTCAGCGTCAGAGGCGTTGCCAAACGAGGATGCAAGGGGCGTGGAGTGCCTGAATGGGTCACTGTTGTGGGAGACGCGCAAATGATCGGAGTAGTCCGCCGAGCCCCGCTCTGTCGCGGAGCCACCCTCTTGCAGCAGTCCTAAGGAGGGGCCGTGCCCGGGCCCATCCATGTCGCTGCTTCTGTGTGACCATGACCCAGATGGTGGTGGCATCTGGGACGTGCTGCTGATGCGCGGCGTGGACGAATAGGATGAGATCGCCCCGTCGCCAAACGTGGGCATGCTAGCACCTCGGCTGCTCAGAGCTGTGGCGCCGCGGTCTGACATTGCCAGGGAATACGCAGCAGCTGCGGACTGGCCGTGGCTGGCTTGGTCACTGCTTGCATGACTAACACGCAGCTGCGGGTAGCTGCCGCCTCGGGCCATGGACGGGCCTGCGGAGCGCGGAGGGGGCATGTGCACGGCAGCAGCGTGCACCGCCATTGGCGGCAGGCTTGCAGCGACGCCCAGCGGGTGGTGTTCGGGAGGCTGCTCGCGTCGTTGTTGCTGCTGGTCTTGGTACTGCTGCCATGCCATCAGCCCCGGCAGTGAATCCAGGGAAGAGCTTACGAGGCCTCCCGCACTGTGCATGAGTGGGCTTTCATGAGACCGGTAGCTTGCGGCGCCGGGTGTTGGTGCACTGCTGGTTTGGCGGCCCTGGCTGTGTGGCTGTGACCGTGCGGAAACGCCTGGCCAACCTGACTGCTCACTGCCCGTAAAGCTGAAGCTGCCTTGCTGCCCGATCGCTGCAAGACTGCGGCCCTGCGGAAACAAACTCTGCTGCTGCGCAATGCTTGCATGCACGCCGCTTGCGCTTTCGGCGCCAGTGCTCCCTCCGCGGCCGTTCGCCCAGACCGCAAGGCTGTCGCTGCGCAGGTGCCTGCTGCCCGAGCTCTGCTCCTGGGGCTGCTGCTGCTCCGCGGCCAGGTTGCGGCTCGGCAACCCACCTTCCTTATCTGCGTCAAAGCGCAGGCCGTGCTGTTGAGGGATGCTTGACGTCGACGCCCGCGCGCCAGGCGCGTTGAGTTGGGTGTCAAGCGCTTGCACAGGGGAATCGCTGTACCTGTGGCTCATGCCTGTCCCGCTGTGCCTGCTGGCCAGATCGCCACCGCTAGCCTTTGCGTGGCTTGGGAACGGCAGGACAACCGGTGACACAGCGCGCACGTTGATGCGTGTGCCAGAATGGAGGGTGCTGCTGCTGCTGCGCCGATGCTGCTGCGAGCGGCGCACCGGGCTGGGGCTCATCGCCACTTCCAGCAGCTGCATCTTGAGCTGGTGCGTGCGCTCTCGGAAGCCGTCTAGCAGCCGCTGCAGCGCATGCTGCTGCTCATGCCGCCGCCGCAGCTCGTTCTGCTGGCGCTGCGCTGCCTCCCCGCCACCCGGCGCTGGTGTGGGTGCAGCTGTGAGGACACGGAGAACGCGTTGCATCAAGAGCTCCGTCTCCCGGTCAAACTGCTGCAGGCTGCCTCGTAGCCCCTCACGAAACACTGCTGCTGCTGCCGCCACGGTGGCCGTGGCCGCACCAACACCCGCATCCGCACCGGCAGCAGCATCAAGGAACACGCCAATGCGCCCGGTCGAGCCTGCCCGCGTAACACGCGGCATCGGGCTGGCCTTGCGCACGCCGCCAGGCCGCCAAATCGGCGACACCGCCGCCGCCAGGGATCCTCCGAGCCCAGCTCTGCCGCCGCCTGTGAAGCTGGAGCGCAAAGACGCCACTCCCGACGGCAACGGAGGACGGCCCCGATGCACGGACGAGGACCGTCGGGAGGCACTGTCGAGGTGGTCGATGCGGCCACTGCTGCGGCGAAGCTCGCCGAGCGGTGCATCATCCCAGCTGGAGCCACGCTGCTGTCCTTGCAGTGGCCCAAGCGACGCCCAATCTAGGCTCGAGCGCAGCCCAGGCGGGAAGGCAACGGGCGCCGCCTCAAGCTGCCGTCGCAGCCCGTCCACGGCACGCTGGAATTGCCAGAACGCATGCTGCAGCGCGAACCTGTCCGACAGCGCCAGACCAACGCCAGCGTCGAAGTATCGCTCCCCTGACGCCTGGTGTGGCGACCGCTGCATTGACACGCTGGCAGTGCCTGCAAGGTAGCGCCCTTCCAAGTCGGTCAGGAGGCTGGAGGAATGGGGGCCTGGGGTGCGAATTGGATCGGACGCGCCAGGCGGAGGCGTCGCGAGGCGCTGAGCTGGTGGCAACTCAGTGTGGAGCGCCCCCTCTGCCGCGCCGCTGGTGCGGCTGCTGCGCCTGCCATGCAGCACGCCCTGCTGCGCAAGCGCTGTCAGGTTCCCCTGGAGCGCCACTGCCTCCTCCTGGAGTGCCTGCAACGATTCAACCGCCGCCTCCAGCCCTCCCCCCACACCCCCGAGCGTGCCTGCTGCGGTTGTCACTCCGCGGTGCTCGCGCGGGGACTCGGCAGCTAGCAATACAGGCTCGGCATCCGCCGCAGCCTGCAGCTCGACTGAGAAGGGCGTTTGACTGGATGCTCTCACAGACGGTGCAGGCTCGCTGGGAGCAATGTCAGAAGCGTGTACAGATGACGCCCTTGGGGAGTGCAGCCGGGCCGCGTCCTCGTCTGCCAGCACATTAGCTGCTGCCGCAGCCGCTGCCGCAACAAATGCCAGCGCGTGCGCTGACGCGGTCATGTCACGGTGCAGCCGATCATCCGCAGCTCGGTGCAGTCCGGGTGCATCTTGCCGCGGGGCGCTGAGCTGTGACAGCGTTTGTGAATGAGTCGAGCTTCGGTCACCGCGCCTGCTGCCGCCACCGGCATCGCCTTTGCCTGTGTCGCTGCCTGCCGGTGTGACCAGCGGAGACAGCGTTTGCGACCGCATCGAGCTTCTCCTGCTTGCAGCCTGAACCTCAGCTTCGACCTGTACCAGGGACACTGCTAGGCGCTCCTTTGCAGCTGCTGACACCGCGACCGAGCTAGGAGGCGAGGCGGGAGCGGGCGGCCGCATCAGCGCATCCCTCGCAGCGCCACTGCTGCCGCTGCGCATGCCGTCCCCTGGTCCTCGCCGCGTGCTGCCAGCCATCAGGCTGTGCGTTGACAGCTGGGAAGAAGACATCGCGGAGCCATGACGCAGCGGCGTGGTGGCGCCTGAAACACGCACTGCCGCAGCACTGCTGGCACGGCCGCTGCCCCTCACAGGTATTGTGTGGGCTCCCCGCGGCAGCGGGTTGACAAGCCCTGGCCCGCTGCCCCACGACTGGCGCTCGGGATGGGCGAGAGCCGCCACCGCCGCGTCAATGGCGCTACGAGCGGAGAGCGGCGGCGACGCGAGGCGCAGCGACAACGGCACAGGCTGGCGTTGCGCTTGCGGCGAGCGGGACCCCCCGGGCTGTGCCGACTGAGCCCTGCGGGAGCGCTGCTCTGGGGTGAGCATGCGGCCTGGTGACGTCTGCGCCTCACGCTGGCGCAGCTCCCTGAGCTCCTGCCTGCTGGGCTTCAACAGCGCGCCAGGCATCGATGGCGGCGTTGATGGTTGTCCCCCACGGGTAAGCCGGGACACGCCTTCACCAGCAGCAGCATGAGCAGTAACGAGCGTGTCCTGCAAGTCGCTGTCGTCCTCCATGCGTTGGATGGCAGACGCTGGGGCAGTGGCGGCAGCGGCCAGCGGCAGCGTGCTGCTGAACTCGAACGCTCTATGGCGCGCGCCGGGATTGAGCATGGCGTTGTCGGCGGCGGCTCGGCCCCCTGTGATGGCCCGGAGTGAGCGTTCCACAGCGTCAGTAGCTGCCATGTGCTCCATCGTCTGCTGCTCGGCAGCATGCACGGCGCCGGGGGTCACCCGCAGGCGCCGAGCCACAAGCCCGCTGCGTTCTGGGGATCCCCCGCGCACGCTGCGTTGCTGCTGGTGCTGGCGTTCCGGCGACCCGCTACCGCTGCGGCTCCGTTCTGCGATGCCCTGACGGGGGCTGCTAAAGCGGAAGGGGCTGTAGCTGTGCTCTGCGTCAGGCATCTCACCCTTCTGGTGCGGGGACTGGCTCCTGGACCATGACCCAGATCGCTGTGGGCTGCGGTACGCGCCAGGATCTGCAAGTCTGGCAGAGCCGCGGTCAGCTGGTGGCGCGGTTGCGACCAGGTGCAGGCGCGGGGGTCCCCACCGGTCTGGCACGTGCCGCGGACCGTCGCTGCGCACTGCGATTTCAACCTGATCTTGATCTTGGCGATCCAGATTTTGGTCACCATCGTGATGGTCGCCATGGAGCTGGTCCCCTGTTTGCTGAGTGGGAACTGGAATGAGGCCTAGGGAGGGGCGAAGCGGGCTGGTGGGAGCAGCGGCCGCTGCGGTCAGCAGTGACTGTGAACGCGGTGAATTGAGGAAGAGCGTTGGGGTAGCCGGCCGCTGCTGCTCCTGGTGCTGTCGCGCCGATGTGGGTCCAGCAAGCACACGCAGGCCCAAGCTGGACCGCCCGGGACTATCAGCATTGCCAGCACCATGTTGACTATCTTCGCCGTCAGCAGCGTTTGGAAGCCCTATGCCTGTACCATCCTCGCTGCTGTAGGCTGATATGACAGGTGATGGGGCGAGCCTTGCACTACCATCATGAGAGGCGCCGTGGCCGCTTGTGCCCGTCAAAAGCGGGGCATGCGGTTCGTGTTGGTCATCATAGCCACTGCCATGGTTGCCAAAGCCAAAGCGCCATTGGCCAATTCCAAAACAGCACAGGCAAGACGCACAGACAAACAAACTCAGACTTTGAGGGCCAGGCTGGTGCCAGGTAGTGCATGTACTACACAGCCTGAATGGGCGCAGCGGTGATGCTCTTGGGCAGCTCCAAAAGCGCGACGGAAAAGCACCATGCAACCACCGGTATGCAAGCAACCTGGCACCAGCCTGACCCCACGCTGCACCTAAACCTACGCCGCAGCAACACGCTTTGCACGCAACACCCTGGGGGCCTTCTTGAGACATGTACACAGAGCCACGAAAAACACTTTATACCTTTAGAGTATGCGGGAGCACTTCCGCCAAGACGAAGAATCTGAGCACATGCTTTGGGGTGGGGATGACAGTGGCGTGGGGCAACACGCTGGCTTACGGATGGCACAGGGCACGAATGGCATGCTCAGCGCTCATGTACCAGTATACCGCCACAAGTCGGTGTCGCATCCCACACCATTGCATGCAGCATCCCCCGGAAGGGTAGGCTCATCCTCACCTGCACATGTCATCCGGCGATGCGGGTGCATGCAGGGGCGAAGCGGGCCAGTCATCCCGCTTGCGCTCGTACTTGTCGATGATGTTGGACAGCTCCGCCTGCACAGCGGCGGCGGACGCCGAGCCCCGTACGGACGCTGCCCGGCTGCCCCCGTGACCCTGCCTGAGCTGCGCCACAGCCTGCTCCTGCACAGCACAAAACCGTCATGCACAGGCCACATGCGGTAAACCGCTCTACACCGCTCACCGAGGCGCTCAGCTGCTCACTGACTGGTGAGCCAGCTATGCTGCATGCTCCATGTTCCGCAGTGTCATGCAATACAGAAGGTCACTCATTTATCAAAAGCAGGCTGGCACAAACAACGTCTTACACACTTTGCATCGCGCCTCACTCTTGGCTGCCTGCACCCCCGGCTCAAGCCCCAGTGCTCGCTCACACTCCCACATCGCGTAACCCTGGTGCCACACACCTGTTGCTCCAGCCGCTGCTCAGCTGCTCTCAGCTGCTCTTGCAGCTCGTCACACGCCGACACGGCCGCAGCCAGCGCGCTTGGAGCCTGGCCCTGACCCGCCACCCCAGGCACCTGCTGCACGGACCCCGCACGTGGCGGCGTGGCTGCTCCGCTCCTCACAGCGCCGCCCCCCACAGCGGGCCCCGGAAAGCCACCAGAGGAGCGTGAGCTCAGGCTGACGTGAGACACGTTACTGCTGGTGCGTGCCAGGCCCTCAGGGAGCTGCTGCTGCTGCTGCTGAGGCTGAGGCTGTGGCTGGGCGCCTCGCGCAGCGTGTTCGTGTTCGCCCACCAGGCTCGATGGTGGGCTGCCGCTAGCGCGTCCGCTGGGCGCCAGGCTGGTGCGTGAGGATGCAAGCATGCTCGTTTGCCGGCTGCTGCCTGCAGCGCCGCTGCCTTGCCCTTGTGCTGCTTGCACCAGGCTGGCGCGGCGCTGGGCTGCCGGATTGAGGTCCACCGAAGCGGCCACCGGCTGTGACGGGTCCTGGGGTCTGGTGGATGAGGGGCGGGCGCTACGAGCAGGGCACACAGGGGAGCAAACTCACAGGGGAAGCAGTGCTTGTACAAGGGCGGCCCTGTGCATTCACGAACAGAGCAAGGTGCTCCAAAGCCACGAGCGGCACGGTGCAATTTGCCCATGCACAGCAGCAGGCACTGCGCACATGCTATGCAAGGCAGGAGCTATAGAGCTGCAACAAGCCCAAGTTACCTCGCCATGGCATGCGTCCCCGCTCTCTGCTTTGGCATGCTGGAGCCGGCGCTGCGGCGCAGGTTGTCCTGGAACGCCTGCCACAGTGATTCAAGCTGCTCCTGGTCGGTGCTCTTGCGCAGGCACGGCTGAGTGCCTGCTACGGGCATGTGCTGCTGGCGGTCAGCCTCAGGGTCTGGAGAGGGGCTGCGTGAGCGCTTTGTGGGGGAAGAGAACCTGTACACATGCAATACAACAGCATATAGTTATAGCTACATCCTTGTATGTAGAGGGCGCCCTGCCTGCTTCTCAAGTGGAGGCGTCTGGAGTGCGCAGGTGATGCAGCTCAGAGAAGCACAGGTGGCAGCCGTTTACCTGTACGCAAGGTGTGCTGGGAGGTTTGGCAAGGCTCCGTCTGGTGGCATGCTGCTGAAGGGGGGCCCGATGACCCCGGCCTGCAGCTGCTGGGCGAGGAGCTTTGCATACTGGTTGCGCTGACGCTTCCACACAACGTTCTGGGTCTGCAGAATCACATTGGGGGTGTCGAGCATTCATCTTGCAGTATGAAATCTATTGGCAACAGTCTTGCAGTATGAATTAAATAGGTCTCAGCCTGTTGCAATGCGATGTAAGCGGCCGCTTACCGGCTCGTGCAGCTTGCTGAGCCAAGCTCGCACACGAACTTTGTGCTGCCTTGAGGACTGCGACGATAAGCGTGCTTCTATGTCTTGCAGCAACTGCGGGTGAGAAGCAGGCCGAGGCGGGGCGAGGTTAGGCACCGTCACAACAGTCACGCTCACACTCTGGGTATCACCTGCACCACAAGGGCATGGGAGAATTTACCTTTTGACAGGCAGCATCAAGGGCCTGGCTGTCCATTGTGCAAGCTAGTCCTGGCGTGCGCTCAGAACGGCTGGTCAACTCTGGTTTGACCAGACCACAAACAAGTCGTTGGCAAGCATTTGCATCTTCTCAGTGCTCAGAAGTGTCACTTTGTCCTAACAGAGGGTGTCGTGGCTGAGGTGTTGAGGCCGCTTATTGGAATTCAGCCTCACGATAGTCTGCACGTGGTCTCTAAACGCTGGTCTGGCAGCAAGGGTACAATACTTTCGGCTTGGTTTGCTGGTTGGTCTGCTGAGACTCCTGTCCAAGAGATAAAGGAAAAAGAAGATGTACAGCAGAAAAATGCCCTGGTTTGTTAAAGTTTCAAGTTGCTGACTCAGCACAGCATCCCATCGGCATTCACAATGGGGTGTTCTTCCGCTGCTGCTGCCCCAACATGCCTGTCAATGCGCGCAGTGTCATGGCGGCTTTCAGTTAGGAGCACCACCCCAACTCGCGCTGGCTCGTCGATTGGAGGGCACGGACGCAAGCAGGATGCAAGTTGGTGTCTTGTGTGACCATCATCGGCAACAGCCACACACAGTAGCCCACTGCCGCATGCATACATCACTGTATCTCCACAGCACGCGTTGCAGGTCCTTGCAGGCCCATGCGCATGCATGCGCAGGTAGGTGCCTGCGTGTAGGTGCCCAGGACTTGGACCAGCTTGGAGGTTCGCCACCGGAGCATCATGCGCTCGGCGCGCCGCCATGCAGGCGCAGGGCCTCAAGCAGGGCCGGTGCCTGGCAGCATGATGGCGCGCGTGAGGCAGTGCTGCCGCAGCTGGACGCCCGCCAGGTGCAGCAGCTTGTGGGAGGCCAGGTAACACACGTCCTGGCTGCTCAGCGGGGCGGCGGCGGCTGGCCTGCCGCTGCCCTGAGGCTGCCGGCCCTGTCGCGCCGCCTGGTCCGCGCCGCTGCCGCGCTGGTGCGTGTCGGGCACTGCCGCACACGGCGGCACAGGCCGCTCCGCGCCGTCCGCTGCGCCGCCCTCGAGCGCCACCATCGCGGCTGCCGTGGAGGCGGCAGCGCTGCTGTAGCTGGTGTAGTGCACGTGCGTGCGTTGGGGTGTGAACGAGAACCCAAACGGGTCGGAGGCGGGCGCTGCGCAGGCCGTCGCGTGCGTGGGCGTGCCTGGCTTCCCCTGCAGGGGGTGCCTGTCGTCATTATGGGCATGGAAGGGGTGTACCTTGGCCTGTGGGGCATGGCATGCAGCAGCGGAACAGGACAGGACATTCAGCAGCTGAGCATCAATTTCAGCTGGTCATCAATTGGCCAGCCGCCCTGGCAGATAGAGTGCACGGGCACAGGCATGCATTTGCGATTCAGTATGCAGGCTTGCGTGACGAGCAAAAGTAAACCCAGACGCTGATGTATAGTCCCTATCAAGAGCACAAGCAGCTTGCTTGCATGCATTCACCCTTGCCTCTCATGAACCCGATGCATTAACCCCCACCTCAACAGTAGATGGACCCCTTGACCCCCTGAGCCCCCTTGACCCCCTGAGCCCCCTTGACCCCCTGAGCCCCCCCCTGACCTCATGGTAGATGACCTCCTTGATGCCGGCTTGTATGAGCAGCTTGGCGCACTCGTTGCAGGGGAACATGGTCACGTACACACGCTGCGGGATCACAAACGCGGCAGCGCCAACCGCAAGGACACAAATTCGCAGGAGGCAGGCAACGGCAGGTGCCGGTGAAGCTGCAGCTGCGGGTGCGGCACGTTCACAGCGACACCGCGCCTTTCTCATGCACACTCGTGCGTGGTGCGACTGCCAGCAAGGAAGCAGCGTGCCGGTTGAGCTGCCATTCAGTCGCCACATGCCGGCGCCTTGCCGACGCAACCAATTCCTCATGAGCGCGCGTGCGCAGCTGAACTGGCCGACCGCATGTGTGTTGCTGTACATAACGCCATGCTGCTTCGTACGGCCGCCATGCACTTCCAGCCATATTCACGCGCACAGGAAGTACTGGAGTATACATGAGCGTGTGATTGATGTGCTAGTAGGTGAGCGGCCTCACCGCGCCATACACAGTCGCCGAGTTCTTGTTGAGGAGCGCGTTCGCCTCCGCGTGCACCACATAGGGGTACTTGGTCTCCAGGGGGGTGTCATTGTAGGAGGCCTTGGCCCAAGGGAGGGCGCTGTCGGGACAGCCACGCGGGAAGCCGTTGTATCCAATGCCCAGGATGACGTTGTCGGTGTTCACGATGCAGGCGCCGACCTGCAAGCAACCATGTGGGTGGCGCTGTAAAGCGGAGGGGCGCCTTAAGAGTAGGGTAGCCACGATTCCAGGTAACCTGCTTGCCTGGTCAGTGTTTGACACTGTTAACTGTTTCTTAAAAGGCCA
Source organism: Chlamydomonas asymmetrica (assembly GCA_001662385.1). Taxonomy (NCBI): domain Eukaryota; kingdom Viridiplantae; phylum Chlorophyta; class Chlorophyceae; order Chlamydomonadales; family Chlamydomonadaceae; genus Chlamydomonas; species Chlamydomonas asymmetrica. The sequence continues at coordinate 260,362 of BDDA01000047.1, forward strand.
CCTGGCAGCATCGGCGGGGCCAAAGTGCCATCCTCACCGCCTGCCTGACCCACGCTTACCTGTTTGTTGGGGTCCTTGGACCGCTCTGCACTCAAGAATGCTAGTGCCATGAAGTAGTCATCCCTGTGGAAGCAGGAAGCATGAGGGCGGCCCAAACTTTCAAACCTGCACCGTGCGTTGGCTCTTATAGGCACCGGTGCAAAACTACCGCCTTTCGTATGGCGCAGGTGGGTGGGTGAAGGGGCAGATAAGCAGGGCGCATGGGCACCAAGGTGCAGTCCTCCCTACCAAGACAAGTTAGCGGTCCTGGGGCTCGGGTCGTATGGATTTCGTCGCTTGGTCGTGTTGATAGGAGACTGCAGCGGCACGTCATGCCTGACAGGCAGGTGCAAAAGGCTGTCGTCCAGGCTGCCATGCATACAGCCTTTCGGCTGTTTCTGCGTTGCTTGCTTGACAGGCAAGCTGGTTGAGCAGGCATGCCCTGATGCCTGTCGCTGCCGGAGGACGCCCTCGTTCGAATCGGGCTTCTGATGCAGCAACCAGCTGACTGCAACTGCGGACACTGCCCCTGCAACCACAGCTGTGCCTGCCACTGCCAGTAGGTGGAGTGCAGAAAGGTGGCTTACAGTTTCAGCAGCCTGTCGTGCGCTTTCCATACTGGCGTAATTCAAGCGTCCAGGTTGGGAGGGAACACCCAGGGAATACGCAGGACGGGACGGAAAGCGAGGTAACAAGATGCAGCTATGAACGTCAAGGAAAACTGCACAGCCGTGTGCTCTTGTAAGCTCTTGTAAGAAGCGTGCCTACGGTGGACACATCTGCGTCGTGACAAGGGAAACTGCAAGGGAAAGGACGTTGACAAGTATAGTGTCAATAACCTCACAAGGAAACAACATACCAGCCTATGGGCGTGTGATGGCCGCATAACATGGCTGAAATGTGCATCAAATTCAGGCCATTTACACGTCTGAAGTGAGTCATCCTGATTGCGCCGAAACCGGGCCAGAACCAACTTCACAGTACTTGAGCAGTTCATACGGGTGTAGGACTAGGAAAAATGTGGCCAAACATCGCTGGGTTTTAAAACGTCCCCAAATGACGCTGGCTCTCATGTGGAAGGATTACAGCCAGCCTTGCACCCGGCCAGCAGCGCATAAGCAAACGTATGTCACACGTAGCCAAGCCGGAATCACAAAACGCCGGCATCCACCCGCAGAAATGTTGTGCCCGGCAGCATGGGCACCTGGTACACCAGTCACCATGTGCCCTCACACCACGCACAAATGTGTATATGCCCTGCTAGAGCGCAGATGGCGGCATGGTCATACAGGCATTGGCGAGCGCGCACGCACGTGCGCTTGTCCCACCACCTCACCCATCAAACCACCTCTCGTCGGCATGCATGGTTATAACACCTCTCTCTGCTCTCCACACTCCTTGCCCTGTTAGGGCGGCAAGCAAGCTGTGCATGTACAACAGGCAACCAAACCTTGCCACATGCACGCAGCCGCCACGCCCTGCCACGCTCATCAAAAACTCCTGTCTAGGTTTAAGCGTTGTGGGAGAGGGATGCGATCAGGTAGCCCGCAATGCCCAATATCATGCACAGCAGGAGTATATCGCAGCACAGCTGCCGGCTGCTGCGCATGCTGTGCAGCACCCCCTCAAGCTTCCGGTTGTTGTTCTTGACTGCTGCGTTGGCACGGTCCAGGCCGGCGTCAATCTCCGCAATGACTGCATCATGCACCTTCATGGTGTCGCCCATCTCACGTGCAATCTGGCCCATGGCTGTTACATTCCCGTGGATGCGATCCAGCATGCGGTCCTGCCGCGCCTGCGCCGCCTGCCACACCTGCTCAGGCAACACACGGACATGTTGTGCAGCAGCATCGGGGCAGAAGGTGTGAGTCAGGGAGAGGTTCCCGTGGGGCCATGCAGTGAGATTCCCATGGGCCCGTGCAGTGTGCATATGGGCAAGGGTAGAGACTGCATCTGGCGATGGTGAGGTGCCTGGTCTCGTCTGGCGGCTGCCACAATACGTGCGTCAGCAGTCAGAAGACGTTTGTTTAGAAATGTTTGGTTCCTGTGGGGACGTGCAGTGTACTTACATGCGTGATGGTGGGAACTGCACCTGAGGGTGGCGAGGTGTCTGAAGGCGTGTGTGTGCCGGTGGGAGGTGGGGAGGGAAGGTGTGCAGTGTGCCCGCTGGATGCTGGTGGTTGCGACAAGGCGACCGATGTGGGTTGCGCCATGCATGCATGCCATGCACGCATCACAGAGCAGGCTAGCGTGTACGCCAATGCCATGCTGAATGCCATGTGAGCTTCGGAAGGCAAGCTGTGCATGCCGCTGCGAATATCACACACCAGGATGGGGAAGACAACGCCACGAGCCACATTTTGTACCTCCCCCCCGCAACCCTGCTGCACCAAAGGATCATGCTGTCCTACGCTTACCGCGTCGAACTGCCTTGACTCGCTGGTGTGTGTGTAGAAGCCCGACGCCGTGAAGTTGCTGTACTGCTGAAATGGCGTACCGCTCATCTCAATCGTGACTGATGCACCTGAGGCACGAGAGGACAGTCCCGCTCCGCTGTATGGGCTGTGCCACTGAGAAGCTGCCGTTCCGCTCATTTCAATGGAGATGGATGGTCCGGCGCTGTTGCTGCAGCCCGTGCTACTTCCGAGGCTTACATAGGAGTTCAGTGCCCTGGCAGCGCCACTACCGTCCGGCGCCGCATACACCCGCTGCACGAGGTCGTTGAGCTGCGAGTGGCACGTGGGGGGGCAGCAGCCAACAGCCATTTCTCTCATACAACGCCAGTAACACAATACAGTGGTGTATTGCGGGCATGCAAGGGTTGCGCGTTACGACTCATACTCAAGAAACAAGCAGGCAGTTCACACGGTGACCAGCCATGCGGCGTTAGGAGCGAGGACAGGGGCACAATGTGTGGCTATGCGAGGGAGTCCGTACGCAACAGTTGGGCCGGTGACGCAGTTATGCACAGTACAACTGAAGTTGCCACGCACGGCTGCAGTGCCCATGATATGGTAGCCTGGGTGCATCAGTTGCAGCAAGAACGCCCAATTGGAACCTGACACCAGTAACGTGCAGTGGGTTCGCTATCGGCCCGCCTGTCCTTCACCTAACTTGTGCGTGGTGGGCTGGCATGCCGTGCTTGCATGCAACCATGCGTGATTACATGCATTGTGATGCATGCCATATGCACCACCTGCACATAGAGTGTCGCACTTCGGGCCCCCCAGGGGCATGCCTAGAGGTTGTGTACAGCAGTACAAGTGTACCTGTGAAGAGTGCACAGCGAGCGTGACACACCTGCCGCTGAACGTACCTTAGTCCGACGCTCATCAACGATCGCTGGGCTCGCCCCACGGCGTATTTTGCGCTCCAGCAGTGGCAAGGCAGTGCTGAGCAGGTGTTTCCTGATGCGCCGCGCATGAGCATTCGTCTGCGCTCTTGCTGGTGCTGGAGGGGATGGGGATGGGTCAGACGCTAGCTGCAATACAGAAACACCGTATTGGGGGTAACATCACGAATTCACGAGTCTTTGTATACACTGCCGTGAATAACTTGGTCTGCGGTCAGGTGTCGGTGGCGGGCACACTTTGTTCGCGGTGGGAACGCTGAAGCGGTGAATGGTAACGATGCGCTCGCGCTCACACTGTGCAATGCCATGCAAGTGCTTAAAACTTACAGATATTTGCATCGCACTGTGGGCAGCAGGCTGTTAACCGGCGCTGCTCATGTTGACTGTTCATGTGCGTGGCTCAATTGTGGCTCACCTCCTGCAGCCGCTCCAGCTCCTCCTCAGCCGCTTCATACTCCTCTGTCCAAGCGTCCCTTTGGTGCTTCTTACCTGACGCACTCTTACGTAAGGAGCGTGTCTTAGCTACAGCTTTCTCGTATTTCTCGTATCTGCACAATCATCATCAGCAACGAGTTCATGGGGTCGCCATCGTCACGGGCGAGGAGTCACCAAAGTGCATACGCCAAGGGCAAGACGCGTAGCGCAGCAGTGGCATGTTCACCTGCTGTGTATAAGCTGTGCCCTCCTTTCCAAGTCGACGAGGGACATAAGCGAAACGAGCGAAACGAGCAAGCAACTTTGCGGCTACATATATTATGTCAGGCTCCCAGCTGTGAGCATGGTGACATCCGCGCTGTATAAGCTGGATAAATATATTGAGCTGAAAAATACAATTGCTGCACACTGCACGTTGGAGCCCGCTGTTCAGGTCTTTGCAGGGTGTTTGACGCAGAGCATCAAGGCGCGGAAAGGGCTTAAGTGCTCGCCCTGCTGAATTCACATTGCAGCAGGGAAATCAATTTCTGAGTCGAAAATGATGTATGAATACACCCTGGCCACACTATTCTACGTGGCACACGTGTCAACGGGGACTGCCAGAGGTTCAGTACTGCCCATATCAAGAAGCAAGTCTTGGCAGGAAGCTATGGTCGCCCAGTAGGATGTTTATTTCAACAGTTAGTATCCTTGGCTGATGAGTTGAAAGAAGGACAGGAGTTGAGCCGCATTGCATGTCTTTCGGTCTCGACCACCACTCGCGTACTGTGTAACAATGTGTGATGAACCTGCATTCCCAACCCTCAGTCCAATACTGCAACCTACCTTCCATATTTCTGTGGACACCCTTTGTGAGCGCAACCACCGTGGCAAAGTACCTGCTTTTATCAAGAACAGCGTGACGAGCAGCTTCACTCGTGCTTTTACTGAGTGGCTCCGAGTGACACAAACCACACGCAACATATTATCAGTTGATTTCAAAGAAGAAGCCTGCATGCCTGTATTCGCCTCAACCGGTATGCTTCGCCGCGATGACCAAATGTTGACTATGTTGACCAAAGCCGAGGCGGTTTGCAGCTAGCTAGCTAGCGCGTTACCAGTACATACGGTAGCGTCGCGGCGCTAGGGAGTTTGTACTGCTTGAAATCACTTGTAATAATCGCCTTTCTGTTCTTGTTGGGACAGGGTTGACGGCGCGTTATGTCTGGGCAAGATGAGGCACTTCACAAGTGCTGCTGCAGAGCGTAACGCAGTGAAGCAGAGCGATCCAGGCAAGCTCGTATCTGGCACCTCACAGCACCAAACAGCATCAAGCAGCAGGGAGTCCGTATCCGACGGTCCCGCTACCACCAAGTCTGCAACCCACAGGACGGCAACAATTTTCGCTGTCGACATAACATTGACGTCGCTGCACAGCAGCATCTCACACTTCACCCTCACGAACAGCAAGGCTGACGCTTGTCCTATCGGGGTGCAGACGGACTTGAAGGCGGTGCACGCTTGCTGGACCCGTGCTGAGCTGGACGCGAAAGCAAGGGCGGCCCTCCCTGCTCCTTCCACTGGCTTGGCTGTGATGGAGGACTCACAACCGACCTTGGCTGGCACCACCACATCTATGGCTTATGTTGCCGACGACCAAGTTCAGGCAGGCACCAACACACGCGCCGCATGTGAGGAGGTGAAAGAGGTCCTGGAATTGCTGCTCGAGCGCGTGATGCAGAACTCAGTGGGTGAATCAGGTGGCGGTATGATCGCAGGCGCCACAGCGGCTGTGCCAGTTGTCGGTAACCCCACTTCCGCTGGCGAGTCCGGTGCTTCCGGACATGACGCCACAGGGAACGGCGCCCCTGCCCGCAAGTCGCGCCCACACCAGCCGTGGTCACAAGTTGAAATCTTCGAGCGCAGCAAAAGCTCGCGGCCCACGGGTTACCGTGAAGCGAGCGCGGGATTCCACCGCGTGTCGGGCACCGCTGCTGCCAGCAGCAGCAGCAGCAGCAGCGCAACGCGCACGTCCCCTGCCGGTGCGCCACACATCACCAGGCCAGCCAGCGCGCGCACCCCTCCCTCCTCCACCAAGACGGCAGGCACCGCCGCCCGCGCAGGCGCAGCGTCGCCGCCCGCAAGTGCAGCATCGACGTCGTCAGCAGGCGCCGCACCAGCGGCGAGCGGGAAGGAGGCGTTGGCAAGGGTCATGTCGAGGAACCATTCCACGGGTGGCAAGCTGTATGGTGGAGCCAGTGGCGGCAATGCTGCCAGCACGTCGGCTAGCACCAGCAGCAGCACGAGCAAAGCCGCTGGCAGCATATCTAAGACGCGTGCATCGCCATCCAAGCCAGGTATGTGGCAACCGACACTGCTGGCCAGTTGTGCCCGTTAAATACATGGTCCAGCAAGCCAATCCATGCATGGAGAAAGGGTATTTGTACTGAACTGCCACTGAAATGCTCACCCGCTGGGTCAGGAGCAGCACGACACTGTCTGGCCTACAACCGTGGAGCTTAGTTCAGGAACCGGCAGCACTCTCGGCCTGCATAAGCAGTGAGCCGCACATCAGTGTTGTTGTCAGAGCGTCAAACACAGTGACCCTGGCTGCCATGCTAACTTCAGTCAGCCGGGAAGAAACAAAGAACGAACTGCGCAAGGCGCCCACAGCGCGCATGAGCCAAAGGCTCGGGGAGGGACGCACGCTAAGGCCCCCCCTACCATCAGAAGCAGGAAAGGCATGCCCGGCCAATGTGTTCCACAGTGTCCCTGCAAGGATGCCTCATGCCTTCAGTCAAGTGAAGGTTACGGCCTGGCTCCAGCCTAGCCCTGAGCTCGCCTTCGCCTCATCTAACCGCCACACACGCTCTTGACGTTCTGTTCCTCGTGTGTTGTGCACTGTAGCCAAGGCTGCGGGCAGCGCAAACACCACCACCAGCCCAGGGCCAAGAACCTCACCGTACAAGCCTACTGGTGCGGCTGCTGGCAATGGCGGCACCACCCGCACCTCCGCGCCCTCGTCCTCCCAGGGAGGGCGTGGCAAGGGGGCCGGCGTCAGCGGCGGCGCAGCCAGGCCTCCCTGGAAAGGTGTGTGTGATCCGTCGGGACAAGCCGTGCTGGCATGCTCACACCCATCAGACCCATGTGGAGTGATATGGAGCAAACGAGCCTGCATGCATGCAGCATGCATGAGTAAAGAGACTGTTTCTACTGGTTTGCTGGTTTCTGCGCCACACAGGAGATGGTGGCGAGGCCGCTGCGGCAACCCAGGCGCACGCTAGTGCAGGCGGCACCGTCTCCCACGAGGAGCCTGACGGCGGGAACGACATTGTGCACCCAGACACTGTCCAGGCTGATGTGGACGGCGAGCACGACCCCCAACAGCGGGGTAATCAGGCCAGCGAGCACGACGCCCGCGAGCCAACACCCCACCAGGGCGATGGAGCCGGCGCCGATACGCCAGCGCCTGGCGATCAGCCCGCACAGACATCGCCAGACCAGGTTGAAGATGGCACGGGTGGCAGCAGTGTGCAGGCGGCGAACGGTGCCGCGGCGGATGCCACCGCCGTTTCTGCGGCTGCGGCTGCGGCCGCCGCTGATGCCCCCGGCGCCTCGGCGGACAAGGCGGATGACGTGATGCCCAGGTCGCAGAAGCCAGACGAGCAGCCGCAGTGCTGCGGCCAGTGCTCGATCCAGTAGAAGCGTTGGCGGCAGCATGCCGTTGTGCGTTGAACTGCTTGCCGCCCCCCATTGTGAGCCGCATCGACGCACTGTTGACTTTCGAGTTTCGGACACCTGCTTTTTCCTCCCATATATGGTTGACTTTACATCACTCGGCCAATCCGACCATTCATGGATGGCATCCTTCCATATGTATACGCATGGTGCGCTTGCTGGCACCACATCAGAAGCCTTCACATGATGCATGGCCTGGACCTCTGCACCCTCCCAGTCTGGATGCAGTACAATGATGCATTGATGCCACACCTACGATGTGATCCGCTGCTTGTTGCGGTGTGCTTCACGCCTTGCAACTTCTGTCTTCATGTCCATTCCAGGTACTTCGTTGTCTACACGCCTGTGAACGTGCGTAGCGTGTGTCGACACTGCAGTGTTGCTGATGCAGTGACACCGTTAAGGTACATACAACCTGCATTTGTAGGCAAATCTCTCTGAACTGATTTACGGTAGTGTGTTACAAATCACACCCCACTAACCTGTCTGACATCCCCTTATTGAACCAGGCTTTCCCCTTGGGGGTTGCCAACGTGCTACACACGAACAACGGGGCATGTTTGGGTCACCAAACACAGCATGCATACCACGCTTATGAAGCATGCATTCTTACCAGTGTGCATGCCACTCAAGGATGACCCCTTCTCGCACTGCTTTGCTCTGTATGTACTGAATACACACCGCATTCAGTGTGTTACTGGAGGGGCCAGTGGCCCTCTGCCGTGCACGCTGCCGGCATGCTCCCATCGCATGAGTCCTTGCCCTTGCCGGAGCCCCTTTGCTGGGTTACCGTCCCGGCGCTCACGCAGCCACACGCACTTGCAAGGCCGCCCATTTTGCACAGGTGATCTGGTTCATTGATGAAATCTTGCCGCCTCAGCTGACGCGAGTGAGACATTTGAAGGCCCATCACCGCATTTATGTGACAAGCAGCCAGGAGCAATTGCATTCAACAGCGGAAGTTGGAAGTTTCATGAGTACTTTTCAATGACAAAGAGGAGCGTGCAAGCTTGCAATCAGTGGCACAGGCAGGCAGGCTTCGCACGCAGACAGGGCAGTTGCATGCCCAGCCTTCAGTGGCAGCAGTGGGTGGGAGTGAGTATTGGGCAGTTCCTATAGAGGAGAGCAAGGTTCAGGTTGGGTGAGGCAATCAGCTCAGCTGCCAGCACACGGCGCGCATATACATACCTACCACACTACAGCGTAAGTGACAGCGGGAACACACGACGGGACAACAACACTGCTCCAAGACCAGCAGGTGTGCTGTGCACAATCGGGTAACACGGGACGGTGCTGAAGTTCCTGAGTGAGTATGTACACCAGTATGCGCGCAAGGCCATCAGCATGGGTTAGGTACGCTCAATCCTTGCTTGCCAAATGTGTTGAGCACCGGCCGGTGACCACAAGCACAACCGCATGTTGGCAAACATAATTTCAACAATACTAGTACTTTTGCTAGTACTTGGTGCCTCTGATAGGGTATCGCGTGGCAACATGTAGGAATTTTGAGGACACTAGGATATACGGTACGCAAAGCGCGGCTCCCCCAGGCGCATCACGTATAGACAGAGGGGAGATTGACATTCAGTTGCAAAACCCACAACATCAATGGGACCAGAACTGATTGCCCTGTGCGTGTTTCCCGCACACACAGGCCGATCGATTCACCAGTCACAACCCGCACAAACTTCACGCCTGGCAGCTGCACCAGGGTGGACCGTTCTAACCCATGGGCACCCGCATGCACACATCAATTCCGCTCTTGGGTTGGTGGTTGCCGCAAAGTGCGCTTGCCCTGGCGCACGGGTGCAGCCCTATCATGTATTCAGGTTCACGGGTGTGGCTTGTTCGGGGGCGACAGGCCACGCACTGTGCACGCGTGCGCGTGTGTCAATGCGTCGGATGCGCCGGCTGCATTGCCACGGGGGGCCAGCCAGCCGCCGCTGCAGCTGCTGTGGTGGCTGGCACGGTGGGCTGCAGCTGCCGGTAGTACGGCTCCTTCAGGTCGAACTTGCCAGTGGAGACCTGCAGTACGCAGTGACGGCAAATGCATACCGGTTACCCTTGGTTGAGCAGTTTGGGCCATTTTGGGGGGTCAACATATTGAAGACAGCACGCGACATACGACACACGGTATTGTGTGGCACTCAGCAGTGGTCTGCGCCCAACAGCGGATGGCCTCATGCATGTCCTGCCGTATCAACGGCGGTGCGGGTGACATTGCATCCGTTCAGGCCTTATGTACACACGCTGTCGAGCTTGGAAGCAGGAGTAGGATCAGGACAAGGAGGACGCTTTCAACAGCCGGGCACACGTCACTCTAGGAAGCTGCTTGCAGCACCGCTGAAGGGGCCACATCCGTTGCGTGGGTGGGCAGACGGGGCACGATGGGAATAGGCTGAGTACCTGGGGTGCCATGCCGGGCTGCAGCGGGGGTGCCGTGAGCGTGACGTGCACGTCGTAGCTCTGCCGCGCGTGCGCCACCAGGCGCAGCGAGCCCTTGATCACCGCGTCCCGCGACATGATGAACAGCGGCTGCTGCAGCACGCAGCGCAGCTGGAACCTGCGCGCTCGACCCATCGAGCCCATACACAGCACAGCACAGCACAGCACAGCACAGCACAGCACGGCACAGCACAGCACGCAGCGCAGGCAGGGTCAGTGCAGGCTCAGGCATGGCACAGCCGCGACCACCAACCTGTCCTCGTGCGCTGGCGGTGCCACCTATCCTAGGGATGACATACAGTGTTTCAGGCCCATGCGGATGCCAGGGCGAAGTCCTGAGTCCAGGGGCAGTCACACAGGCCTCACAGCGGATCCCCGCATCCCTAACGGCGCCCTCACTGTTCCGGTCATGAGTAATGCCAGTCGCTTGATGTTCCATACAGTTCCAAATGGCATGTGCAACTTGAAGTTCCATGCACTTCCGCGTGGCATGCGCAACTTGCCAGTGTGTAGTGGTGAGGCCAGGCGCGGTGGAGAGCCAGGTAGGGCAGGCAGAGCCGTTGAAGAACACGTCAAACCACGTTGCCACGCCGTGCACGGTCAGCGGCGTCGGCGCCGTGACCTGCACACGCACGCACGCACGCATGCATGCACACACGCTCAAGCAGGCACAAGGCGGCGGACGAGAGCAGGGCATCAGCACAGCCGGTATGCAGGCGCCGGCAAAGCACGCTTGCGCTTGTGCTCTGTGGCAGCCAGAGCACCGCGCATGTCGACTGCCGTGCAAATGGATGAGGCAACCACCTGAGCCATCACACTGCAGCGTACCTGAGGCAACATAGCATCAGCGCCTGACACTACAAGCTTGCTGAGCATTCCAAGCCCAGCGCAAGGGTCATGCCCTGATAAGCATCCGTGCAAAACAGCGCACGTGCCGCGCTGCATCTACTATGTCGCTTTGGCTGAGTTTGGCTGCGGGCCCGCACCCACCTGCAGCGACAGGGGCACCTCAATGTCGAGCAGCGCTTCCTCTGGCAGCGTCGCAAAGTCAAACACGCGCGTGGCGCATGTGCTCACCAGCAGCCCGGGCTCAAACGCGTCCACCACCACCTGCAGCGGAGCCGCACACGCAGGCGGTAAGCACAGGTGCAGGGGCGTATGGTTAGAGAGCGGCAACGCGGCCAACCGGGCGTGCACCCTGGCGGGGCGGGGATGGCATGCGAGGGGGTCGTGAGTCATGACGCATGATGCCTGCGGATTGCAACACGCCTGTGGCTCCAGCCATGCGAGCTTCATGTGATGACTGCGCAGGCCAAAAGTCGCGATCCATGCATCCCAGACCGCAAACCCCCGGCCGGGACGTCAGTTCATCCATGCCCGGGCCCCTCGCCCCGCCCCCCAGACACATCCCTGCTGCCCGACGCTCCCGCTTGCATGCAACCGCCGTGTGCACCGCACCAAACCAGCATCTCTGTCACAGCACTGGAACCACTCTCGCCCCCCTCCAGACAGCCGTGGCCCCCACCCTTGGCATGAAGTCATGGAAGTATGGAACACGAGCCTAACGGTGGGGGGCCGGGCCAGCAAGGCGCCTGGCGCCCTTTGCCCTGCCCTGCCCTGCCCTGACTTGAACTGACCTACCTGACTTCATCTGGCCTGCCCCGGACCTAACCTCACCTGTGCAAAGTAGCTGTCGAGCGCTGAGCGGTACAGCGAGCTGACATCGACGCCGTAGAAGTTGTTCTGCAGCCAGAACGACGCCTTGGACGCCATCTCAGCATGCAGCGCCTCGTCGCTGAACACCGCTGCGCAGCCACACAGCCGTGAGCGAGCAGCCGAGCACACAGGGCAGCAGCGGTTGAGCACCATCATTGACGCCACAGCAGCGCACGCCCGCGGGGCAGCTTGAGCACCACTCGTGACAGCCCGCAAGCCGCCTCGGCCAAGCGCCGCTAGAAAGAGCACAGGCACGGCGGTCTGCGGGAGGCTCAGCAGAACTGTCCCTTTCCTGCTGATGTGGCAAGCGCTCATGGCATGCTCCTGCATACGCATTGCACAGCCTCTGGCTAGTTGCGCGCATGACTCCACCTCATTCAGCCTGAGCCTAGCCGAGCGCGCTGCACTGGACGTGCCCCCCACCCCTTCTGCACAGCCTCCTGACCACAAGCATAGAAGCAAGGTTGAAGGTCGCGGGTTATTTTACCTGCATGGATGCGTCCGATCTGCGGGAACATCTTGCCCCCGGGCTTGAGGAAGTGGTCTCTCGCGTACAGGTACGTCTCGATCATGCGCTCGTTCACCAGCAGCGTGCCCATGGGCTCGCTCACCAGCACGTCCACCTTGTCTGCAGGCCGGCAAGCCACGCGCCACACACGAGAGCGAGCTTGAGAGCATGAGAGTGTGAGAGAGTGAGAGAGTGAGAGAGTGAGAGCATGAGAGAGTGAGGGAGGGAGGGAGTGAGGGAGTGAGTGAGGGGGACAGGGAGGGAGTGTCAACGGGGGTTTGAGTGCGCAAGTTGCACAGACGCAGGTGTGCACACGCATTCGAGCAGGCTGCAGCCACCACTGTGACAGTACGGATGCCGGTACGATAGCACTGCTGCTCCAGGGAGGTCGCGGCGCCAATACTGCTCGAGTCATGACAAGCCCCACTGCCACAGCTCGTAAGCATACATGCGTCTCTACCGCAACGGCATCTTACTTGCAAGGGCTAGAATGCCACTATGGTAGGGTCACCCATATTCTTACAGGTTTCCCGCTCATGAGTCACACATCCAGTAGCTGCCGGCAAACACTGATCGCAGTCTACTGACCGCATCCCAATCATGATCAACGCCCCCAATCATAACGAAAAAGCAAGCAGGTATGAGCTACCCCACACAGATCCTCCGTCAGGAGCACCGCCTGCCCTCCAGCAACCGGACGTCATGCACCACCCTACGCACCGGGGATGTTGACCTGCTCCACCTTTGCATTCAGCACCTCCAGCCGCGCGCCCAGCGCGGGGTTTGCCTCAGCCAGCTGCTTGGTGAACTTGGCCATGCCGCTCGCCTCCACCGCATACACCTTGGCCGCACCCGCCTGCACGCACAAGCCCATGGCCACACGCCACAAGTCCACAATCAACCAACCATAAGGGGCGCCCAGATCTCAGAGCCAAAATGTGCCGGGTTCCTATGCGTCGATGTTCCTTGTCTTGCCTTGCCTAATGGCAAATGCAGGCTGCCGCTCGGGGGGGGGGGGGGGGGGCC
>BDDA01000047.1:274629-297171 GCA_001662385.1 Chlamydomonas asymmetrica
CAAGCTTGGAGGTTCACGCCTGCGCATGTGCGCTTGCGCACGCCTCGCGCTTGTGCGGCGGTGGACCATGCGATGATGGATGGTATGACGCTGCAAGCCCTCGTGCTGCGGGTGCAAGGGGGGGGGGGGCGCTGCCGGCCCAGGGCCAGGGACGGCTTCCGCCTGGCTAAGCGCGAGGCGCCACACGAGGCAGGTGAGGGGCCTCACCTGCACCGCGAAGAGGGAGAGGATGCCGCTGCCCGCGCCAACGTCCATCACGACCTTGCCCTCAAAGTCCGGCCGGTTGCACACGATCGCCTGTGACACACACGGTTACGCCACCCACGCGGCATGTGCGATTGGTAAACTGCAAATAAGCTGTGAACTGAAGCGCGCTCCATGCGGTGCGAGCAGATGTCACGAAGCACTTGATAACTTGCATGCCTGTCAGGGCAGGGGACGAGGGCAGCGCTGATGGCCCTAACACGGTGCTGTTTGTGCATTCCATCTGGCCCATCCAGAGGTCAGCTTCAGTGAGCACACGCATCAATCCAGATCATGCCTGAGCCCATGGTATCAAGCATTCGGTCTAGGCCTGAGCCCATATCAAACCGTCAAGCAGGCACTGCCCACGTGTGGTACTCGGGTGTGGTGGACGGATAGCCAGATGCTGCAGCAGGGAAAGCCAAGTGAGGCTATGAAGCAGGATCCTGTCGAGGCCCGACAAGTCACCGGGTCACGCACTCGTACCTGATAGTACGTTCCCGTACGATGGTAATCCTGGAGCATGTTTTGCTGCGGACAACATCAAGGCAGCATACAGGAAATCGCGTCAACGTCCCTGCATCCCACTGCTGCGTACGTGCAGCAGCACGTCATGCACCAACAGTGAACGCACCCTATCGCATGTCAGACTCCCACTCCCAGCGGATGATGCGAGGGCAAGGTAGCACGGCCGCACTGGTGGGCATGCATCCCTGCAGTTGCGTGCATGGGTGCATGTGCTGCGCCGCCCTGCTGGCTGCCGACACGTCGTGTTTCGCTCACGGCTCGCCACTCGAGCATATTGCAACGGAATAGTGGATGCATGCATGGACAAATGCAGGTCATGCATACATGGTGCGTCCACACACACCCTGAAAAACGACTCGCTTAAGAGTTCCAGGTGCGGCGGGCAGGAATCATGCAGCAAGCAAGGCAGGTAGGGGTGATGCGCCCACGTGCGGAGGGTGCACGCCACTGCGCATGGACGCAGCTCACCTGGTGCATGAGCATCCCATAGTAGTGAAAGTACATGTCACTGCTGCCCTTATCCGTCTTGGCGTCAAAGTGGTTGTTATTGGAGGTGCCTGGAGGAGCTCCTGCTACGACCAGCGCGCCGTGCTGCTCCTTATGGTGACCGGCCGAAGCGGGCACGTGCGTTCCGCCGTTGGCGCCATGGCTAGCTGAAGTGGCCTTCCCATTAGCTGCACCGTTGGCATGAGCGCCCGCCATGTTGTGCTGCTGCTGGCCTGAGGTGTGCGCTGAGGTTTCTACCAAGGCCTGCAGGGCATCTGTGGCTTCCTTGCTGGTCGTTCGAAGCGCGAAGCATGAGTGCACGTTCTCAGCCGGCACTCCAGGGTTGGGGTTCATAAAGAATAAGCTGCCTGTTGCACGCCATAGCTGCAACGGAAAGGTGCAAAAGGGCCAGGTGGCAGTGCGGCGCCGAACACTGTCAACGATGGGTAGTGAGCAACTGCCTTCAAACACGGTGTGTGACAGCCCAGTTGAGGACACCACAACACACACGGACGTATCGTGCTTGCCCTGCAGTGTTTCAGTGAGGCGAAGTGTGGAATGCAGCGCATACGTGTACGTTGCATACCGTTTTGGGGCCCAGCTGAAACTGGACTGTGTTCGCGCCGGTTGTTGAGTTCCGTACAGTGATGACTGTGCGCTCTGGGCTCACATCCACAGTGATACTGCAGGGACAAGCCTTGTCTGCACCAGGTTCAGAGGTCAAAAGTGGTTCAGTGATCACGCAGCCGCGTTCAACTGCCAGTGCGCTCACAACCTCTGCAAACAGGGCCCATGGAGGGAGAAACAGCGAAACGGTTTACAGCATATCCTCAGCACCGGACGTACCCCAGTTGATGCCACCGCCATGGGGGCTATCGTCGACTTGCACGACACTGGCGTGTATCACGCGGGAAGCTGCCGCAGACATTGGGTTAATCCAGCTTTTTCCCAGGTTACGCGGGGCGTATATGCGTGGTGCCTATGTCGCTCCTGCTGCTCGATAGTTCATATCAAAGAGCATGCAGAGCTTGCCAGCCTGGTGCCGCTGCTCCTCACAAGCATAGGCAGGACGTCACCGTCCCCGCCTTGCAGGCATTACAAGCTGCTCCTGAACGTGAGTGTAGCTCTGCGCTTGCAGTTGTGGAGCTCACACCCACTGCCTCATAGCTTCAGGTGTTCGGACGCAAAGCATTGCATGAGCAAAATGCTGCGCATGCAAGCGACTGCTTGCATGCTTGCACTTGGCAGGGTTACCTATGATCTATTTTGCAGACATCTTCTCACGGGTGCCCTACAGACTGGTCCTTAGCGCCAAAACACTTGGGCCTGGCAGGACGGTTTTTCGAAATGGCTAGCCCCAAAACGATCCTGACGCTGGTGGTGACGCTGGCGCTTGCTTTGCTGCAGTCAGCTGTGGCTGCATCAAACCCAAAGCTCACGGATAAGCTCGTGCTGCAGATACAGAAGGTAAGTGTGCACGAGAGCCACAGCTTGGAAGTGCAAGATGGTGACCCCCACCCTGCAACATCCCTGTGCCAGCAAACCTCTGCAAGCTGGAGCAAGATCATGGGAAAGAGGCTCGTGTTGTCGTTGGTGCTGTATTTTAACAGATACACATAACGCCCTCGCCTGTAACATCTGGACCGCACGCGCCTCATTGCAAGGATTTTCCGTTTGGACACCAGTGTTTTTGAACGACCCGTTAGGTCGTCACCACTCTCACGCGCACTGGTTACGAGCATTTCCGTCCCGGTCGTGCCTGAACGCTGTTGTGTTCTGTGCTAGCAGAAGACGTACGATGCCTTTGTGGCAGAGCTGTCAAAGGAGGACATGGACGTGAACCAGCCTGACTCGAAGGGCAGGCTCCCGCTGGTGGAGGCCGTGCGCATCAAGGACCTGCGTTTTGTGGATGCCCTTATCCAGTACGGGGCTCTTGCAAAGTCCAAGGACCCAGCCACAGGGACTACTCCAATCCACCTCGCGTTCCAGTTGAACGCACCTCCGGTGGGCACCAACATGCACTCAGCCTAGTGGTGGACTGGTGGACCCAAACACACAGAGAGCCAGCTTGCCCTGACCTGATGCTGAGACTCGGTTAACGTTTCGTGCTACTCTGCATGAAAGTCGTCACACAGTGCACGGTTGCAGCACCGTAGCGTGTATAGACTCACCTCGGCGTTGGCAGCCGGTTGCATGTCAGGGAACCCTAGAGACTGCACAGGGGATGCCCGTGCTCGTGCTGCTGTACTCAATTATAGTCTCACGGGCGTCTAGTTTGGAAGACCCCCCCACTAGCCGGTGTTGCGTACTAAATTAAAGCACGTACTGTTGGCTGCGCAGATTGCGCGTCTGCTGCTGGCCTTCGGCGCAGATGTCAATGTTGAGGACAAGACTGGCAAGAAGGTAGGTGTGGTTGTGCTCTGGGCCACTGGCCTGCTGTGCACAAGCACAAAGGTCGTGGGTGCTGGGTGTCACGCTGCACTGGAGCCCTACCCGCGCGTGTGGGTGGGTGGTTGAGCACGATGCCGACAGCGCTGTCAATTCGGCCGTTTGTAGCCTATCCTGCACATGTTTGCGCATTCCGATCATGAGGCCTGCTCACACTTGCTTCGTTACTTATTGCCGCAGGCGCGTGATTACTCGCCCAGTGCTGACATAGCAAACCTGATCGGGTTGTACGACGCGTCAGGCGCTATGGCGTTTGAGGACGAGCCTGGCGTTTGGATCCGTGACTACAAAGACAAAGGTGAGCACATGCATGGGTTCCATGCGCATAGCTTGGTGAACCTCTTCTGCTGGCCTGGTCCCCATCCGGGGCCAGCATGGGCCCGGTGGCCAACGCGCTCCTGATGTGACATAACATACATGGGTTCCGAAGCGGTCCAGCGGGGGGCAAACCTGGTGTGCCCACATGCCGGCATGCGCTCCCATTCGCTGAAACTCGCACTTGAGCCTGCATCTGGCGCACATCAGGGCATGAATGCTTTTGAACCTGCAGCGCACACCCCACTGCCAGCACATTCAATTGCGATTTCACCACCCCGCCCGGTGTACGGCCCCTGCCCTGCACCTCGGCGCCGCAGACACCAAGGACGGTGGGTACTGGTTCAACGTGAAGACCAACGAGAGCCGCTGGAACGCGCCGCCCTCGTGCGCGTGGCAGCGCATGGAGGTGCAGGGCCACCCCGCCAAGTACGTCAACACCATCACCGGGCAGGAGACGCTGGTGGTGCCGCCGGTGGGTCCGCGTGTGTCCCATGCATAACGGCATATAATGCAGATATGCACTTATGCTGCAGCTCTCTTTCCACAGGCCCAGGCTGCCCCCGTAGGGGTTCATGCAATGCACCGGCTCTTGACCTGACGGCACACCTGAGCTGCGTACCGCCACACTCCTCACAGCACGTGATCCGTAGTGCTTGTTGTGGATGGAGCAGTAGCCTGTCTTGGCCCACTTCAGGCACACGCACACGCAAACCAGTGGACCGTACAACAAAACAACACTCTCATGGTAGTGCAAGGCAGTGCAAGGCAGAGGCATGAGCTTCACCTGCTGACATGGGCTGCACAACTGGTTTTGGTGCCCAGGCGCTTGCGTGGGCGCGCGTGCGCTACAAGGGCAAGGAGATGTGGTACAACTGGAAGGCTAACATCAGCCAGGTGGAGACGCCAGAGGAGGTGCCCGCAGAGATAATCAAAACCGCAGAGTCCAACATCAACGTGCGCTGGTGGGTCGAGCGTGGCTCGCGTACCTTCATTGGCTGCCACGTCCAGGCAGGAGCCTGACCGATGGTTGCACCATGGTGGACAAAGAACGTGACCCTGAGTACCACTTATGCGGAGCGTGGTGTGTGATCGATGACGAGGCATTTTCGTGTGTGCGGTTGGGATGCTGACTTGCGGTGCTCACCTGTGGGCGTACGGCTTGCGTGAGGCACGACGTGCGTGTGGTTCATTTTGTGTGCCTCGGCGGCGGCGCAGGTACAACACCAAGACCAAGGAGTTCTCCTGGATTGACCCCAACTACCACAGCACCTGGAGGGAGATCAAGGACGATGGTGAGCACTCGGCTCAGCACTCAGCACAGCGCCGGTGCGGTGGTTGGTGGCTGTACTGTGCACAGCTCGCAGCATGGCAGCGCTCGCGCCCGCTGGTGGCTGGGGTGTGGGGCAGCCCGGTATCATGGTTGCGTCCCCGGCTGAATTCCAGCACACCAACGGGCGGGTGGTGTGAGCGCACGCGACTCGCGCGCCTGGCTGTGGCTGATCTTGTGTTTGGCCAGTGCACTCGTGCCCGCACTTCCAAGCATCCTGCAGTCCCGCCTCACGCTCCGCCCTTCTCAGAGCCTCCCTCTGAGGCCTGCGTGCTCGTTTGCTGTGTCGCAGCCGGGCGCCCCTTCTACTACAATGTTGCGACCGGCGACTCCACCTGGGACACGCCCACGGAGCTGGCTTGGGTGCTTGAGAAGGACAGCAGCACCGGGTGAGTGGCGGCGGCAAAGCAGCTCATGCAGGGAATACCACGCTGGCCCTCACGTGCGCGGGATGCGCAGCAGCCAATGAGCATCAGCATGCTGGCTGGCATGTGTGCATGATTGCTTAAATGAATGCATGTGCAACACCAAAGGATGTGGTTCTCTAAATCTGCACACCGGCACTGGCTGGTAACGGCGTTGGTTTTGTGCAAGCCATGGTGGCAACCTGGCGCCAATGGTGGGTGCTCGGTGCGTGACTCTGCAAGGCCGTCTTGCACACTCGTGGGTAGGTGTGCGGCAAGGCGGCGGTGCCCGTGTAGGTTGAGACCCTGTGCGTGCTGCAGTGCGCCCCTCCCAGACCCTCCAACCTAGCGTGCATGCTGGCACGTTTGAACGGTGCCAACCCTGGTCTCTGCAGGAACGATTTCTACTTCAACAAGAAGACCGGCGAGAGCAGCTGGGATGCGCCTGACTCACTGCAGTGGGTCAGGCACGACACCGACCTCTGAGAGCCTGAGACTGAGCGCCTCGGCCTTCGTGGACGTGCTGCATGCGAGCGATTGCCACCATGATCAGTGTGGAACGTCCACTGAAATAAACCAACAAGAACAGGATTGCAAAGCTGGTCCACTGATCAACGATCCTGTCTGTTATGTGCACTGTCAAAGCGTGCGTTGTGTGTTGCAAGGCTCTCAGTTCAGCCTAGCCTTGTAAGTTTAGTTTTCGTTGTGTCGCTGTGCAACTACGCAAACCCCGACCCCGTGCCGATTAGGCCCCACCAGTGACAGCACCACAGCCCACGTACAGCCAGTGGTGGTCATGCTTGGCTTCAACAAAATTCAATGGCAGAGCCGCCCTCGCGGTGGTGCGGCTGGTAAGCTGAGTGCTTTGGGCGTTGTGCGGGGATAGGACACGTTTTCGGCTTGATGTGTTACAAGTGTGCTAAGGAGCCATGGCCAACGCTGCAGTGTTATAACACGCGTCCTGTCCTAAGTTCTGAGCTTTGCTGTGATGCCTGGGCTGCACTGATGCCTGTGTCTCATGCATTCAACCTGCAGCCCGCCAACAGTTTTCAGGGCGCAGTGGCCTGGGGCACAGCCAACAGTTGTTATCCTGCCATGCAAGCCCAGCGCCAGGTTCTTTCAGCTTGGACTCAGCATCACCGAGTGTGGCAGAGACACCGATGAGCACGCAGGCAGCAGTGCCTGCGACGGAAGTCAATTATGCATTAGAGCCTTTCAAGCAGCTTGTCAAGGATAAGAAGTTCCACTGCACCATGTGTGGGAAGTGCTGCACTGGAGACGGCGAGGTGAGTTCCCATTTTGGTTTCTTTCAACCCTGCAGCACACCTTGTGGCACCAGTCCGACCGTTGGACCCTGAACACAGTAAAGGTGCGTGTGCCGGTGCGCACAGGTATGGTTGAGCGAGGACGAGGCCAAGGCAATAGCTGCACACCTAAATATGTCGATTATGAGGTTCTACCAGACATACACAAAGCAGTACGACCGCTACAAGGGGTGGCGCTTGCTGCGAATGGCGCCCGGCACAACGGTGAGTGTCGCAGCTGCCAGGCCGGTGAGGCCAGGCTCGCACAGATATGCCCTTGCAACGCACATGCAGCTGGCATGCAGCAGCACACTGCAGTTGCCTGTGAAGTCTTGTGCTGGCAGCCGAAGCACCGCAGACGTGAAGCATCCCAAGTGCTACAAAGTGTTACAAAGTGAGTGCACGCACAAACCAGTGATCAGCTTTATGCACATGCCAACACATGTCAGCCCTCCTCAAACTGCAGCCTGATCTCACGCCACCACCAAGCAACCAGATCTTGCTTGGCAACACTTACCCAACGCCAGCGGATCCTGAGCGGATCAACGTAAGTTCCATGCAGGCTTGTACTGCAGGCGACAGGAGTAATCGCTATGCTTTCTGCCACGCCTGCCCCTCACTTCTAACTTGCTGCGGCCTGGAACCTCCCTCCCGCCCGCCCTCTTCCCGCCCAAACATTCTGCTCGGACGGCGCGTCCGCTCCTATCTGCACACGCCTGCAGAGCTGCGTGTTCCTGGCCCCTGACAACAAGTGCAAGATCCACGCCGTGCGCCCCAGCCAGTGCAGCACGTACCCGTTCTGGCCAGAGCTCATGCTGCACCAGAAAGAGTGGGACTGGGAGAAGGGTAAGGGGTAGTCCACAACACCTGCGCAGGGTACTGCTGTTACCAAACCCAGTACTGACACGCTGACCCTTGCGCACGTGCACCCTATGGCTCATGCCTGTGGTAAGGCAGCTAGGCGACTGGCTGTGGTAACGTATCAGCATCGGCGCTTACAGTATTGATTTCAACCGCAGCTGCCTGCGCCACGGTTGGTGTTGGTAGTATCGGCAATCTGCGTTTTGACCTGCACCAGGGTCTGACCTTCACGCATGCCCACACCCTGCCAGCCTTGGCTTACGCAGGCCGCACTTGCACGTGCATGGCACATCCACGCTCGCATATCCCGATGCACTGTTTCATGCGTACGTGCGCGGGGTGGCATGTACACGAAGGGTTAATCGACTCACCGCAACTCACAAAACCATCGTACGTGGGCTATGCGTGCGGACCACAATGCTTTGCTGGAACGCAGAGAACATCTGCGAGGGGTTTGACCACGTTGACGCGGTGGCGCTGGAGGGCGATGCGCTGGAGGACGCGGCGCAGCAGCTGCGCATCGCGAACAAGATGACGCAGCTGCGCATCATCTCGTCGCGCCAGCGCATGACCGACAAGGAGCTGGACTGGGCGGACCAGGTGCGTAGAGAAGGGCGCCATTAAGGAGGAGGATGCAGCCTCCCATCAGTATGGGCACGAATACCTGGCCGCTTATTCTGAGTGCAGCGGAGGGCATCAATCGTTGCATCCACACCCGAACTTCGGGCCGAAGCGAGGTCACTGACGACATCACATTACCGCGCTCCACCCTGGTGTGCTGTCATCGCAAACGTTCTGTGTGCGCTTGTGCAGGTAATTATTGACGACGTGGGCCTCCCAGGCGCCGGCAACAAGCCCCCCCGTCTTGAGCCTCCAAAGGCGAAGGATACGCGCACGCCACTGCCGCGTGGCGAATGGCCGTAACGACGCCTAGGCTGCTGTTGTCGTGTGAAAGCGAGGAATGGGCGCATTAGTTGCGGCCGTGTTGCATCCCACTTCCAGCCGATGCATTAGTACGGGCAAAGTACAAGAGTGTGTGAATTGCCGCCTGTGCGGTACAATTGCGTCGGTGCGGACGTGAGCAGGCCGCCTGTGCAAGCATCACGCTTCTATCTTTAAACCCTGATCGTACCTCCCTGATGTGGAAATCGCTGTTTGCTTGGTGCCACAATCCAATCCCAGCCTGAACTCTGTTTCCTGGCTCAAAGGACGTAGTGGACATGGTAGCAGTCATGAAGTCCAGCGCAGCGGAGGTTCCCCTTTTCTCGGAGAGCTGCCCAGTCACCAAGAGCAGCGATGTGGTTCTGTGTAGCTCGGACGAACGCAGGTGGGTCGGGCACCTGTTCGCCGACAACGCAGCGAGCCCGAGGCACGCATGCTGCTGCACATGTGCGGATGTAGAATTGCACGAAACCTGCAACTTGTGCACCTCACGGCCTGTATACCTGCAGATTCTATGTGCACAGCATGGTTTTGAAGCTGTGGTCTCCGCTCCTGGCAGAGCTGGTGGCCCTTACCAGCGAAGGCGAGCTAGCTGGCGGTGACGGCTCGGCAGCACCACAGGAAAACATAGTCAAGGTGCCCGAGACTTCAGAGGACCTCGAGCTTCTGCTCTCTTGCATGTACCCTGTGTGCTCTGTCTTCCCCTCCGCGTGGCGTCAGCTGCACGCTTTGCTGCGGCTGGCGGACAAGTACAACAGTGCTGCTGTGCTGGACAGGTGCGACTAGCTGTGGCGTTAGTGTACGAGAAACGCTGATGTCTGTGGAGCTAACATACATATGCTTGCACTTGTCAAAGTTTGCCTGGTTGCAGACTGCAACGACTTGGCTCTCCGCGCCTGCTGGCTTACCTCACCTGCACATGCTTTCACCAGGTGCTTGAACTCAGTGCAGCAAGTGGTTCTACCACGCCTTGAGCGTGCAGTGCCAGGCAGCTGGCAAGATGGAGGCAGCGCAGGTGAGCGCCTTCGGAGCATCCTGTGTAACCCCCACATGCACGTTTCCCGCCATTTTCTCGCCATGTTACCGAGCACTTCTGTGACGTTTTCAGGTTGACACCTTGCATACCCATATGCTGCCACAGCACCTGAGAATTCAATCTTTGCATGGTGGCACTCGGCCAAAGGGGGGGTCTGGCCTTACACTGCTGGCGGGGACGTGAAAGCGGAGCAGCAGGCAGGGTGCTCGGCTGGCTCGGAGAAAGTCATGTGCCAGAATCAGGTCACACTGGGCTTGACCACAAACTGTACAATTATGCATCTTGCACATATGCTGAAACCAGACTGGTTGCGCGATTGTTGTGCCTGCCCTAACACCCAACTGGCAGACGGCTGTGTGAGCATCGTGCTGGAGTGCCTGACGCTGGCGTCCCACCACACCAGGCCGGCGCTCGAGGAGCAGTGCACAACCCTGCTGGGGCGAGTTTTCTGGAGGTGGCACATCCAGGTACAATTGCTGTGCACATCGGGGGGCCGCTTCGGCTTGGGTCGTGTACTCACCTCGGCGGCACAGCTGGCAGTGACAGGCACACATCGTTCAGCCGGTCGACCTGTGTCGCAACTTGTCAGGCAGCAAGAAGCGGCGCTTCTTGACCTGTGCGAGCAGTGGCCTTCACTGACATGGCTTACGAGCACTCCCGGCCTGCAAAGTATTGGCTTGTGTTGTGCCACCCTGCAGGCCGACCACCTGCCACGCCTGCTGGCGGTACTGCCACCTCAGTACATGCCCAAGTTCCTAGCCGCCATCCCGGCCTCACCCGCGACCTCAGGCGCCAGCCTGGTATCCTCCCACTCCTGCCACCCCACCCCATACCTGCTGGCTGCGGACGCGCTGACACCCACCTCAGGCGCAGGCGGTGGTTCCGGAGCCGTAACGACCGGCCGAGCCAGGTCAGCAAACACCAACCACAACACCGACCCCTACTATGTCCATGTGTGCGGGGACTGCGGCAAGCGCACGTACCACCCTCCTGCAAACCCTCAGCAGCAGCAGGGGGGCGGTGGCGGGCAGCGCTACGGCGCCGGGGCAGGCTACTGTGCGGGCCCGTTCTTTGCACACAACCACGCTGCTGGCGGGCACCCATGGCTGGGCGGCGGTTTCGGTGGCTTCCAGGGCGGCTTTGTGGAGCCACTGATCCCGGTAAGCAACGGCAGACGCCATGCACATGCAACAGCTTGTGGTTTTATTTGCTGCGCTCGTCCGGCTGCAATCGCTGCATGCAGGCGCCGCAAGCCTATTGGCAATGCAGGTATAATAAACTACTGCTTGCCATGTCCAACAACCCAAACACGGGCAATGCTCAGCTTTGCGCTGCCAGTCCATGCGCAGCCAGCGTCTTGCTTCAGCCCCGCACCTCCGTACCCACACCGCGCACCATGCATTTTTGGGTGTCTTGAGTGGGCTAGCATGACAAGGGTGGATGTGACGCTGCCAGGGCTGGTGCGTGGTTTGATCGCGCCTGCATGCCCTGCCTGCATGTGCCAACCCCTGCAGGGGTTGTAAACCGCATCAGCCGCAGGCGCGGGGGAAGCAGCGTCGGCAAAGCATATGGACCGGAATGGCTCTGAAAGTCCGGTCTTCACACGCGTTTCTGCGGAGACTCTACCAGCCATGATGTGTAAGCTGAGGGACGATCCTGCGTTATCCTCCGTGGCAGCGCTGCAGCCGGCATGCAGTTTCGGTGTCCCTTCACACAACATGACAATGCCCGTGTTGGATCCACGTTCCACCGGCGGGCATGGCCTTGTCAGCAGCTGAATCGAGCTGGCCCCCACGTGAGCCTCCTCCCTTGCCATGCATATATGGCTATATGAGTATATGACCAGGTGGTATATGAGCATATGACTGTATGAATGAGATCCACGTGCCCCACCCTACGAGCGCGAGCACGTACCTGTTATTACCCCCCCCCCCGCGTGAAGAATGGCCGTTAGGACTTAGGAGCAATGCGCGCAGCGCGATTTATGCCTTTGGTTTTGGCATTGGTAGGTGCCCTTGTGAGCTGCCATTGTATGAGCTGCACTGCGGTCAAGGTGGTGCCTGTTGGCGGGTCGATGTGTGCAACGGCCGCTGCCTGCATCGCCTAGACCCGAGCTTTGCCGTACAGCGGCGAAGGTGCCTTGCGTATCAACCTCCCACGTGCATTGCATGGCCATGCCTCTGTACATTACCGACCGCGCAGCGACTGAAATTATGATTGTACAGTTCCATAGTACGAGTGCAGATATACATTACGCTCCCGAAACTGGCAAGCTGCCGCACCGCATCATGCGCACATTCATTCGGATGCCTCTGAGCCTGCACCCATCAACCTGCTCTACTGGTCTTGGGGGTTGCGGTGCATTTCGTGCACCGTGCCCTAACACAGGCTGCCAACCGCTCATGCTGTTGGATGAACACAGCTGCGCGCCGGTTGAGCCTCGTCGACTGTACAGGCTCCACTGTACCACCCAACCTGAATATACATGTACGAATGTATGAATACTATGTCGTGTGCTGTGCTGCTAGCTCAGCTTCTGACGAGCCTGGCGGGTGTTGCCCGGCAGAGCCTGATGTCAACGGCCCCGAGGTTGTGCCGCAGCAGAAGCGCGCCACACTGCCGCTCCTGTGCAGCTCCTGCTTTGCTGGCTGATTTCCCGTGCGGCGCCTCACGCCCTCACCTACTGATGCCCAACCCGGATACCTGGTCCTGGCATGCCATGAATTCGGCTTGCAACCCGCTGCGCCGCTACGCTCACATGCTTTGCTTTGTTTGCTCCGTTGCACCGCAACCTGTGTAATGGTGCATGCGGCATGATTACCTCACAGGCATTCATGCAAGCTGGTCTGTCAGGCCGGCATATTGCCATGTTGGCATGTCTGGCCTGTAACATATGTACAACTCCACAAATACCTGTATGCAATTGTGTCTGACCGAAGGGCACAGAGCATGTTGGTGTGCGTTGCAACCACGACATGGCGTGATTAACACGCCTGTCAGCAGAGGACTAGGGTGGCAGTTCATGCGCAGAGCAGAGAACCGAGACTTCGGGATTTGACATTGGATGGACACGCGTCATGCAGGCGATTCGGGGCGGCGGAGGAGCGGCGGGGGGCAGGGGGCGATGCAGTCAATGTCCATCGCAACAGCGGCTGGCATCGCACCGCAGTACAGCACGCCATGTAGTGCACGCGCAGAAATCAGGCCTGCAAGGCTTGACCTAGTGGCATGCGTATCCTGCATGGATTGGCGACGGGGCGATGGAAGTTGGGACTGTGGGCGCAAGCTACAAGCACATGCAACAGCAATGGCTCCATGCTGCACATCTCCCCGCATGCTGGATGGACCATACGAGGATGGGAGCAGTTCTTCCCGAGGGCGTGTGTGCTGCGGGGCTGCGCCGGTCAAGCTTTGGCCGGCCCGCCCTCGCCCTCCCCCTGGTCGTCCTCCTCATCGTCCTTATCCCCCGTAGAGAGCATTTCCAAAAAGGGTTCATAATAGTCCTTGTTTACTATGCAGCACTGCAGGAAGCCCTTGAACTGCGGAGAGAACCGGCACACACAAACGCCGCGGGCTCAGTTTGTATGCGCTCGCACCGGAGCCTTCAACGTTGCGGAGCATGCAGGCCCCCTCCAGCAGGGCAGTGCAGACTGCTGTACAAGCTTACCATATCTTCACACTCTTCCAAATAGTCTTTCCCTGACGCCTTGCATTCGCTTCTACAAGCTGACCAGGCCTGCAGTGTGCAACACGCAGTGAGCAGTAGTGACAATGGTCCAGAGTTATCATGTCAAGACATTTGCCCCCTAAAGATCGGTGCACCATAACTTGCGTGGGTCACGTATGAGTTCACAGCCTTGCATGGAAGGTTAGCCTGCACAGGACTGAAGCATGCGCACCTGATGAGGTTCCCTGCAAGGCCCCGCCTCTATAAACTGACAAATAGGACAATTGGAGCCCGATGCTGCCGCAGGAGTCTCGGGCTGCTCCTCAGATTCTCGATGCGTGGCGGGCGGCTGTTGGCTTGACTGATCAACGCCCGCCTTGGGGTTTTGTTGTTCAGCCGGGGGCTCTAACACTGTTTGAGTTGGATTTGGTTGATTCTGTGACATGATGGCCCCTTGCAGCTGGTTATCTTGGCGGCGCCAAACCTGATGGCGTGAGCGTTGTTGACATGCAACGTACTCAAGCACAGCACGTACTGGGTGCGTGGATACAGGCAAGGAAGTTGCTCCTTTATAATGTGATCTTGACTCTCAAATGTAGGACACCCACGGGCCTTTCCTTGAAATTGATTATGTCAGGCCAACATGCAGGCATTCGTCGCCCTTACGTGGACAGGCACGGGAAGGGGCGATGGGTGCGTACAAAGCCAATCGCGACTGGGAGCGACCCATACACACTCGCCTTGTGGTCGTCAACGTTCACACATCTTTGCAGCGCACTATTTTTGACATTTTTCACCAGCAAACAACCTGGATGGCGCCATCCTTACACTACAGCATGCACGGAAGTGTAGTGGTGCTCGGCAACACTTTGCCGGCGTATCAAATATCTATTGTCCGCCCAGGCATAGAGCAACCCCTCAACAAGGTAACACCGCGCTGCAATCTTCGTTTTCGTGCAACTTCTTGCAGTGGCACATTTCTAAATGTTGCTCAGGCACCTGCAATTTGTACTCACCTGCTTATCATTGTGCCTGTACTGCTTGATTTTGGCTTATGCACAGTTTTTGTGCCGCGGCGTGAACCCGAGCAATCTGGCTACACCTGAAGGCCGACCAACAGGCTCGGCATCGAGCTCTTCAAGCTTGTTCAGCTTTCACATGTCGGGAGAGCAGCAAGCCACTCAGCTCAGGCTGGGCCACTGATGGTGTTGATGGCGCAGCTTAGAGGACCTTCTGCTGGCTCCATTTCGAGTACCCAAACCCTAACAACCCATCGACGCTTGGAGTAGTGTCGGAATCTTTCGAAAACATTTGTTTGTTTTGCTGGAAATGTATACAAGCACGTGCAGGATGGGATTTCCTGTCCTAGTTTTATAACACAATTCATGTGTTCGACTCGATTATCGCTGCGCTTTCCTTGCAGCACGCAAGAAGCTTATAGAATTCCTTGTGTGCACATCACCGTGTTGTCTATCCTCACAAACCTGTTTGAACCGTACTTGAGTGCCTACCACGCTACGGATGGGCTGGACAACATTTGGCCCTACATACCCCTGCACGAAGACTTGGCCTGCCCTGGGTCACTTCTCAAGTCGCTTTGCTTGTCAAATCTTCTACAATATTGCGAAGAAGTCAGTTTCTTTGGGTGTGCGTTTTCTGTGTCCATATTCACGCTATGGCTTGAGTGCAGGGTGCAACGTAATGAAGGCCACCGCAGGCTCGTTGAAATGAACACACAGATGCCTGTGAGCGCCTCTAGTTCTTTTGTCCGTTGCTGCGTTATTATCTATGCAAGCGCACAAGATGCACCATTCGCAATTACTTCACAACGTCAGGCAATTTCAGTGGGCGGTACGCTTGCACTCTTTGCCAGTTCGCCACCTATCCGATGCTGTACACATGCACTATGTCAAGGTTTGTAGGATCTCACTATCTGGTTGAGGAGTTGTTAAGGACAAAAGCATGTTACCCCCGTGACCTGTGTAAGTCTTTGCACGCCCGTTTCACACATCGTGAACCACCATGGATGCAGCTGCTCTGCAAGGGGTGCTAGCGAGGCAGAAGACGGCTGAAGGGAGAGAGGAAAGCGTTAGCGATGGCTCACTTCTTGCTGTCCTTGAGGCATTGCCAGCAGCGGCTGCCAGCTGGTGAGTGGAAAGCTGCTTGCCTCAGGCAAGCCTGAGCACACACACCACCTGAAGGCAGCACAAGGCAGTCTTTGCCTCTTGCACACTTCCATAAGCTGGCGTTCCTGTCTGCAAGCCACTGTTACACAACAGGAATCCGATCTCCAGCCAGGATTTTGGTTCCAGCGTGCGGAGCACGCAGGTGCAACCCTGTCAGCTTTTCTCATGCATGTCGTGCTATACAGGACATCTTGTGCAGGCCAGGACCCACAGCCTCGTCCGCTGGTGCTGTCAGTGCGAGTGGTTCGCAACGCCGTGCCTGTAGGCATCGATGCAGTGCAGTTGGTTGTGTGCAGCGGCGCTTTGCAGACCCTTAGCAGTGTCCTCATGAGCAGTGCGTCTCACAAGCCTCAGATGCTGGTTCCAGCGTCGCTGGCATCAGCCTGCGCGCAGCTGTTTGCTAACCTGGCAACTTCCGGCCCTGTTGGCGCATCGGCGGTGTGGGACGCTGCATGGCCTGGCGCAACGCTGCAGTTGCTCAGCCACACAGAAGGTGAAACCCAGGTGCACTGCTTACACCTGCCCATCGTGTTGCTGTGGCAAGCATCGTGCTGAGGAGCCATGGCCGTGGTGCAGCGCACGGAGTGGGCGCTCATGTGCCGCGACCTGCCGTGGGTGCATAGCTGTGCATAGCCGATCGTGCCGCATGGTGGTCGACACTGGCTGGTTGGTGGCACAGTGGCCTGCTTGACCTTCACTACCCTCATGTTGTACTCCTCATGCATTCCAAATATCGTGGCGTGGTGTCATATGTGACGATGCCATGATGTGCACAGACCCACAACTCCGCAGTGTTGGGCACATGCCATGATCACCCGCATCTGGCATGATGGCAATATGCCCGCCCCTGCTTCCCCCCCCTTTGTTCCCCCCCCCCCGGCCCACTTCGCCCTTCTGCCCGCCAGCCAGCATACACGTGCCAGCCACGCTTGCGCTGTACAACTGCTGCCGGCACAGCGCACGCCGCAGTGCGGCGCTTTGCGGGTGCCCGGACGGCGCTGGCATAACACCAGCCTCATCGCCCCAGCCGCCAGCAGCTCCTGGGGCTGCTTCCGCGTGCTCCATGTCTGCCCCGGATGCCGCGCTCAGCCCAGCAGCGCATGGTGCCGACAAGCATTCTCCGGGGCAGCAGCACGACTCGCAGCAGCACTACATAGCAGCAGCAGCTGCTGCTGCTGGTCCTGCTGCTGCTGGTGCTGATGCTGATGCTGGTGCTGCCCACCCTGCCCACTCGGTGTGGGTCGCGCTGCTGTCCCTGGCGCTCCAGGAACCCGACCCCCGAAGCGACGGTGGCAGCGGCGGCGGCGGCGGCGGTGGCGCCAACGAGTGGCTGCCGCTGCTGGTGTCGCTGGTGGCATGGCGCCAGGGGCTGATGGAGCAGCTCATGCGCTGCGTCGTGCCGCCGCCTGCCATTGCAGCCTGCACGGGCGGCCCAGCAGCAAGCCAGCTAGTGGACGGCGGTGGAACGAGCGGAGAGGGGAAGGAAGCCTCGGCGGCCGACGCACAGGCCAGCGTGGACACACGCGGTGAAGCACCGCATGAAGCGCAGCAGGCTGTGTTGTGGCAGTGGGGCCGCTACAGCCCAACTGTACTGCACATATTGGCACATGAGATCCAGGTAAGGAGATTTGAGGCGTGATGCCAGGTTCTGCTCCAACAACGTCGATGCGCTGTACGCCACTGACCTAGCCTTGAGCAAAAGCTGGCCCTGGCTTGTGGTAGCGCACCGCCCCGCATCTGGCATCGCATACAGTAGCATGTTTATAGCACTGGCGCTTACAGCAGTCAGGACCCAATCCATTTCACTTGTGCTGCTCTGGTTGCGAGGCGCTGCTGTGTCGCGCTTCCATCCGGGTGATCAGCGAGGCAAGCCGCTTCCGTTAATTTGCGTGTCCCGGCTGTGACACTCCTGGCGTGTGGGTGTGTAGGTCATGGGAGCTGGAAGCGCCACACATGCGGTCAGCGCAGGCAGCGCAGCCGCTCTTGGAAGCGGGCAGGCGAGCGACGTGGGTGAAGCCAGCAGCAATGGCGGCAGCGCTGGCGGGACACCTGAGGCGCCACCATGGCAGCGTGCGCTGATGTGCGTGATGGACCTCGTGAAGGCTTCAGCGCTGCAGGTGGCCCTGGCGGCAGAGCCTGATGCCGCCGTGCCGCCGCCGCCGTGCACGGAGCTGGGCAAGCACAAGGGTGGCAACGCTGACATCGGCGGCAGCGACAGCAGCACAGCCAGCGCGGCAGCTGCCCCCGGCGCGAATGCTGGTGGCGGTGGCGGTGGGGTGCTGCCCACTGGTCCTGATGGGGATGAGCTTCCCAGCCGGGTGCTGGAGGCTGCGTTGGAGGTGTGTGTTTGTGTGCCACCGAGGGTTGTGGCCTGAACCTAACCGCTGTGTGTGACCGAGTCCATGCATGTGTCGGAGGGAGTGAGACATGGTGCCATGCTTGGGAATTCACGTCATTACTTCACAGCCCAGGGCAGGCTGTGCGGGGTTGCATGTCTGAAGGTGTGCCCTGTCCATGCACGCAAACATGCACACACCCTCCCAAACGCACCATGCTTGAACAACTGCTTCTGATATGTATATGTGAAGGTGCTCAAGGTGTTAGCGCAGCGCGATGACGCGGGTCGTGCGATCTGTGGCGGTAGCGACGCGGTGGCATGGTTGACGGACGAGCACGGCCTGGTGGAGCTGCTGCTGGGCTTGCTGGCCAGCCTGAGACCTATCCAGGCCGCACGCGCGCAGCAGCACCACCAGCGCCGCCAGGAGATGCAAGCAAAGCTGCAGCAGCGCCAGCAGGCGGCGGCCGGCAGCGGCGGCGGCGGCAGCAGCGCCGCTGGCGGCGAGGCGGCGGCGGCGAGGCGGGCCGGTGAGGGGCTGGAGGGCGACAAGGAAGCGGAGGCGGCGACGGCGGCGGCCGAGGCGGCAGCAGAGGCCGCAGAGGCGGCGGCGGCGGGGGTGCGCGCTGCGCTGGGCGCCGAATGCCTCCCGGGGCCCCGCGTGTCGCCATACAACGGCTACCGAGGCGACCTGCTGGCGATTATCGCAAACGCGGCGTACCGCAGGCCGGCAGTGCAGGAGCGGATGGAACGGGTGCGTTGAGCGGAGTTGGCAGGCGCAAGCGGCGATCGGTTGCGACCCGGTGCCGCTGCCGTGTGTTGATTTTGAAATGGAATTTCATGTTCTCATCGGCCAAATGATCGGCCAAATGATGTAAAGTCAATCATCAATCATGTAGTCATGTGCGTAGCCTGGAGGGTTCTTAGTCATGAGTCGTGAGTCAATGACGCGGTTCAGGCTGCGTGACCCCTTCAAACCGTACCCCATCCCCACCTCAAAACCCCCTGCACCCCCCTCAGCGAATCGTGTACGGTATTTGGCGTGGTGTCTGTCAACACGTTTCGCGCCTTGCCACAGCTCCCTCGGTGTGCCCATGACCGTGCAGCAGCGTTCCATCCGCATGCACCTGGCCCCCGGCCGGGTACACCTCCAAGAACTGCAAGCCATGTGCTCCATGCCATGTGCATGCGTTCAGGCCGGCGGCGTTGAGCTGGTGCTCAACCAGTGCCAGCTGGACGAGGACAGCCCGCTGGCTCGCGAGTGGGGCCTGTGGGCCGTGCGCAACCTGTGCGAGGGCAGCGAGAAGGTGAGCTGCGTGTGCGCCGGCAGCGCCGCCACGTGGGTGTGCAATACGAAACCAATGTGCAGCGTATGCACACAGCTAACTCACTTGGCAACCTTGTGTGCATTGCTGCCGGTGCTGGATGCGCTGTGCGTGTGGTTTGCTGGGGCATTTGGAGGGTAGACGGTCACGGTGCTGTGTGCGCAAGCCCTCAACAGAACCTACTACTGGCCCGCAGCACAGACAGTGGTATACTTGTACGTGTATGGTTTAGGCATTGAGCGTACTGGTACGGTATAGGCAGGCAGCGCAGAGCCCAGTTGCAGCACTCCAGGGGCCGCATGACCGCACGAGCCGGGCGTCCCCAACCACGCACTTGCCGACCTGCTGTTCAGGCGAGACGAGGCATGCCTTTACAGGCACAGACAGCGGTGCTCGTGTTCCTCCTGGGCGCCTTCCCGCTGCCGCGTTTCATAGTTTCTGACCGTGCGTTTCTCATCTTGTATCGGGGGCAGCTATTTGACACATCCAGCGCTCTGTGCATGGCCGGGCGCGACGCTGCTGCCGCTGCTGATGGCGGTGCAGGTGCGCCAGCGCATCGCGGGGCTTGAGCTGCGCACCGCTGTGGAGACGCCGGAGCTTCAGGCGCTAGGCCTGCGTATGGAGCTGGACCCGGCCAGCGGCAAGATGCGCGTGGTCAAGACCGACACGGCAAAGGCACTCGCCGAGGAACACATGCGGTCCGCCGGCAGCCACAGCAGCGGCGGTGGCGGTGGCGGTGGCGCGAGGCCTTAAACCGCAGTGAACTCACCGCTCTGACGTTTACCCCATAATGATTGAATAGTAAATCGCAGTGGGGCTCAAATGCTGCTTGTAGCACGGAACGTCTTCTGTTTTGGGTTTGGTTTCTGGGAGAGCCGAGGGCATGGTGCCAAGCGGGCCGCGCACACTTGTGGTATAGGCTGTCCGCGGATCACAAGGCACCGATCGATCATGCCATGTGCATGGGTGGTGCAGGCATGCAGTTCAGTGGCCTGCCTAAGCCCATGCGTTGACCCGGACACGCAATCCGTTGAGTACTGGCCGCAGGCGGTTGCGGTTAGGCGGGGGGTCAGTGGGGTGGTTAACCGACCTGCAAGTGGTTTGCTGGCTCCGCAGCTGTGTGTGCCTGCTGGAAATGCGGGTACCGTAAACGGAATGGGAGGTGAGCTAGTGCAGAACCTGAATGCTCGCAAGTATTACAGCTTGGGAGTCCACACATGAGTCCACTGTACCGGTTTAAATAGTGGCAATGCATTGGTGTTCATGGGTATCTTCACAACTGCCGCACCCGCAGCGCAACATTAGCGTGAACGCAAGGCAGGCGGCAGGCAGCAGGCACCTAATGCATGCCGCAGTCATGGCGCGCGGTGCATGAGGGTGGTGCCAGGTCATAGCGTAGGTCGAACAACCAGGATAAACGTCAGATATATGATAGACATTTCAGAGATGAATTCACCCGTGCAGTATGTCCCTGACACTCATGCTTCCGTGTGAAAGTGCGCATACCATAATCCCCACCGTTCACTGTCCCTGTACAAGCGGCTTCAGGCTGTGGGGAAGCGGCAGTGCGCAGCCCTGTCCACGCCCTGTACCACAGCTGCCATTGTCGGTTTCCTTGTTGGTCCAAATTGCACAGAGGGCAATGCATGCGGTTTCGCCAAACACTCAAGTCAGCATTCTGTCAAGATTGGTATGGTGACGGAATACGGTGTGACTGTGTAATTTAGTGCTTTGTTATCATGGTACAGAAATGGCTGAAAAAGTGCAAATGTGCAAGAGAACAAGGCGGTGCACATGGCAGTGAGTGTGAAAAGGTTCAGCAGTACCGTACTTCAGTTTGCAAGGATGAAGGATCAATGAATCAGGGTGAGGGCTGATGTGGGTGTGAGGGTCGCGATGCATGCCAACCGTAACCCTAGGACGACCCCCCTTGACCTGTTGTGACAGGTACGGCCTGCAGGAACTGGATGGGGCATGCACGGAAGGCATCATCCGCCAGGGCGGCGTAGACATAAAGGGGAGGTGGCGGCTTGGCCGCGGGGGTGGCCGCGTTGCCGCCAAGCAGCGCTGCTGCGCTTGCGCATGGACCCTTCTTGGGCAGCTGCAGGCGCACCTCTGACATGCCTGCATGGGCAAACACGCCACCCAAACAGTGCTTTATGACAGGTATGAGTTATATAACGATCACGGATCCAGGCATGCTGCAGGTGCATGGGGGGGGGTAACACTCCCAGACCAGGCACATCCTGACAGCAGGTGACATGCTGTAATCCTCCTGACAGCATGTTATCTGCAACGTGCATTAGATGGCTACATGTTTTGTCCGATCGGCTGTCACCTGCATTGCTGGTGGAGGCCAAGAGGTCCAGCCCAGACATTTTGAGGGTGTCGCCAAACCAGTGCACCCAAACCTTCCGCCCGTCGCTGGTTCGCGCAACACGTACCGCACCCTTGCAGGCAGATGCATCTGCAGGCACAGAGGACGCACGGCAGGCGAGCCAAGGCATCAAGAATCTCGGGCAAACGTCACGAGTGGTAAAATTCCATACATTACAGATTTGCAGGTGATGCCAATACAGTATCTCATCGTTCGCCAAGTACAAGCATGGGTGACTCAGTGACAGTGCCAGGAGCCCACAACCATTGAGCGGTGTACTGCGGATCAACATGCGTACTGAAATCTCACCGGAGCGCAGCATCAGCGTGTGTAAGATCCCCCCGCAGAACTGCTGAAGGGGCGACAAGGATGCTGCTGCTGCTGCTGCAGCAGCAGTACTGCTACTGTTGTTGTTGGGGGCGCATTGCGGAGCTGTTCTGAGGCGGAGCACCACTTCCTTCATGGCAGTGGCGCTTGCCGCACTGCCGTTGGCTTGTGACGTGACCACGCTCACGCGGTCGATGCTCCAGGGCTGCACTGGCTTTGACGCTGCTGCTCGTGTGGCGCAAGTACCCAGGGAGTTTCTGAACGTTTGTGGGGGTGGATAGTCTGTGCAAGAGGTCGGCTTCACACTTGGCGATGGCGGCGGAGGCAGGGGCGGGAGCACGGCACGACGCGGTGGAGGCCGCCGGCCCTTGCCCCGGGGGGACTTCGGCGGACTTGGTGCAGGGGGGGATGGCGGCAGAGGGGGTGGG
>BDDA01000048.1:0-29982 GCA_001662385.1 Chlamydomonas asymmetrica
AAAAAAAAAAAAAAAAAAAAAAAAAAAAGTGTACATCAAACCTCCGGCCAAATTCGGGGATTCCGGGTTGCACATTCCACCATACACTGCATCCGTACTGCGGCCCTCTTGCACACCATTTGCATAGCTTGGCGACCCCCTTCTGCTTGCCTGGTCCCCATCTGGGGGGAGCATGGGCCGTGTGGCCAACACACTCCTGATGTAACATAACATACACTGCATCCGACCTGCTACCACGCCGACCTGCTACCACGCAGTCACGCACATGCTGATGTATGCATGTAGGAAGACACTGGAACATGTAAAAGCCCTTTCAGATTCAAATTTTCGTCAATACTCTCTCCTGCTGGCCGTTTATTTGCAACATACGTTCTGCAACTTCACTGTCAGTAAAAGCCTGCAGGCTTGTGTGTGCCCGTCGAGCATCCATCAACTGCAGGGGCAACCTTCAAAGCAGCCTGCCATCCACTGCCTGCTCACTTCAGCTTGAGCCTCACCTAAAGTCTTAATCATGTCGGCCCTCACCTGCATTGTTTGCCAAGAGGACTTCGACGACGCCACCAGAGTGCCCTTCATCCTGCCCCAGTGTGGGCACACACTTTGCAAAGCCTGCGCCACAACGGCGAGCCTCAGCCTCTGCCC
The DNA here is from genome assembly GCA_001662385.1 of Chlamydomonas asymmetrica. Taxonomy (NCBI): domain Eukaryota; kingdom Viridiplantae; phylum Chlorophyta; class Chlorophyceae; order Chlamydomonadales; family Chlamydomonadaceae; genus Chlamydomonas; species Chlamydomonas asymmetrica. The sequence goes on from BDDA01000048.1 coordinate 643, forward strand.
CCTGGACCGCAGCAACATAGGAGACAAGTCGAAGCTCAGGAAGAACCACCTCGTGGCGCAGCAGGTTGCGTCCTTACATACACCAGTTCATTCCCTCTTGCAAGGCCTTGACTTGGGCTCGCTGGCCATCGACGCCTCCGAGTTGCAGCTCAGCGACACGAAGCTTGGAGCTGGCGCTCTGGGCGAGGTCTGGCGTGGCTCTCTTCGTGGCCAACAGGCAAGCGAAGGGCGTGTCCCGCTGTACGTGTTCACAGCGTTTGTCACTTCATCGAGCGAACTGCTGAGTCAGCAGGGGAAACGCGGTAGATACATACGTGCAGGGTTAGTAACTTCGGCAAACTGGTCACCACTCGAAGCTGTTGATTAGGCGAGAAGCCAAGTGACTGCATGAGTTTGCTCTGGCTTGAAGGTGACAAAACGCTTGCTCATCACGACGAGCTTCAAACAGGCCACACGCTCCTGCGTCTGCCCAACTGGCTCGTCCGCGCCGAAAGCCCTAAATGGTGGCTGCGCGCTGCTGCCTTGCCTGTCTGTAATTCATCACCAGGGCAACATGCAGTTTGCTTGCACTGCGCAGCGTGCATGCATGCTGCGGCATCGCGCATGCCGGAGCCCAGCTTGCTTCCGTCTGAATTTTGCAGGTTCAGCAGGTTCCAACACAGCGCCGGTGGTGCCCTCTCTCCAGAACATCAAAACAGTTCATGCTGTGCCAGCGCCAACCATATCATGCTGCACCCTTGCTGATTGCATGCCACCAGGTGGCCGTCAAGCTGCTTCCCCTGAGCGGCCCCCAGAACATCCGGGAGGACCTGCAGCGCGAGGTCATGGTGCTGATGCACGCCTCCCGCAACTCACCGCACGTCAGCCAGGTGCTGGGCCTCACCCTCAAGAGCAACAAGCTGGCCATTGTGATGCGGGAGTATGCATGCAGCCTCGCTGGGTTCATCGAGAGGCAGGCAGGCAAGCACATGCGATTTGGGCTCCATCGTTGCATCCGCTCATGCGCTGCACGGGAGCATCGTGATTAGTCCTCAGAATAATCGGTAGCCATGCCACCTGTCCAATGCTACCCTGCGTGTTGCATGCGCGACCTCCCCTGCCGGCCTCAGCTCTGAACGCGCTTGCTGCAGGCGGCATTCACCTCCTTGCCTTAGCAAAGCGAATTCAAAGGGATGTATGGCAGAGTAGTAGGCAGAGCCATGGCTGCATCCACCTGCAATGCAATGCCATGGCTGCATCCACCTGCAATGCAATGCCATGGCTGCATCCACCTGCAATGCAAGGACTGCTCCATGCACGACGCAGGGCAATTGGGGTACACACAGTGCTGTCGCACCGCCGCATGCAATGCATTGCATGCAGTACAGTGACGCCTGGTCTGAGCCTCTGGCTAGACTGGTCCGGGTGATGTAATCTCTCTCGCTCAGTGCCTGCAACAGCCCATGGTGTTCACAGAGATGTTCAGCAGAAACTCCACACATACGCTGATATGCAGCAGGATGCATCGCGCCAAAGGCGCATGGGTAGCTCTCTATGCTGTATATCCTGAACGGTGCCTCCTCCGATGGCTGAGCATGCGCTTGTGATTCACAGCAACGCCGCGGTGGACTGCACTTTTCTGCCATCCACACGCATGGTGCATGGATGGTGCTGTTGCTGCTGGTGTGCACCATGCTGCTGCTGCGCGTTGACACACACAGGCGGCAAGATGGAACTGGGGGCATGCCTGATCGCCGCCCTGGACATACTGCGTGGGCTCGTGGACCTGCATGCCCAGGGCATCGTGATGGCGGACCTCAAGCCAGACAACATCCTGATGGACGACGCAGGGAAGCCCTGCTTGGCAGACTTTGGCATCAGCCGGGCCTTCACAGGCACAGTGGGGCAGCACATGGTCACCAGCATGACCGGCACGCCAAACTACATGTGAGTCGGTTATTTTGGACACAGCATATGAGCACATGCGAATGGTTTAGGGGATGGGTACATTTGAACTCACCATTTTGCGTTGCTTGTTAGTTGCACCACCTTCCCATTCATACAAGTTGGTGACCCAGATTGAACACACACATTGACGGTGTGCTCCCTCCATGCGTGTGCCGCCAGGGCGCCGGAGCAGTACGGGATGGACGGCAACAACATGCTGACGTCCAAGAGCGACATGTGGGCCTTTGGCTGCACGCTGATCCACATGCTGGCGGGTCGGCCCCCCTGGACCGGCCTTACGCTCATGCAAATCGCCATGCAGGTGACTGCTGGGTGTACTGGGAGGGCACGCCATTCATCGAATGTCGCACTGCCGCGGAACTCACACAGCTCGAAGTACAGCCAATGCAGCAGATCATGCACACCAGAGGCGTATCGGCCAAATGCCGCATGCATGCTCCATCCACCAAGTTGCCGCCAGCACTTCAGGCCTCAGCCATGTGGTATCCACCCCACCCATCCTTGTCCATTCACGCAGTTTGTGGTACACCACTGCGTGCATGCACGCATGCAGGTGGGGCATGACAAGAAGGCTCCGCCTCTACCCGCAGACCTCCCTGCGTCCGTGCGCAGCGTGCTGGAGAGATGCCTAAGGGCACAGGCGCAGGACCGACCCTCCGCTATGGAGCTGCTGACTCAGCTGCAGGACACCATGACCCAGATCCTCACAGACAGGCTCCGAGACCACAACCTGGGCGGTGCGACGACCTCTTCTCCGGCCCGGCCACCCGCCACACCGCCTCAGGGCTCTTCCGATGGCAGGCGTGCGGGCGGCGGCGCCGCCGAGGCGGCCCTGCAGCCGAGCAATACGCTGGTGCAAGGCGGTGGTGGCGAAAGGGCGGCCGCGGCACCCGCGCAGCAGCGCGAACCACCGCAGCAGCTGCAGCAGGCCAAATCAGGCAACAAAAACAACAGCAGCAGCGGGACTGATGGCGTGAAGGTGAGTCCGAGGTCTGTAGACATACCGTACGTGGCGTATGCCGTACGGCTGACACCCATGCCAATAATCCAGGCATGGGCCTTGCCCCTGTTCATCAGACACAGCGTTCTTGCAGGCTAGCTGGTGCTTCCAGTTTGCATCCCCTCAGGGGCCAGTCTCTGGCCGTCCGAATGACGAATGCGAAACACCACACCCATCACTTGGGGTAGTGTACTATGCCACATAAGAGCGGTACACAATGCACAGTGTGCGCCACTGGCTCTGCCATGCTGTGTTTGCTGGCATGCAGATCGAGCTGTTGGATTACGTGACAGTGGAGGATGACTACAGGCAGTGTGACGACGCTGCCGAGGGCCCGCTGTCGCGTGGACAGTACGGCATTGTGATTGTCGACGATCACACCGATACCAAGAATCTGCTAGTCAGTAGCCGCAGCAGGGGCAGTGGTTGCGGGTCACAAAGGGTGCATTCACGGAGGCTAAGGCATTGCCGAGGGGGCTATAGTGAGTGCCTGACTGCATGGCATCCGGGCTGCAGCCTGCTGCACCAAGATGTTGTTTACAGGCGATTTGCATGGTAGCATGATGTGACCGCACTGCATTCTGCACCTAGGGGAGAGCATACCGAGGAGCAATGGGCCGTTTGACAAACACACTGCTGATGCAGCAACACGCATCTGCGTTTCACTGGTCAGTCCTAAAAACCAGCACTGCTCCAAGCATCAGAACAGGATGATACTACTTGCAGTGTTGAAACTTTCCATGACGTACAGGTGCGCACGCTGCAGGAGCCCCTCCACGTTTGGTGGTACTCCACCCGCACGCTCATAAAGGTTCCAGAGGCCGGCGTACCCGCCGCCCTACGCCTGACGTTCCCCTGGGGCCCCAAGAAGGGCGTGCCCGTCACGCCTCACAACGCCAAGCAGGGCATGCTCGTGAGACGAGGGTATGACTGGCTGAACGACAACGACAAGAACGGCAGGAATGGGGAGGTGGGCGTGCTCGCCAGCAGCCCGGACGGCGGCAAGGCGTGGTACGTGGTGTGGGCAAGCGGCGAAGCTGAGGGGTATTACACGGGCAAGGACGACAAGTACGAGCTGGAGCACCTGCAGGTACAGCGGTACGGCGGTACACGCACACGGCGGTACGCATGGCGGTACAAGAGGCAGTTTACACAGTTTACGTTTCTCTGGTTTACGGAACCTCAGTAAAACTGGATGTGTGGGTGTGGGTGTGAGATGTGTGTTAGGAGCATGCATAATTTATTTTCGTCCCATGCACAGTTACAAGGGTTGCAGAGCTTGCTTCCTCTCATCTGACAAAAAGTCCCTCCTTTGCGACTCGCTTTGTGGGTGATGCTTTGCCTCTTGCGCACAACACGCGCGCGCACATGCGCAGCTGAGCGACCGCAGCGGTGCACCTGTGGTCGCCGGTGACTTGATGAAGGGCGCAGCGGTGATGCGTGGCCTCTCTTGGACCTGGGGCGACCAGGATGGAGCGCTCACCACACCCGGGACGGTGGGACCCACAGATAAGGAAGGTAGGGTCAAGTGCACCACTTATTGCATGCGGAACGTTGGAATGGTGGACCCCATGCGGAATGGTGGACGCGATCGGGTCAGGTGTGCGTTGTGATGAAAGCAAGGCCGCGCCACCGCCCGCCCACTGCAGCACTGGCTTGGCAAGCCAGCAGGCATGACGCTGTGCACGCGCAGCCTGGAAACATACGGCAGCAGCACAGCTGGCAACGAACGCAATCGCTGCTGGTCTTCAGAGTTTGCGGGCGCTTGCTTGCCGCAACACAGCTGGGTTAACAGTCAACACCATACATCCATTACGTAACATGATGCACTGATGCACCATCTCCTTATTGTTGTTGCGGAATACATGCTTGCTCCATCCGTTCCGATACTCCATTTTACTGTCGCATTCGTAGCTGGGAATCCTGACTGTAGACGGACGCATTCCCCCTCAGGTATACATCAGCATGTGCTCTCCCTCCCTGCTGGCTTGCGCATGTGCAGGCCGAGTAGTGGTGAAGTGGCCTGGCAACACCAAGTCCATCTTTGTGTACCGGGCCGATGACCGGCGCATGCTGTACGACCTCGCATACGCCGCCCGGCCCGGAGAGAGGGTCACTCCGTTCACCGCCCGCCAAGGACTCAAAGTGACGCGAGGGCCCGACTGGAAGTGGTCATCCCACCAGGTGGGCCTGCCATACGCGCACAGCTTGCATCATCTACCGTGTCTACTCATGTGCTGTGCATGTGCATGTGCATGTGATGGCACCCCAAATGCCTGCTCTAATGGCAACCCGTGCGTGATCCGTCTGTGGAAATAGGCAGGGGCTCAGCCACTCAAGGGGGGCTCAGCGCTTATGTCCTCTACATGCGCGTCAGAAAGAGGCTCCTGTACCGCCAGGCAGTGTGACTCCCTTGGGGCCGTGCAGTGTGCAGCTGTGTAAGCCTGGGGACTCCACCTGACGAGTGCATGCGCGTGCATGGGTGCCTGCAACTCAGCCACTCAAGGGCTCAGCGCTTGATCTACATTCTTGCGCTTCAGGACGGAGACGGGGGTGTGGGGGAGCTTGTGCGGCCGGATGCTTGCACCAGCGAAGGCGCATGGTGGAGCGTTCGCTGGTCAAATGGCACCGAGACTAACAACTATCGAGTGGGGGCAGAGGGCAAGTACGACCTTCAGGCAAGCCACCAGCTACACATACAGCGTACACATAGTTATACAAGGACCGAACCAGTGCCATTCAGATCTGGATCAGCACATCTGGATCAGCAGGCTCGGTGGGGGGAGCAAATGGGCAATGCCAGGCCTCAATCCTTATTGCACGACAGGTTCTGCATGCAGTGCAACTAGCCGCTTGCTGGACTGTGCTTGCCCCACGCGGCTACAAGCGCATTGTGCACAGCCTCATGCATCCCCCTGCTGCCCCGCCTTGCACCTCTTATCAGGCATCCAGCCAGCATCCAGAACATCCCGTCCAATGCCTTAGCATCTCTCCCTGGAGCGCATGCATTGCGCCATGCGCACACATGCTGCCCCGCTGCATGCAGTTTGCCACATACGCCTCCAGCGAAGGCACCGGCTTCCTCCTGCCTGGCACGATTGTGGGCCTGTCTGCCGACGGCAAGAAGTACGGGGACGCCGAGGATGGGCCGCTAGGTGAAGGCAACTACGGCGTTGTGATGAGCGAGAGGGCGCCGATGAATCAGACCCGATACCAGGTGGGAAAAAGGGAGCTCTGTGCCTTGTCAGGTGGAGGCATGTGCATGTAGCCTGCAAGCGCTGAGATGTGTGCAGCCTTGATTGGTGGTACGTGAATGCCACCAACACACTCGGCCAGCAAAACTGCCAAAGTGTCTTTTGCCAGGCTGTTTAGACACTTTCCAGGCTTGGGCATGTCGGGTGCATGGTGTAGGTTTGCATCAGGGTTGTGATGCTGCCATTGCTGCCACCGCCTGTAACCCCCTTCCCCCACATTTCCCAAAATGCACCCCTGCCAGGACCACCCACCCACAATAGCCCCCGCACAATAGCCCCCCTAGCACACTGCCGAGCTTCTAGCTGGCAGCGATCACAAGGTTTGTCATCACCTTCATCATTATTATCACGAGTGTCAGAGTGTGTTAGGAGTATTTGTTCCCGTGGAGCCATGTAGTGTGCCTCTCATGAGGCCGTGCAGTGTGCATATACGTGAAGATGGAAACTGCACCTGGGGGTGGCGAGGTGTCTGGGCTGAGCGGGTGGCTGTTGCACAACGACTAGAAGCACCACGAGTGTGCGTGGGGGGTTTGCAGGTCTACCATCTGGCCTCCAGGCGCTGCTGGACGCACGACCGCCGGGCGCTCAAGCCCATCCCCGGCCACCTCGCCTGGCGGCGCAGCGCGGCCGTCCCGGAGCTCAACAGGGAGGGCCGGGCGGCCTTCCGCGGCGGCCTTAGCAGCAATGGCGGCGACACGGGCAGGCCGCCCTCTGCCCTGTACTACTGCGGAGCGGTGTTGCATCAGTGCCGCTGTGGGCACTGCGACAGCCAGTGCGGGCCCGACAACGGCTGCCCGTGCATCGCGTGCGCTGAGCTGGCTGGCCTGCCTCTCGTTGAGGACTTTGATTTGAAGGGCGGGGCATGAGTAGCATGAGCACAGCTAGCACAGCATGCTCTGATTATGGCTCTAATTATGGCTCTAATTATGGAGCATGAACATGAGCCGTCACCGATCAGGATGTCTACAGCAGGGTTTTGGAATGCTACTGTATTGTCACATTGTATCGCCGCTGCGTACCTATCCTGCATCGTATTGCCTCAGTGTTTCATGGCGTTAGGGAATGCCTTGACGCACACGTCATCCCACAAGCCTCGCTCCTGCAGATGCTTGCGCTTCTCCGAATGCCCGACCATGTAGTTAGCATGTACAATCACAGGCGTGCGCCCTTCCTTCTTGCATGCCTCCTCAAAGTGGCCACGTCGGTCAGGTGCGAAGTACAGGGCACCGTTGGGGAACAGCAGCGGATCAAACAGCCCGTACGTCAATGCTGGCAGCTTGGTGCCAGTGGTGTTGGTAGGCTGCTTGAGAGGGGCTGCAGTCGGCACGACGCTGGTGCGTGTATTGGCGTACACGGCTCTGCCGGACTGCAGCCATGAACCAATGATGCCGGTGGCGATGTCCTGATCGTCACCTTTGTTGCCGCCTTGAGTCGTGCTGTGATTGATGACATGTACAACTGCATCAAAGAATGCCATTGTCTGGGGGCTTCTCTTGGCCCTGCAGCAGGATGCACACATTACACGAAGCAAGCCCCACGTCATACATGCAACAGGATAATCCTACCGTGTTTCCTTGGCATGTAGCTGTCGTGCGTGTGGATGTAGCTTGTACAGCACCATGCACGCCTTGACACTTGGGGAGGGGGGATTGACATGGCGGGGCGGGGCGGGGCGGGGAGGGTGCGAGGGTGCAGCTAGTGCAGCATCCCCGCCCGCCCTGGTGCCAATCTATCCGCTGTGGGTGTGAGCCCAATGTGCATGCGCCTGATCAGTGACTATCCGCAGTAAACGTGTCCATCACCACATGCATGAACACGATCTTTATTTGACTGGCCCGCACTGACTGGGTAAGCAATAACTAAGCATGCATCGAGCACGTATGTGTACATTGGACTCACCAGTAGAAGCCAGTGTTGAGCTCCTTGGCGTGGGTCATGCTTTTGGGTTCGGCGGGGTCAGGCAATGAGTAGCCTGCCATGTAATTCCACTGCAGTACAAAGTCGATGTCGCGACGGATGTGTGGGATGGGATCACCTATCCATGCGATGTCTGCGTCACTGAACACCACATTAAAGCCAAGCTCCAGGATTTTGCGGACAGCCACAATTTTCATGCGCGTGACCGCGGTGAATGCTTGGCGGTCATTGAAGTCGACTGGATCTGATGAAACCGCTGTGAATCCCATCAGCTTTGGACCGTGAAGGACGGGCACGTGGTCCTGCTCCAGGGCAGCGGCCGCTTGGTGGTCAAGCGCCAGCACGACAAACGCGAAATCCGCAACCTTGCGAATCATGCAGATGAAGTTGCGCGCCATTTCGATATAGCCATGGTTGACTGCATGGTGCATGGGCAATGGCACCAATGGCACCAGGTAGGGGCAGAAGCAAGGACTGTTTGGGCACAAGCGCGGACAGGATCGCACCCCCCCACTCGTGCACACACGTCAGATCATCAGACCGCTGTTCTCTTCGCGGCAGCCGCCAGCTCAGCCCAGACACCTAGCCACCCTCAGGTGCAGTTCTCATCATCACGCATAACATAAGCACACTGCACGGCCCCACGGAAAGCATACTGCATGGCCCCACGGGAACCAAATAACTCTACACACACACGTCACTTCAGGATGGATCTCAGTGGGCCGGGACCGTGAAGTGACATTGGCACGGCTCTGATACCAAAAACGCTATTGACCAAGTGCTCAAACGTGAAGCTCGCATAGGCAGAACATAGCGTAGGCATATAACTGCGCACTGGAGCAAGGCGCCTGCAATTGCTCGCGCCGTTACCACCTGCCTGTGAACCCCGTGCGGAGACACCTTAACCCGTGAACAACTCCCAAATGAGCCAAATCATGAATTCAACATGTAACTGCGTGTCTGCAGTACCTCCTACGACCAATCGCACTTTTGGCAGTCTCGGCAGGTGTATGTGCTGACTGCGGCCCTGCTGCTGTTCACTCCATCCCTGGTGCCTGCCGGATCAGCAAACAGCGCGTGCTCACAGCAAACAGCTCACCTGCTACAACTATGATATCTTTCTTGAACTTTTCTGCGCCCTTTCCGCCCTTATATATTCCGCTGTGCTCCTGTAGTAGGCTGACGAGTCTTGCGTGGTGCTGCTGGTTGTCCTGCCGGTGATCAATGACTGCACCGCTCGTGCTGCTGCCGCTGCCCCCAAGACAAGTGAGGGCCACTATTAACGCCAAGGCAGCAATCAGAAGTGTTGCATGGCCTGTCATACTGCCAGTGCCACCGTCCTGTTCCGCACTGTGAGGCAGGGCCCGCCCTCCAGGAGCCAACTCCTGCCGTGCTTGGTGGCGGTACGCTCAACGCACACAGGCAGGAATATGGCTGAGTCTTGCAGCTCAACATAAAATGCTACAGGGAGGACTTTGTCCATCACGATGTCTTCATATGCATAACACTACGCAGGTAAGTGGGGGTAGCGCCATCGCAGTACGATTTGCACGGTTACAGATTGTGAGATTGGTTACAAATTAACACACCGCAGCCCATCTATGGGCGTAGTGCGACACGCACACCCTTGTGTGCATGGGCAGCGTGCACGCGTGCACATGCGCTGGCTCCATGTCATCCATGTGAGACCATGTCACATTGCAAGTGGCCGCGTTAGCGGTACGTGTGCACTGCCTCGAGCACTGTCGCAAGCAAGCCTCGCCCTGCACTGCATGCGCTCACCACGTCTCACGTGGCTGCACCGCATTGTCCCACTATGTATTTGTACATATGCCCTCGCCCCAGACGTATTGCTGGTGTGATGCTGCTGGCCGAGGCAGCGGAGCACATCACCCCTCTGGGGGTCAGTTGCCTGCTCATATGCATCCAATTGCCCAGCCCCCCACACACCCGTTTCCGAGGGGCCCAGAGCTGCTGCTGGAAATGTCATTGCACATGAGAAATTGAAGCTTGCCGCCACCATTAATGCTGGGATCTGAGTGGATGGGCAATATTGCAGTCCCCCTCCTTGTGCACAGTCAGCCAGCGGTGCATCAGCGACGTGGGGCCTTCGTGGCTTGTGACTTTGCCCAACCAGGTCAAGGCCACCTAAATCGTCTCCATCTCAGCCACTGCCCCTGGGCCGCTGATGCCACTGCACACATCCAGCAGGCAGGCATCCTGCATGCATGCCGGTTAGGTTGGTGATGCGGCTGTGCATGGAGCGTGAGCTTGTTCATGCTGTATACAAGTGCCACTCACCCCCACCCCCACCCCCACCCCCACCCCACCCCAACCCCAACCCCACCCCAACCCCACCCCAACCCCATCCCCAACCCCAACCTCACCACACAGACTCTGCCATAGCGCTCATGCAGTGTGTCAGGAAGCCGTGCAGTGTGATTCCCGTGGGACAGTGAAGTGTGCATATGCGTAAGGACTACAAGGACAGAGCAAGATCACTCCCTTTGCATGGGTATGTGGAGGCTATGACGGATGGTGATGGCTGCCGCGCCCACGACATGCATGCATGCTTTGCATCCGCCTCCATGCATAATTAGCAATATGGCTTTGTCAGCTGGTCGCCGTGCGGCATGCATGCCATCCGGGTTAGTGGCCGATCTTTTGCCTCTGATACTGATCAGTTTCTACCTCCCTGTGGCACATCGTCTCTACCTCTCTGATACTCAGTTTCTACCTCCCTTGTGGCACATCTGGAACAGTCTCCTGCTTCCGGAGCGCATAAGCACTGGATGGGGGGTCATCACTGGCCTCCACCCATGCACGCCTGCCTGCCCAATCCGGCTTTCCTGTGGTGGACAGCTGGTCTACAGTATGACAGGTACAATCAATTACACTTTTTCCATTTCATGGTGTGGAAGCTTGCAAGTGGGCGCCCTGACTGTCCACCCTAGACTGTAGCAGCAGGTGTAACGATCAAGCAGCCCAGGGTGTTCTGGAGGTCCTGTCCCATGCATCTCGTACATGGGAACCACAATCGGACAACTGAAATTGTCTCGTATTGCCCATGTTGTACAGGGAACCACAGTCAAACAAGTGAATTCATTCACTACATTCTTCATTCACTCCATTCTTCATTCACTCCATTCTCCATTCACTCCTCACTATTGCTGCTGCCTAGCATGCAGCAGCAGGCGCGCATGCTTGCTTGCCTGCTGAGGCTCGCCACACACGCACGCTTTAGGATTTCACGGCGGCCTTAGTGAATGCCTTGACGCACGCCTCATCCCACAAGCCCCGCTGCTGCAGACGGTTGCGCTTCTCTATGTGCCCGACGGCAAAGTTAGCATGCACAATCACCGGCGCCCGCCCCTCCTTCTTGCAAGCCTCCTCAAAAGGGCCACGATAGGCAGGTAAGAAGCACAGCGCCCCATTAGGAAACATCAGCGGATCAAACAGCCCATACGTTAAAACTGGCAGGCTGGCGTTGGTGGCGGCGGCCTTGACGGGCGGTGCAGTGGTCGGCACGTGCGTGTGTTGACGTACACGGCTGTGCCTGATTTGAGCCATGAGCCCATGATGCCCTGGGTGATATCCTGGTCGTCTCCTTGGCTCGTGGCGTGAGCGATGGTGTGGACTATCTCGTCGAACATTGCCATCGTCTGGGGGTTGCTCTTGGCCATGCGGCAGACCCGGATGGCCGCACACGGTACACGCATCAAGCACGGCCCACGTAATACACACAAGTGTACAACCGTGAAATTCTACAGGCTTTTGTTGGCATGTATGCGTGCAGCTACCTGCAATGCATGTGGGTGTTGCTTGCTCGTGCAGCATCCCACGCACTTGGGGAGGGGGGATGGACTGCGGGGCGGGAAAGCGGGGCGGGTGCGCGGGTTGCAGCATCCCCGCGCACCCTCGCTCTCATCCATCGGCTGTGGGTCTGTGACAAAAAGAGCGCTCATAGGGCCATGCAGTTTGATTCCCGTGGGGCCGTGCAGTATGCATATGTGGCAAAAGAGCTAACAAATGGCTAGAGCTCAGCAGCACGATCGGAGCGCGGCAACAGTGAGGCAGCACTTCAGGTTGCAGCAAGAAGTCACCTTGAACAAGGGCACGAGCAGAGCTGTGAGTGGGCGTAAGCCTAATTTGCACGGGCCCAAACAGGTATTGCCGTGTGCGTGTGCGTGTGCGTGTGCGTGTGCGTATGCGTGTGTGTGTGCGTGTGTGTGCGCGCGTGTTCGTGCGTGTGCGTGTGCGTGTGCGTATTGTGTGCGTGTGCATGTGCATGTGCGTGTGCGTGTGCGTGTGCGTGTGCGTGTGCGTATTGTGTGCGTATTGTGTGCGTGTACACATGCATGGCCACCATACTTGGTTCGCCCTCACTGACCAGGTCAGAACACATGACGTGCAATGTACATGTTTGTCTACATACACCACGACCATTACCGGTATATTGCATGGGTGCACTGAATAAAAAGCACTCCTCTGCCATATTGCTTTACTTAGCAATGCCAGCTTGCCACCATCCAATGCTACACATACCACGACTCACCAGTAGATGCCAGTGCTGAGGTCCTTGGCGTGTTCCATGCTTGTGGGTTCGGCGGGGTCGGGCAACGAGTAGCCTGCGAAGTAATTCCACTGCAGTACAAAGTCCATGTCACGACGGATGTGTGGGATGGGATCACCTACCTATCCACGCAACGTCTGCATCGCTGAACACCATGTTATACCCAAGCTCCAGGATTTTGCGGACGGCGACGATTTTCATGCGGGTGACCGCGGTGAATGCTTGGCGTTCATAGTATCCAACTGCTTCTCCAGGAACCGCTGCGAATCCCATAAGCTTTGGGCCGTGAAGGACGGGCACGTTGTCGGGCTCCAGGGCAGCGGCCGCCTCGTGGTCAAGCGCCAGCACGACAAACGCAAAGTCCGCAGCCTTGCGAATCATGAAGTTGCGCGCCATATCGATATAGCCATGGTTGACTGCATGGTTCACAGGCAAGAGCACCAGGGGCAGAAGCAGGACTTGGCCAGCCGCGCGGGCGGGAATGATGCACACAGAATGGTCACACATCACGATGGATTGCCGATGGCTGGGTGGCGTCTCGGTTGTCGCTTACGCGCATGGAGTGCTGACCAGGCGAGTGCAGACTCAGGTTCATACCTGACACCCAACAGCACAGCACAGGGGCCATACTTTGTATGCATACTAATGGCGCATGGCACGTGGCTGTGCCTCTTCCAGTCGCTGGGCTCTCGCATGCGGCTAGCGCATGATCGGCAGTCACATGGCCGTCAGTACCGTCAGCACAATTCCGAGACCATAGGAGATCGGTTCCGGCGTTCGAGCCACGCTTACAGCACCGAACGGCATGCAACTCCTGAGCAGCGGCACGACGATACCAACACAGAATGCGTGCCTGCATGCTGGTGACAGTCACCAAAGCGAATGCATGTCGAAAGGCCTGATTTTGCAACACCGGCGTAAAGCTTCATCGTAGTGTTGGCATTATCGTGTGCATGACGATATGCAGGTAAGTGGGGCAGGTAGCGTACTGGCGTGACCATCACAGTACGCACTGAAACACGGCAAGGCAGTACGCACGGTGCCAGGATTTACCGCCTCGCCAGAATGAATGAAGGTGCAAGCCTTGGCTGAAAAACGTCAAGAGGCACACTGAGTCTACCAGCATCTACATGTCTTAACGAGATAGATTACAGCCAGTTAGGGAGTGGTCGTCCAGGAGTTCGTTCGTCGCTTCCTACGCCTGTTACTTGTATTTGCGCGGATACGTGCATCGATCCATCGCCAAAACGAGGGGCAATGCAGGGTGCCTATTGCAGAGCTCATCCTTACGTGCTAGCTGGAGTGCCTGTTTCCGCCATTCTACCTGCAGGGCGGCCATAATGAGGTGTGCACCCTCACCAAGTGAGGGTGGTCAACGACTGTGTTAGCACATATCCCTGATGGTACACCAGCAGGCAGCAGGCACGTGCAACACGGACCCTCAAAGGTGCCAACACATGTGTAGTTGTGTACGCTTCCTCGCTCATTCGTTCAAGGCAACATGCGCGCGGGTGTGCATTCGCCCCATGCATGCACATCTCACCCTCGGGCACATACAAGCGCTGCACGTGCGGAGGACTGACATCACAACTTGGCGGGGTTGTTGCCGTCAAACCACAGCATCACTTTAGCTCGTTTGCGACACTTGGGTGTAGGGTTTCATGCAGCAGCAGGCGCGAGTGCAGCCCTGCTAAGGCTCACCACACACGCCTCACTGTTTTATGTCGCCAGCAGCGAACGTCTTGACGCACGCCTCATCCCACAGGCCTCGCTCCTGCAGACTCTTGCGCTTCTGCGAATGCCCGACCATGTAGTTGGCATGCGCTATCACCGGCGAGCGCCCCTCCTTCTTGCATGCCTCCTCAAAGCGGCCGCGTTTCGCACTGTCACCATTAAAATACACCTCGCCATTGGGGAACATCAGCGGATCAAACAGCCCGTACGCAACTGCCGGCAGGCTGGCGCCGGTGGCGTTGGTGGCTGCCTTGAGAGGCGCTGCAGTCGGCACGACGCCAGTGCGTGAATTGACATACACGGCTCTGCCGGACCCCAGCCATGACCCCATGATGGACATGGTGATGTCCTGATCGTCAACGCCGTGGCCGTCTTGATTCGCGCTTTGGTCGACGACATGGACAATCTCGTCAAAGAGTGCCATCATCTGCGGGTTGCTCTTGGCCCTGCGGCAGACCCGGACGGATGCACATGGTACACAAAGCAAGCCCCACATAATCATATAAGTATCAGCAGTAACATTCTATCTGCAGGGTTTTGTTGGCATGTATGCGTGCAGCTAGCTGCAATGCATACGTGCATGTTGCTTGCTCATACAGCATCCTACACACTTGGGCGGGGGTGATGGCGGTGGGGGCAGGGTGGGGAGGGTGCTCCCTCTAATCTATCTGCTATGGGTGTGAGCCCCAACTTGCGCGTTCCTGAACAGCTGCTATCAAAGCATACGTACGTACGTATGCGTGCGTGTCCATTGCGTGTCCTGCGCATGCATGATGCATCCATGACCACCATCCTTAATTGCCCCCACTGACTAGATAAGCGTGCATTTTGTATACACCACGACTCATTGAAAACGCATGTTGCACACGGCTTACCAGTAGAAGCCAGTGTTGAGCTCCCTGGTATGGCTCATGCTTTGGGGGTCAGAGGGGTCCGGCAACGAGTAGCATGTCATGCAGTTAAACTGCAGCTCAAAGTCGACGTCTCGACGGATGTGTGGGATGGGATCACCTATCCATGCGATGTCTGCGTCACTGAACACCACGTTGTATCCGAGCTCCAGGATTTTGCGGACGGCGACAATCTTCATGCGCGTGACCGCGGTGAACCCTTTGCGATCGTTGAAGCTGAATGCATCTGTCGGAACCGCTGCGAATCCCATGAGTTTTGGGCCGTGTATGACGGGCAAGTTGTCCTGCTCCAGGGCAGCGGCCGTCTCGTGGTCAAGCGCCAGCACGACAAACGCGAAATCCGCAACCTTGCGAATCAAGCAGATGAAGTTGCGCGCCATTTCGATATAGCCATGGTTGACTGCATGGTGCATGGGCAATGGCACCAGGTAGGGCAGAATCAGGACTTGGCCAACCACGCACGGCCACACACGCACATTGCGCACATGTCACTTCAGGACTCACCACCGATGGATGACCAGGGTGCCCGGTTCTATCAGAATGCGCTATGCATGGGTGCACTATGCGTCCCTCACGTTTTCCCTTAACCAGCTTGCCACCCTATATATCCGATGCTACCAATGTGCCTGGGGCGACCGAAGTGACACAATCACAAAGCTCTTGAATCTGTGGTCACGAAGCTCGCATAGAAAGAACGTATTGAAGGCATAAAAACTGTACACACGTTCCGTAAGGCGCCTGCCGTTATCGTGTCTCACCTGGTGCGCCCACCGCGCCTTGAACCGCCTAAGTTAATTACCGGTGCATGCACCCGATGCGAGGCACCCTAAACAGCCAACACACCCCTGATGATCTCAAACGATGGACTCAGCATTTCTTTGGGTGTGTGCATTGTCTCCGACCAATCGCACTGTTAGCAGTCTGGTGGTGTACGTACCCTCCTGCCTGCCAGATGAGAAAAGCGGGTGCTCACCTGCTGTCACTATGATGTCTTTCTTGAATTTTTTCCCGCCCTTTCCATCCTTGTATATTCCGCTGTGCGCTTGTAGCAGGCTCAAGAGCTTTGTGTTGTGCTGCTCCTTGTCCGTCTGCTGCTGGTGCTTGGCTGTGGCGCTCATGCACCTACCGCTGGCCCCTTGAGTGGTGAGGCCCGCTATGAAGGCCAGTGAAACAAGTAGAAGTGTGACACGGCCTTTCATCCTGACAGCACTGTAGATAGTCCGCACCGGTCCTCGATGAGCCAAAGTCTGCCAGTTGTGATTCTGGCCCAGGTGACCACGCCAAGGCCTAAGAAAAGCAGTAAAGCCTGCTATTTGTACCTAGGTATAAATTCACAAGCTATGGGGCCCTGAAGCTTGGCGCTTGAGAGGTCCAGTGTTGGTGTGAGACACGGTTGGTGAGTGAATTAAAGTGTTGTGGTCCGGTTGGGATGCGCTGCTTGCGCTGAAATGGCTCAAACTGTAAAGCGCGACCGTGATTTCTCAGAACTCCGCGGCTGAGGGCGCGCCGTGGCGCAGGTAGTGCATACTTCTTGGTAGCCTGCACTGTGGGCGGGACTGGTGAAACGGAGGTGGGGGAGTATTTTGCGAGGGCCAGCAGACACACGTTGCTTTTGTTAAACGCGCGGCAAGTGCTCCCGCGGCGCTTTGTAGATCGCTTGGGTGACTGCATGCAGGCACAAAAGACCTAGTAAAGTACGCCACCAGGAACGGGTGTAGCATTGTCCTAATGCAGATAGGTGGCAATCTGCCCTGGAAACGCTGTTCATGAATCCATATGCCAGATACATTGTTCAACGTTCCCAACACACCCCATGGAGGGGTGGTGGCGCCGGCAATCATTGGCATCACCCTGCAAACAGGGCTTGCAGACTGTGTCAGAAATCACCGCGGCACAGGAGTTCTAGGTTGCGTCAAGCAGAGTATGACAAAATGAGTAACAAACTATGACTTCCGCATGAATGGCAGGCCCTAGTGCGCAGAGTTGGAGTTGCACAAATTTCGGTGAACTCCACCAGCGTTGGCCAGGAACGTGACGCAGCGAAGTGCAGTTCATACCACAGGTGAAGAATACGTTGCAATACCCAAGACAAGTTAAGATGAGCGTGGGCAGGCCTCTGAGTGCACATTAGAGCAGGTTGGCCCGGTGCTTGCATGTACAATGAGCTCTCAGAGGACGAAGACTCCACAGTGATGGTTGAGTCATAAATGTTTCGTTATTTTACCTTAATCGTATCACATGCTTGTCCCATAGCGCCACCAGTAACAGTGTCCCGACGCACGCTCTCAGCCCACCTCCCCATCCAGCTCAAAAGGGTGGGTCCTTTTTTTTCGGACGGGAAAGGTTACATAGCTCTCCTGCCTCCTCAGACAGGAGCTGGACAGGCAAGCCTGACCCCCAGCACCCTCAGAAACCCTGGCCAGGACAAGGACAAGGACAAGGATGGGAAGAGGAGGAAGCCGAGGCGAGCGGCAGCAAGTGGCTTGCCTTGCTCAAGGCAAGCCATTGAACAGGCAGCAAGCAGCTGGCAGAGGCGAGCAAAGAGGAACAAAGCAGGCGCACAGGCCGTCCGAAACACCACGCGGAAGTCAGGCCAGACGGCCAGGCAGGACCCCGACCACCTAGCAACAAGCAAGGAGCGTGACCGCTATGCATGGGCCAGCAGCGCTGGGGAAAGACGCACCGTGCTGCATCAGTCTGAGTGCAGTTGGTTGCCCCCAAGCACGGTGCGTGCGCCTGCCAATTGCACCCTTCGGCTGCGAACACGGTCCGCTTGACCACCAAGCGCAACTGACACCACACACTCCCTGGGAGAGAGGGCAGCGGGAGGGTCGGCTTCCCTCTACCTCGCACGCGACTGCACGAAAGTGTCGACGCGCCCTGTTGCGCTGCCTGCACCCCTTTTGCACCACCTACTCTGTACCGCTGCCACCTCGCTCCCCGAACGCCAGCGATCCACTACCCAATTGCGCCAGCCCATGCATGGTGTAGTGGATTCGGACAATTGCTCGTGCTGGGCCATGACCTCTAGGTTGAGGGGCCTAGAAGTGGCCGCAGGCGTAACGTTATGGATCACGCTGGGACGCTGCGGATGGCCTACAGGTCAGCCATGATGAGGTCTGCATTCGCTCAGAAGCCGTCAACGACTGTGCATGTATGTGCTCATATCCCTGATGATGGTCCACGCACCGGCAGGCAGCAGGCATGTGCAACACGGACGCTCGTACGTGCCCACGGGTACGCTGCCTTGCGCACATGGAAGCATGCACGACAACTTGCGCGCCGGCGCTCCCCATGCATCCGCATACATCTTGCTCCCTGGCTACTCGGGCACATGCAGCTGAGTGCATCACCCCTCTGGGGGTTGCATACTTGTAATACTTGCATGCATCCAGTTGCCCAGCCCCCCGCACACCTGTTTCCGAGGGGCCCAGAGCTGCTGCTGGAAATGTCCTGGCATATGATTACCATGCATGGACTTTGGCTTGAGGCGTTCCGCCACCTCGTGCTGGGATCTGAGCAGATGCCGTAATCAACACCACGGAAAGTGCATGCAACATGGCAATTTCCCTCCTTGTGCAGTCGGCCAGCGGTCGCTCAAGTGGCGGCCGTGCCCTTCCTTGGTGAGTGACTCGTGACTTTAATTGCCCCACCAGGTCAAGGCCACCTAAATCGTCTCCATCTCAGCCACTGCCCCTGGGCTGTCCACTGCACACACCCAGCAGGCAGGCATCCTGCATGCATGCCGGTTAGGTTGGTAATGCGGCTGTGCATGGAGCTTGCTCATGCGATGTGCGGATGCCACTCAAGTCCACCCTTGCACACCACGCACGCACGCACGCACGCACGTACGCACGCTGATTCATGATGCAGGCCATGCAGAGACACACGCACGCCCAGTGCTCCACCACACACTCCATATGCACGCAGAGATGTGGACACGCTGCTCAGTCCTGCCGCCGCCTGATTTGGCAGCGGTGTCCTCGCCTGTAACCGTTCCTGTCAGAAAGCGAAGCAACTGTGGCGGCCTCGAGCGATTGCAGCGTCTGAAGAGGATGGCTGAGGCCTGCCGCCCTTCTACTCATGTGTGAGCATAGGTGGATGTTTGCTGAGCAGCAACAAACCTGTGGGGGCAGCCCTAAGCCCCACGTCCTGGGCTGGAATGTGCGGGGCAGGTGGACGTCCCAGCCGTAGGCCGCTGCATGGTGTTTAGAGGTTTTGGTTCCCGTTGGGCCATGCAGTGTGCCTTCCATGGGGCCGTGCAGTTTGGTGTGCGTATGGTGTGTGCCGAACTGTGCAAGCAATGACAGGCCCCAACCCGCACATTATCGTACGTGCACATCGCGGTCTCGGCAGCCAGAGCAGCTCCATGAACGAATGCGGCTGCTCAGTGGCAGCGTAGGACATGTGCGGATGGCCAGATTCAGGGCAATGTCAAAATCCTGGTCAAAATCCGGTATGCGGATGATTTGCGGATGTCAAAGGATTGTGTCCGGCACAGTGGACTCTGAGAAGCAAACTGCTGCTTGTTGTGTTTGCACTTAAAATTGTGTCTGTCTGTATCGCTGGCTGCTGTGATACAACTCTTACGCAAGCCCTTGCCGCGGACCCCATCATCAACTACTCTTGTACCCCAAACAGATGCTGGCGTCACACCAGCTGCCTTCGCGGCTGCAGCGCGGAGCAGGATTGAGGGATGAGGTGGCACACGTAGCAGGCAGCTATGCGTTTGCACCCAGGAGCTGCTGCTTTGCACCCAGGGAGCTCTTGCCAGACTCGTTTCCTCCTACACGTCGCCATGCACCGGGGGCCCCACGTGGAAGGGCTGGTGCACTGGAAACCGTTTGCCGGGTAACAGCCACAGCGACAGTGCTTGAGAGCATGGGAGCTTCCACTGTGGTTGCCAGCAACCAAATGACCGCAACCGTCCGTATCCTGTACAGAACGGAGTGGGACAAGGCAGTCGTGCACGCCTCCGTCTCTGGGCAGGAGTGGAAGGATTACCCCCTCACAAAGCAGGTACGGAGAACGGTTATGCTTGCTTGCTGATATCCCACGCCAGTTTGCACGTTAGTCTCGATTGCAGGACCAACCCACGGAACCTCTGCAGCTGACGCAGCACACCAGAAACGCAAAGCACAAGGAAAACACCAGATTCAAGTCTATACGGACCTTTTCTGCCATATAGCATGCAGATGATTGTGCTGGTTACGACGAGGGTTGCTGGAGACCGCTTTGGATGTCGTTACCAAACCAGGTTTTGCATGCATATTGGCGTTGCACCGACAACACAGCTCGAGCAAGACTTGGAAGCTCTCGTAAACATGAATTGTTTTGCTGTCTTTGCAGGCGACCCCTGGCAAAGAGAAGTGGCTGTCAGGCACCATTACTGTCCCTCTGGGAGGCAAAGTGGGCCAGAAGCCTCTGCTCGAGTTCGTTGTCACAAACGGCTCTGGCTTGTGGGATACTCCCGCAGGTAACATCGCACCTATTTGCTTGTCTCTGAGGCTGAAACCGGCGGAACCTGACAGGGGGGCGGTAGTAGGGTGCGAATCGCCTCTCGCTGTGCATCTTCTGTGAGGCCCACTCCAAACGGTGTTAGGCTAAATCGCAGTAATCTATTCAGCACCGCTAACCTGTGAAGCCTGTCTCACTACCAGCTAGGTGCCGGACTTGCGGTAGTTAAAAGTGGAAATGGTGATGAGCACGAGGACAGCGCATGCCAGCAGCTCTAAACACGTTCACACACCCTTTCTCGCACCGATGTTCTATTGCATATCCAAGTGTAAAGGTCACCTTGGTGGATTGGGCGTTCATCTTTTGCACTTGGTTCCGGCATGTGTGGAGCCAGTGACTGCTTGCACCCTAACTTCCCTGGCGCTGGCCATCGGCACTGAATGCCTGACACATAATGTGCAGGTGCCAACTATGTGGTCATGGAGCCTGGTGTGTACAGCTTGCGCGACGGCAAGGTCAACAACATCACCGGGCCTGCCATCCTTGTGGTGAGAGGGGTGCTCAGGTGCAGCAGACGGGTTTTGGACGTGCCTGTGATGGTGCTGAACAGTTTTGGGGCACACACTCCTGCGTTTATCGCATGAACATGGGACCGCGAGACCCGGTTGCCATCAGTGTGGAAACCCGCAGGGTGCCCAGACGTGTGGTCATGGGGAGCAGGAGTGCGTTCATAGCAGGTCTGAGCATGGAAGGGCATTCTGGCTAGGTCATGCACACCATGCCTAGAAACATTTTGCAAAGTGTATTGCGGCGTGCGCACGCACATGTGCATGCTGCAAGCATTCGCGGCGTATCGAAACCAATATTGAGCAGGTTGGTGTACAGGTGTGCGCACCCTGGGCGCCCTTTGCGCAAATATCTTGGAGCAAATATCTGTTAGCTTTCGAGGCAGAGTAATTAGGGCACATCACCCGTGTCGGTCGTTGCTGCGCCTTGTCACCATGCAAACTGTCAACTTCTCTCAGCGCTCACGTGTCGTGCTTAACCATGCCACCTCTCAGCGTTCAACCAGCATGTGGTATAGCGAAAAGGTAGCGGTGAGTGACTGGCGCCAGAGTTAAGGCCCCAACTTCGCCTACGCTTGTGGAACTGAATCACAGAGCCCCTGTCACGCCTGTGCCGCAATGCAAAGGCCACTGTGTGCTCTTTGGCAGTACCAAGCTGTGGTGATGTCATGTTTTGCATGTTCCTCTGCCCGTTTTAGAACCGTTACGTGAAGGAGCAGCAAGCTAAGGCAAAAGCGGACGCCGTCGGCGAGAACGCCACCACGTTTGGCCCCAACGCTATCCGAATCAACTACAGGAGTGGCTGGAACAAGGCCTTCCTGCACGGGTCACTGGCAGGGGGAAAGTGGCAGGACTTCGAGCTAACCAAGCCAGTACGTGCGGGTCTCAAGTGCAGACCTGTCACTTTGATCAGTATGTTCGAAGCACCTTGCAATTGTGCCTGTTGGGGTGTGTCTTACCGGTCCTGCGTTTTGAGCATACTCGTCCTAGCCTGTGCCTTGGCAAGCCTGTGCCTGTGCCTTGCTGTTGTTGTTGCGGCCTGGTGTGTCGCTGGTCTCGTTTGGTCCTGCATGTTAGCCAGCGAGCAAGTACACATGTGGTCCGTGAGAGAGGCGGCATTCAAAGCACAGTGCCAATGAACAGTGTGCCCACCCTTCAGCAGCACTGAAGCATGGTCAGCGCCAGGCACTTCCTGGCTTGCCGACTTCCTCAATTCAGTGGCCTTTGCGTCGGATACGCGATATACTGATATGTCTTGTGCGTGCAGGCCTACGGTCTTGTTGCAAGAGCACATTTTGCCCGCCTCGTTTGTACAACCGCACCTGCAAGAGTGTTTGCTCAGCTGCCCGTGGTTTGCCCGTCTGTCGCCTGCACAGGCACACCAGCTGCTGGACAAGTGGCTGTGCACAACCATCACAGTGCCTCCAGGGGTGGCTGAGAAGGAGGGTGCAGGTTCACTCCTGGAGTTTGTGGTAGCCAGCGGCGACAAGAGCAGCTGGGACAAGCCGCCAGCAGGTGCGTGGACGCGTTGTTGCTTGTGTCACGGGGGTGCGTGTCCGCGGTCCGCTGCTCATCAACATTCGGCTCCACACCCGAGTCTCTCCTCCCTCCCTCGCCCCCAAAAGCGTATTGTGCAGCGTGTGGCCGCATTCACAGCCAAGTGAATTTGGCCTGCGTGCACCATGTCTCGTGGCCAGTTAGTGGCGTGCTGTAAGCCCAGTCTCGTGCAGCAGGCAGCTGCCTGGTGCAACCGACGGCCCGCCGCTGACGAGGCACTGAGGCAGCGCTGCCTGTCCGCTGCTGCCTTGGACGCAGGCGGCAACTACAAGGTGACAAAGCCAGGAGTGTACAGCGTCAGGAACGGCACCGTGAGCAACGTCACCGGCCCCGCGATCCTCGTCGTGAGTTCGCGGCTGTAGGCCAACGGGTTTGGTTTTTTTGTAATCGGTGTAGAATTGCAAAGCCATTGGCGGATGGGCATGGGACATGGGCGAGCGGTGGCCACCATGCAAGGGCTGCATGATCGCAAGGTTACGCAATGCAGGCCACTGACCAGGCAAAATGGGGGATGCAAATCCATGCGATGCACACATGTACACGATGCGCCTCCCCGGGGGACCCATCTGGGTCACATGCATGGAGTGCGCACAATGCTCCTCCTGGGTGCCTACGACTTGAACGGTTACGCGACTGTGCAGGTGAGCGACCTGGATGGTACCATGGTGGGGGACGACGCAGCCACAGCAACGTTCAAGTGAGTGTGCGCAGCCATGCAGGCTGTCTAGGGCAACGTTGATACCGACGTCATTGATACAGGCATAATTGCAGGAACGTGCAGAATGTTTTTGGCCTGACCCAAATCACGACGTTTGAAGCTGTGTGGGCCTGTGCCTCTTCCGCGCTGCAGTGGCTTTGACCTGCTTGGCATGACCCGCAGCGCTCGGCGCACATTGCCCATGACCCACGTCGCCATCACATTACCCACAACATACGACCCAGATCATGTGACCCAGATCAGGTGTGATTCAATGGGGAATGCATTTGTCATGTGTGCCATGCAGGTCATGGTGGGAGGAGGTGGGCGTGCTGCGTGGTGGTCGCCTGGTGTACAACACCGGCAGGTAAGGATGCAGCTGACCTCGCAGGCCTGTTTGCGGCGGGCCTCAGCACCGGTGCTGAGTTCAGCTTGTTCTTAGTAGGGTGGACGAGCAGCCAAACGTGCCGTGCAATGCACACGCGCTTCGCTCACTGCAGCGCCTGCACCCATGCTGCTGCATCTGCTAGCTGTGCGCGCTACCTGTGCGGCAAGCCGGCAACGCACGCCCAGATCGCTTTACAGTTTACTCGCACCCGCAGCATCCCACGTACTGACGCCTGACTAATGCAAATCTGTCTGTTTGCTGTTGAAGGTCCCTGGAGTCGTTCGAGCAGCTGGCGAAGGATAAGGCGCACTGCCTGGCGCGGCCCGACGCTATCATCAGCGCGGTCGGGACCAAGGTGGGCGCTGGGCACTGGGCAGGGAAGGGGGCCGGCGGTGGGCGTCACAACGTGTTGCATGCGCAGATAACCTTGCATAGCATTGCATGCGGCCGGCAGTGCAGCATGCCCAGGACGCCGTGGCGCTGTGCGCATGTGCAGACACAGCGTTGCCTGCTGTGCACTGTCATACCATGCATGCAACAAGCCGATCCTTGCACTCGGCACACATTTTCTGTAATTTTATCTGCTGCACACATTGCCCTCACTGAGAGCGTTCCGTAGTACTTTCTCTGGTGTAAAAATACTCGCACATACGCTCATCCTTGGCCCGATCGGCCAAGTGTGTAAAGTTCAAGTCAATCAAAGTCACGTCAATCAAAGTCAATCAAAAGTCAATCAAAGTAAAGCCAATCAATCAACCAATGAATGAATCACACTGCCACGCTGCCCGCACTCCCTCGCGCCCCCTCTGACCCCCTGCTGCAGATCTACACACGCGACGCTGCCGGCAAGTGGTCGGAGGACAAGGAGTGGAGCGCGCTGCTGGACGAGCGATGGAACCTCAACGCCGCCCGCGACGCCGCGTACAAGCTCGTGGCGCAGGTGCGTTTGTGCGCGTACGGGTGCGGGTGCGGGTGTGGGTGGGATGGTCTGCGCGGCCAGGAGTGGCAGAGAAGGGTGGGCGCGTGACACCGGTAACCCAAAACGTAAAAGCGGAAGAGATCGGATTGGTTACGCGTGCCTCTTTAGCCCTGCTATGCCTAGTTCTGCCGCAGCAGCGTGTGGCCCTGAGACTGCACACTACACACGGCGGCTGTGCACGGGGTTGGGAACTGGAGGCAACGCACATGCCGTGTACATGTGCGGTCAGCACTGCTGAAAGGGCATCATGCGCATCCGTCGCGCCAGACGGCGGCCGTGTGCCTCCTGGCCTGCCTCCTTTCTGGACACGGGGAATCTGGTTCTGGTTCTCGGTGGGAGGCAAGCCACTGCATCCGTGCGTCACAGCTCACACGCGCACATGCCCAGCCCGCACACGTACATGGCCGAGTGTACGCACCAACATGCCCTCCTCTCCTCGCTGCCCCGCGACAGGTCGGCAAGGACGCCATGCACTTCAGGCCTGCGGAAGAGCAAAACAACCACAAGGTGCGAGGGGGCTGTCGACACCTTGCCTGTGGGCGTCGGGCGTGTGTGCCATGTGGTTGGCTGCGGCCCACCCACCGTCATTGTGTCAGCGGGTGCACTGCTGGGAGCACTGCCGAGGGTCTGGCTCACACCTGACTGTGGCACACTGACTTTGCGCCTTGCACTTGCACCCACACCTCGCGCCCCACACTTGCGCACCGGGCTTCAAGTTCATCTTTTGTTCCGCCTACCGAGCAAGGATGCGCCGCCCGCTGTGCCAAGCATCCGCCAACACCTGATGCGCCTGTGTTGCAGGAATACCCTCAGATTCCTAGCACTTGAACCGATGTGCTTGAGCGTGGTTGACGCGTATTGACACTCCGCCCGCGCTTGACGCTGGCTCATTCGCAGGTGACGTGCGGCGTGCGGGACGACGTGGCCACGCAGGTGGTGGAGGGCCTGGCGGTCAGCCTGGAGGTGCGTGGGGACCATTTTGAGATATAGAGGGAGATTACATCACCCAGCCCAATATGGCCAGTATGTGCTGCGGTTGCCTGTTGCAATGCTCGCCAGTGCATGCATTTGAAACAACAATCGGTGTGTGGGAGCATGTCTGCCGCTGCACGTGGGGGCTTGTGGGTGGGAGCTTGTCCGTGAGAGCTTGCGGGTGGGAGGGCGGCTAAAGAGTCGTGGATGAGAGGGTGGATCTAATCAGGGGTCGAGACTTACCCTGCATGCAGGACAAGCAGCTGGGAGAGGATCAGGGCGGCCAGTCATGCACCGTCAGTGAAAGGGTTGGCAGGGCGGCATGCAAGGAGGAGGCAGTTCAGGCCGTGTCCCCAGCACCGAGGGGGACTGAGTGTGTAGCAGTTGACAAATGTACACGGTGTTGCTTTGCGAGTGCATGGTGTAGCGGCTGGCGAGAGCTAATGATTTGCGTGCACCCTGTTTGTATGCCTGCAGGAGGCTAACGTGACGGCTAACGTGATCAGCAGCGGGCATGGCGGTTGGAAGTGAGTGTGGTGACCCGCGCAGCAAACACGGCTGCCACGTTGCGCATGGCATCACATGACAACTGTGCACGGCAGAGACGCTCACATTGCACGCTACGGGCTCGCACCAGTTGGCCGCCTGTAGGCGCGCAGGCTGGTAGTCCTGCTGCACAGCACCCACAGCACATGTGTCCCTGAGTACCCACAGCACATGTGTCCTTGAGTACCCACAGCACATGTGTCCTTGAGTACCCACAGCACATGTGTCCTTGAGTACCCACTGCAGGCCGGCCATTCGTTCGTGCACTGCCGCATTAGGTCGCACGGGGTGTCCACGCCCGCAAGGGAGCTTTCGTGAGCTGTGGCGTAATGGATCCCCCCCTGTGGGACAATGCTGACCGAGCTTCCAAATGGCCGCCATGCGTTGCTGTACCGCCTCCACCTGCGGCATCGCACACGTGCCCGTGTCACCAACGTAACCGTGCACTTGCCTGGTGCCTCTTTTGCGGACATATCCTGGTCTGAGCCTCTGGCTATACTGGTCCGGGTGATGTGATCTCTCTCTCTCTCTCTCTCACTGTCGTGCCGCGTGTGCCATCCATCATCGCCTCTCCGCACCGCAGGTACGTGGACATCGTGCCAATGCGCGCGGGCAAGCTGCAGGCGCTCGAGTACGTGCGCCGCGCGGCGGGCTTCTCGCTCATCTCCACCGTCTCATGCGGCGACTCGGGCAACGACATCCTCATGCTCTCAGGTGCGTGGCTGCGTGCGCAGTGCTTGTCTTGTGCTCACGGGCATGGCTGCCGGTGGCGCATGCCGGTGTCTTGCTGGGGATCCTGCGGCTCCGCTTGTTGAAATATTGTGTCATGTGTGGATTGGAATACGGCCTCTGTGTGTGGTGTGGTGGAGGGGGGGGGGACGCGCGTGGGGGGCGAGCGCGCGAGGTTCGGTACGCTTGTGCAAGTCGCAGGGGTGTGTGCAAACGGTGCATGCAACGGTGCACCAACATAGCAACACTCCCACACGCTTTGCATTCCTTTCATCGTCGCACCTGTTGGCCGGACCGTAGGGTTGCTGTTGCGGTTGCGGCGTGTGTTTGATGCTTGTGTGTGTGGCTGTGTGTGCGTGTGTGCGCTGTGCAGGCGAGAACCTGTCCATCGTGGTGGGCAACGCGCAGCCGGACCTCAAGGCTTGGGTGACGGCGCGCCAGAGCATAGAGCAGCCCCTGCCCAACGGCAAGGCGCGCCTGCTGCAGGTATAACTCCTGCTACATTCACGGCTGCATCAGCATCACTCGTTCTACACTCGCTCAGCGCAGCCCGCTGGCCCCTATACCTGCAGATGCCGTGTAGGCATGTGCGCATTCGGGGCAGGTCCACAGTGTTCCCTGATCGCTCTGTGCGGCTTCCTGTGATGCCTGTTGTTAAAACCTGTAGATGTTGGCTCGCAACCTGCGGAAAGGCAGGGGGAGAGGGCAGTCTCGCAGGGAGTGGGCTCGGTTTGCTTCGCACCATCCCAGGCACAAGCGGCCGCACCGCAGGCCTCAATAATCAACGGCTTGTTCGTAGCGTGAACTGCGCTGTGCATGGAGCTGATTGGACGTGTGCGCCTGTGGTTGACTTTACATCACTTGCCAATCAGGCCATTCATGGATGGTGTCTGTGTGCCTGTGTGTTGCGTGTGGGGGCAACTGCAGGTGAAGAAGTCTGAGGCGTACGGCATCCTCGAGGGCCTGGAGTACTACGGCCTCAAGTAACCGAATCGCAGTAGAGCAGTACAATGCAGTACATCCCTTAGGATGGTTATGCGCATGGGCTGTGTTTCATGGACGCCCCCATAAGGGGTTTTGCATGGAAAGGTGAGGGCGTGAGAGAGGTTTGTTTTTGGGTCACAGCTGCTGCTGCTGTTAGGGGCGTCTTCGAAACGCCGCCGCATAGCGCCGCATTACGCGCATTTCTGGTGACCTCCAGCGTGCCGACATCTCGGATGTGATGTATTGCCAGATTTCCAAAAGACCGTTCGTTGCATCAGGTATCTGCGCGTCATGCTTGAGGAAGTGGCAGGAAATGGCAGTTGTGACGGTGAGATGCAGCTTTGTTTTGCCCACGCTTCTGGTGTTGAGTTTGGCCTACGGGCTGTGATGCCCCCGAACATGAGACAAGGTGCAACGCACTATGCTTTTGGTGATGATGTGGAAGCTGGCGGCAGGGCGGGCTGCATAGCCTCCTGCGGGGCTGTGGCCTGATCGATCCCTGTCCACCCGCCCACGAGCTTACGCGTTTCGAGTCCTTTACTCGAGACACACTATCGCTGCGTCGTGATATGTTTCGTGCGCGCTCTCCTGCCCTATTTGTGGGGTGGGAGAGCCAAACAAATGCTTTTGCTACAGGCAGGCAGCGGCGCGGCTGTGCGGCTCTCCCCCCTGCGCATTCTTTCGCTGTCATTGTGGTTGGTTGCGAGGTGGTTTGTGAGATGCTTAGTTGTTGGTGTCGGTACTGGCGTCAAGTCAGCAGGGGCGGCGCCGGCCGCACAGCCGCGCGGCTGCAGGCGACGACCTAGAAGTCTTTTATGGTAGCGGTTGATGCAGGTGAAGTTGCGTGCACATGGAGGAGAGAGAGAGACAGCTGCTACTCGCATCACTGCACCACCGTGTCCTGCAGTACGGCACGGCATTCGCATCGTGGCCGCCGTCGGTTTGGGCACGGCGCGCGGATGACGGCTGTCTACCGCGCAGGGCGGCGCCTGGTGCAACTCATAAGCGTGTGATAACTCGTGCCCTTGATGATTTGAATGATTTGAACGGTGTCCTTGACTGCTGCCTTCCACATAGTCCTCCCTCTCCCTGTCCCCTCTCCCCTCCCCCCCCCCCTCTCCCCTGTTGC
>BDDA01000048.1:30910-50612 GCA_001662385.1 Chlamydomonas asymmetrica
CTCGCATGGGGCTTCCGTGAAGCAGTGTGCATGTATTGGAGGCGAAAATACAAAGTTTGCGACTGCGTATGTTGTTTGCAGGTGGTGATAACGTTGTCGTGTTGCAGGGCTCCGTGTCAACATTAGCGTTGCATTTGTGCATGTCGACCTATCGTGCATATATCGGTATGAAGCTACGGATGTTGCCAGGAGTTCGTTACGCGTTGGACTTGGCTTTACCATCCCCAGCTGGATTGTGTCTATTGCTGCTGTTTCAATAGGGCGCTCATAACAGTCCCTCGCTGACTCGCGTGCCGCGCTGCTTCTCTCAGTGTTGCCCGGCTACTCCGCCCGTATTCGAGCCACGTTGCCGACCGTGGCCCGCTCCCATGTTCTGCCACAGCATGCGGCCAAACACTCACTTGGCCCACACCCGCCGGCCACCACACCCGCTTTACTCATGACCTCCTTACTCGAACGTGTGTGGTGATCAACGTGGTCAGCGGCCTTGTCCGCACCACAACCACCTGGCCATTGGCGTTAATAGCAGCAGCGGCGATCCGGCTGCTCCAATGGTGACATCCTGCAATGCCTGCCTGACCGTAGACCACGCTTTGCTCGTCAGCCCTCTCTCACCCGCGTCTCGAGTCTACAGAGACACGCAGCAGGGCTCTCTGCCGCAAACGTGCCGTTTTTGGGTGTGTTGTGCGTGTGCACAAGCCGTGCATCAATGGCAATCAATGGGAGCCGGGGGGCGCGTGTGCTACAGGCGCTTGTGACCTCACGCATGGGCTATCCCGCCTGCCGACAGCATCGATGTTGAACCGCTGCGCGTGAATCGACGAGTGATTCGAAGGACGAGGGAGGCAGAGTAGATTACAACAACGCCTTTGCTCAACCTGTCAATACAGTTTTGTTTGGAGCCCTATACAATTCAATCGGTGCCCATGTTGTCTACGAAAGATTGGTTACAACAACGCCTTTGCTCAACGGGTCAATACAGTTTTGTTTGGAGCCCTATACTATACAATAATACAAGTATACAATCGGTGTCCAGGTTTGTCTGCGAAGGAAAATTACATCAAATCATTCGTGTCGGGTCGCTGACTGCGTTTGATAACATGTAACTGTCGAGCGCAAGTGTGTCAGTGCAGAGCTCGAGTGCAAACCTCACACAGAAACGCAGGTTGCAATGTGGTCCCATAATACAGTACTTGTAAACCTAGCTGAATCCTCGCTGGCCCTGGTGGTGAACCAAATTGTGCTGCTGGTTCGGTGCAGCACCGTCCAACTTGAGCCAAGCCTGTGCAGGACTCCTGAAATGCCGTTGGTGACGAGGTTCCATTCGCCCTGTGCCAGTCCCAATGTCTGCACCGTAAGGGTACGAGCTAGGCATAAGGTTAGGGGACTCGTCCCTGTGTCTGCTCGGTCAGCATCCGCAGTGCTGCAGCTACAGCTTGCTTGGAAAGCGCAGCAGCCCCGCCACGCACTGCTGGGGGTGTATGCACAACATCGCCTCAAACCCGGTCAGCTACAGTGACGCTGGCCCAGTCGTTACGCTCTTCAAGTCAGCCTGCTACGTTCGTTCAGTCCGCTTGCATGGGGGGCCAGGAACTGGTCTTGGCTGCAATGCACTTTTCCACTGCTGGCTCTGTTGCACGCACATGCAGGCTGGCACACAGTAGCGCCGCCGTGGCGTCGCGTGCAGCCCTGCAGGGACCCCCTTGTGGCGGGCATGCACACGCATGCGCCCCAGGTTTCATGGATGGGCTTCGCACGACGTTACATGCGGCTGGTTGAGCGAGGCGCTTCTGGGGCTGAAGCAATGCCCGGCATGCAGTTGCATCACGACATGGTGAGCTCAGTAAACATTGGACAGGTGGCACTAGATGGTGAGCACAGTGCTTGACCGCAGCAGCAATGGGTACGAGGATTAGCCTCGCAGGCGATTAGGAGATGGATTAGCGTGCAGTGGTCGGCAAAGGGCAAGCAGGCACCACCCGTGGGACAGCCAGTACCAAACACGTTGTGTAAGGTGCAGTGACTGCAGTCATTGTGCGCGCCAAGCTAGCAAACCAGGTGGGCGTTGCGTCCAGAAGCAGCTTGACCAGCGTTATTAGGAGGGTGTCTAAATAAGTATACGGTATGAAAGGTAGCGGCGGGGATGGCAGCGCCTGTCGGAACCCCACTGGCTGTATGGCTCAATTTAGGCGATGATGTGAGCATGGCATAAGACAGGCTGGTGTCGTTTGTGTGCCAGTTCCCTCAGCCAGACTCGTGCGGCTGTGCCCCTCACAGGCTGATGCGTAAAGTCGTAAACATACGGTACTCACATACACATGAATATGACACACTCAGTCACACACAGTCTGAATGTCTAAACTGGTCTGAACGCCAGACGTTGAGTGGCCCACAGTGGTGCAGCGTTACGCCGCGCACTGCTCAGTGGCGAACAAGGTCACGGCACCTGTCAGGAGACGGCCGGCCTCGGGCATTAAGACCGCCATTACGGCGGCACGCACAACGCGTGTGTGATCGTCACAGGGCAGGTAGGATTCATCACACAAGAGAAACCCCAAGGGGCGTGTCGGCGCCCTACACAAAGCGGGAAAGCACGCTGGTGCCGGAGGCCATCATGTTGGATGAATGCATGGGGTCAGCATGTGACAACTCCATGTCATGTCAGGGTGTGTGCGTCATGATCATAGGTTGCATCCATGAGGATTGCAGGAAGAACCGGTAAGCGCACATGCTGTCGGTGACGCGATCAAGTCATACTAAAGTGGGTTGTGGATGACGCCCTACAAGCTCACTGGTCAGGATGATACCTGGCGGGCCGTCCGTGCTGCTGGAAACTTGGAGCAGCATGCATGCTCACGAGGGGTAAAGCCGATGAAGCTCAACAGTACCACGATACCGTATTGCAGTCAGCATGAACCGTAATGCGCCGGTCAATACGGTACAACTGCAATGCCAGCATTGCAGGTTCACTTGGATCGGGATTGCGACATATACCGCCACATGGGCCGGCTGCTGGGATGTAGCCCAGCAACGCAGCAAAGGTAATTTAGTGGTGGTTCACCCGCTCGCAGGCCGGCGGCTAAAACAGCCTCACACAGCCGCTGCTGCCGCCGCTGTAAGGTCATCATCACCGGCACCCACAGCACCGTCAGACCCATCCCCTTCGTCCATAGCAACCGGCAGCTGCGAAATACTCTTCACCGCAACAAGCCCCCGCGGCGGCGCATTGTCCTCGTCACCCGACTCAGAACCCTTCCCTGTTGCGCCCGCCCCGATGGCAATGTTACCGCCCATCCCCTGCCGCGCACCGCTGCCCGCCCCCACGCCCCCCAGGCTGCCCCGAGAGACGCCCGCGAGTCCCGCCGCCGCCGCCGCTACCCCCGCTCGGCTGCTCGCCTCCCTCTCGTTCAACGAGCCGACCACAGACCCGGCGCCCGACGCCTCACCCCCGTTGACCGACGTCGAGAACGGGCCCGAGGCCCTCCTGCTGGGAAGGTCGGAGGCGGCGACCATGCCCGAGGCGGAGCTGCTGTTGGAGGCTGTTGGAGTGGCGGAGGGCGGCGTCGGCGCGCCCTGGCTGGCGGCAAAGAGGTCCGCTAGGTAGGGATGGCGGAGGCACTGCTCCCCCGTGAGGCGTGTGGCGGGGTCCATGGAGAGCAGCCCCGCCATGAAGTCCAGCTCCACCTCATTCATCTTGCCCTCGTACCTGCACGCCGCACAGTTTGCACACACCAGTCCACGCTCATCTCAAAGTTCCATGTTTTTGTTTCCATGCTTTCGTACCAGCGAGCTGTACGCACAATTAACACACACTAGTGCATGTACACCCGTTGCGGCAGCTAGCTGCCAGGCCAGACACCTCGCTTGCGATCGTCAGGTGCAGTCTCTCTATCCATACGCATACGCATATGCACATGGCACGGCCTCATGGGAATAACACTGCATGGCCCCATGGGTGCCCTTCCTGACACACCAGTGCACGCCAGTTGCGGCAGCTGCTAGTTCAGCCCAGAGTCCCAGGCACCTCGCTCGCCATCGTCAGACGCAATCAAGCCCTGGCCTGTCTAGAGTGTGCATGCTAGTTTTGCCAGTAGGCTCGCTTGGTGATTGGCTGTCATGCAGGCTCACCTCTTGGCCAGGGAGAGGGGCTGCTTGATGTTGAACACGATGCCTGCGTTATGTGGGTTTGACCTGCAGCCGCAGAAAGTGTGTGCAAGGCAGGCACATGCACGTTGCAACATCACATTCCCAGCTCCTTGTAGCATGTGAATAACGCGATGGTGGGCAATGTGCAGGGCAATCAGTGATGCAAGCAAAGTGCATTTAAACGCAAGCAGGACAAGCAAGCAGGACAAGTCAGCAGGACAGGCATTTGCAGCGCGAGCCACATGCATGTGCATCAGCATGCAGTCGCAACGGTTGAATCCTCACTTGAAGAGCTCCGCATGCTCGTCGATCATGGGCCCTAGGATCTGCTGCACGCGGTACAGCTGATCAAGATCTGAATCTCCCGCGAACAGCGGCTCGCCGTCCATGAGCTCCCCCATGAGGCATCCGATCGCCCACATGTCGATCGGCGGGCCGTAGATGTACTGCACCAGCTTGCCGGGTGTACTGTCGTCCGCCGGCTCCTGGCGGTACGGCGGGCCCAACAGCAGCTCGGGCGCGCGGTACCACCGGGTGGCCACGTAGTCAGTCAGGTGCTCCTGTAGTGTATTGCAGTGTATGGGATAGTTGTAGTGGAGTATATGGGATGGTTGTACGGTATGACCGTCAGGAGGTGGTTGAAATGGTTTGGCAGTCAGGCACTAGGTGCACAGTACACGATTGCCGACGCACACGAGCAACATGATTTTATTGTGTGTGCCACATTGGATTGGTTATGCTGCGCTGTGCATGGAGTGGTGCATGTGTGCTGCCCTTGATGGTGACTACGACGTGCATGCAAGCGAGCAAGGCGAAAGTCCCTCTGCGATACAATCCGCCCAAATGTGCGCGGCTTGACGCGCGCATTGCTTGCTCCTGTGCCACAATCAGGAATGCCTGGCTGTGCCACCCAGCACACCGCCTGCCGCAATATACAGCCCCTCTAACGCGATACAATGCATCCATGGATGCGATCAGATTGTCGTACACAACCCCCTCTCCTGCTTTCCCTCCCCA
Source organism: Chlamydomonas asymmetrica (assembly GCA_001662385.1). Classification (NCBI taxonomy): domain Eukaryota; kingdom Viridiplantae; phylum Chlorophyta; class Chlorophyceae; order Chlamydomonadales; family Chlamydomonadaceae; genus Chlamydomonas; species Chlamydomonas asymmetrica. The sequence continues at coordinate 36,074 of BDDA01000048.1, forward strand.
TCCACTTCCCCCCCCGTAGGGGGAACCTCTCACCCACCTCGGCACCCTCCATGTAGCGTGCAAAGCCAAAGTCGCACAGCTTCACCGTACCGCGCTCGTCCACTAGCAGGTTCTCAGGCTTGATGTCGCGGTACACCATGCCCTGGAGACAGCGGTACAGTGCATGCAGTACCACATTTCATGATGGCCGACAACAGTACAGCGCAGTACCTTGCAGTACACGTTGGGTCACAGCGGTGCTGGTGGAGAGCAACCAGGTGGCCACCCGATCCATGAACGGCCTACAGGTTGCCCGAGGTGAAATCAACCAGCACCACGGTTAGCACAGTAGTGTGCAACCCATTCGGCACACACAATCACACAACTCAAGAGCGAAGGCAACCCCAGCGTGCTGTAGGCTGTAGCGAACGGTGATCGCCACACACAGCTGCATGCCTTGCAACAACGCGAGCCTCAGCCTGGCGGGTGCACTGATACATAGCTAGGGGCTCCGAGTGGGTGAATGCATCTAACATGTTAGGACCCGGATGGTGCCTCGCGTGGTGGTGTGCACGCACGCGCTTGGTGTGCACACGGTGGTGGTGTGCGCTTGGTGTGCATGTGAGCGTGGGCACTCACCGCTGTATGGATGAAGTTGATGGCGGAGCACAGCTGGAAGAGGATGAGCCGTACCGCTTCATGGTCCATACCGCCAGGCTGTGTTGGGTTAGAATGATTTCGGCACACATCACAGGAAATGCATCGGCAGAGTCAAAGGACATTAGAAGCCTGCAACCACGACTGGGTAAGCGATGCGCAGCAGCATGACTGGACTGGAGCGATTTGCAGCAGCAGCAGCAGCTAGCACGATGCAACAGGCAACAGCACGACAACAGGCAGCAGCACTATGTCTGCTGCGGAGCTGTTTGTGGCGACCCACATCAAACAATCACCAGACTTCATCCAAGTGATCAAACCATCAATGAATGCATCAACCAATCATTAAAGCTTGTAACAACAAACCATAGATGGTGGCAATCAACCACACCCAGTCACCCACCTGCGCGTCCAGAAGCTCCAGCAGGTTGCATGGCAGGAACTCCATCACGATGAAGAGGCGGTCGCGGATGTGGAAGTGCTCCAGGCAGCGCACCACGTGGGGGTGCCGCAGCGCCTCCAACACGGTCACCTGCCACGCCACAACAATGACACACAACCGGCTCAGGCTTGACGGCTTTGCTTTTGGACGGGGAACGCTTACTGGCTCGGAAAGCGACGCAGGAGCACTGTGCCGCACCACTGCCGTCGATCAAAGGCTGTGGGCTTGACACAATACCGAAAACTGAAAGGGATGCATGCATGCTCAATTCATGCATACTCAATTCATGTATACTCAATCCATGCATACTCAATCCATGCATACTCAATCCATGCATACTCAATCCATGCATACTCAATTCATGCATACTCAATTCATGCATACTCAATTCATGCATGCCGCTCCTCCTCTCACCTCACGATGACTCGTTCGCTTGACCTCGTCAGCGTCCGGGTCGTCGTCGCTGATCTTGAACTCCTTGATCGCGACAAACTGCCGTGGAGGCTCGCCCGTACCGCCTTCGCACGACTCCCGTACCGCGCACTTCATCACTATCCCGTACGCGCCCTCGCCCACCACATGCTGTACTTCGTACCGCCCATTGAGCAGCCGTACGCCGTCAATGATGACGTCACCATTCAGGCCTGCGACCGTTCCACCGCCATCGGCGTCCTCAGATTGGGGATCACCCGATCGGCGGCGGATAGATCCTGCGTTGGTGTGGTGGCTGCCATGGCTGTTGCGGCTGTTGCGGCCTGTAGCGGATGCGGTGGGCAGCTCCGAAACCTCCATGCTATACGGGGAGATCGAGACCAGCTCGCCCTCGTCTAAGGCCACAGTGTGAAGCATAGGGGAGCTGTGCCCGCCTGCTGAGACGATAATAGCAAAAGCGGAAAGCAAAACCAAACCACACCCATCAATTCCTCGATTTCACGCGTGCCAGCTGTCGCGTGTATGTCAACGAACGATGCGCAATACATTGCAGGTTCTTCGGCCTGTGCACCGCCTGAAACACCTCAGCCCTTTTCTTCGTTGCATAATGCCTTCGTGGGCATCCCAGAGCACCCAGCAACAGCACCCAGTAACAGCGAGCCTAGCAAACAATCCAGTCCATCCTTGATTGTATGCAGTATGCACACTGCATGGCCCCTCGGAAACTGCATGGCCCAAGACGCTGGAATAAATCGTTTGACACACCACACAGCCACTGATCAGCGCCTTACGCGAGCCTCACCTGATCGTGCCGAGGCCTCGCCGTCGCTGAAGCGGTCGGCGGCGCCCTCGCCCTCAAAGTTCGCGCTGGCGACGCGCCCGCTAGCCATGACCTACCGCACGCACAACAGGGAGGCCAAATTGGTGCAACCGCCACACCCACAAACAACGTGCTGAGCCCAAATTTGCTCTCTGTACGCCTCGGACCGTATCCCTTGGCTACGCCTCACAGTAGCACCCTCTAAATGTGTTGTGGCGTTGAGGACGGACAGACGTGGCAATTTCACCCAATGCTGCTGTGCCGCACACTTTCGGCAGGTTTCGCAATTGGCAATGTATGGCGCTGAGGGTGCGCTCCGTGACCGCCGCATGCAAAGCGGTTTAGGGTTCAAACCCCCATAAATCCAAATCCAACCCATGTTTGAATCGACTCTTACGCCTGCTCGAGCTCTCTCACCTCCTCGTCATCATCTCCAAGCAGCGCCTGAAGGTTCTCCACCGATATGCCCGGCACGCTCGCGCTAGCAGCCGTGCCGTCGGCGTCGCTCTCGGCATCGCTGTCGGGCACACCGCCCGCGCCTTGCTGCTGCAGCTGCTGCCCGTCCTGGCCGCCCGCTCCCGCCGCCCTTTTCGCTGCCCTACTCGTATGCGGCAGGATGGTGAGGGAGGTGACGGCGGGGGACTCGGGCATGGCGATTGAGGGAAGGACAGGCGCGGATGCTGGCTCAATAGCCTGCTCAGGGGCCGCTGAGGCAGCCGTGTCATCCGGCTCTGCACCACCATTTTCGCTGTGCGCTTCTGGTGGTGATGACTCCACCGCTGCAGGCACCTCCTCAGAAGCATCAGCAGAAGCAGCAGAGGCAGCAGCTTCGGCCTCTCGGCTTGTTTCCTCTTCTTGGCCAGCAGCATCAATTGCCTTCGCTGCAGCTTCTGACTGTTCAGGCTCGGTTTCGGTCCTGGTCTCGGCCTCATTCACGGCGGCCGCAGCATCAGGACCCTCTAGAACAGATGCATCCACGGCCGCCGCTTCCTCGCCAATTTGCGGCTGCGCCTCGGCCTCGCCCTCAACAAGGTCGCTGGTGGAGACGCGTTCACCCGCTGCTTCCACCACTGACGCAGATGCGCCTTGTCCAGCATCGGCGGCGTCTGTTGCGTCGTCCTCGGCGTGCGGTTCCGGAGCTGCTGACGCTGCGCCCGGTGCCTCGAGGTCTGAGGAAGAAGGAGCTGGCAAGGGCGAGGGCAAGGGCGAGGGAACGGACCGAGCGGAGCCCTGCCGCTCCTCCGCTGCTGCACTTGCTTGTGCGTCCGATGGCTCTGGCGGCTCGCCCCCTGGAGCGGCGGGCGCGTCCGCGTCCGCGCTGGTAGTGGTGGCAGCGTGGCTGGGTTGCAGCTGCTCGTCCGCGGTTGGAGCCTCCCGTGAGCCCGCTTCCAATGCTGCGGTGGCAGGGTCAGTACCGACAGCACCGGCGATGGACACAGAGGATGCTGCACATGAAACAGCCACATGCGCCTCAACATCCGGCGCAGTCTCAACGGATTCCACAACGCATCCTTCGGGTGGCACTGCTGTTCCTGCCGCCTCGGTTTCGGCCAGCTGTGGGTGCGCTGATGGAGATGCATTGCCTGTTTCGTGCATTCCTGAGTCCACGTTGCCATCTTTGTCGGATGCTGTGCCTGAAGCCGTCGCGCGAAGCGAGCGCTTCGAGCTTTCGTCCGTTGCAGCACGCATGGCATCTGCTGCGCTCACGCCATTGTCCATGCTGTGAGTAGAGTCGCTGCCAACCACCGCTGCTCGGGTTTGATCGGTTTGCCCGTCCGAAAACGGTGCAGACCCGTCAACCGCGTGCGGCATGGCGCCAGCACCGGAGCATGCATCATTGTTGTTGGCGGATGCGGGACCGCTCCCTGCGCTGCCTGCCGTGGCATTGTCGCCGTCTGTTTCCGGCAAGGCCTCCGCGTTGCTGGCCCCGTTCTCGGGCTCACGATCCGCGCTGGTTTCGGAGCTCAACGCCTCCTGCACCGCGCTTGTGCTGTCTTGCGCCTCGGACTGGAGAGCGGACGTTGCCTCTGCTTCCGCTGTGAGATCCTGTGCTGGGCCGACAGCGTCAGCGGCGTCAGCGGCCGCTTCCGTGACAGCGCTCGTTGGCCGCACCAAAGCGCCTGCTGTTTCAGCACCGCCAGAAGGCTCCTCGGGCGCATCTTGCTGCTTCTCGCCGTCCAAAAAGGCGCCAAGGGCGCCAGCTGCCTGCTCCCCTTCTGCTGCAAGCGCGTCCACTGCGTCTGCCGTCTGCACGCCCTCCAAATCTTCGGCCTCATCCACTCGCGACGGTGCAACAGCAGCAGCAGCAGCTGCTGCCTGGTCAAGCGGGGGCAAGGCTAACACACGTGTAGCTTCCGGTTCATGCTGTACCTCTGCAGCAGTCAATTCCGCTGCCTGGTCAATTGCGTGCCCTGCAGCGTCCTCCACGCTGGCCTCCACTAGTGCCGGTGGCATTGCCAAGAAGAGCTCGTCGTCATCCCGTGCAACCTCCGCCTCGACCTCCTCCTTGGCTTCTGCGATGGTTTCGAAGCCCCTGGTGACGTCAGCAGCTGCGTCCGAGACCGCCACGTCCGCCGTGGATGCGTCCGGGGAGGTCACTCCCTCCGCCACCTCCACAGCGTTGTCGCCAATGGTGCTGTCAGCAGGCGTCAAAGCAGCAGCAGCAGCAGGTGCAGCGAGCGCCGCATCCTCTCCCGAGGTGCTTACGGAAGGCAGCCGCTTGCTCGTGCGCCGCTCGTACATAGGCGTCCGCCGGGCCGAGCCCGGTGTGCCACTGGTCGCAGGCGCAGGCGCCATGGCGGCAAGGTCGCCCGCAGGAGCCGCTGCCGCCGCCGATGCAAGCACGATCGCCGGTGCCTCCACATCTTCCCGCGGCGCGCTCTCAGCGTGCTTGTTTCCGTCAGCAGCTGCAGCTGCGGCGGCCGTGGCGGCGGCGGTATGGTCCTGCTTGTTGTGTATGGCGGCTGGGGCAGCGGGGTGGCGCGGGCTCGCTTTCGGGCTGCCACGCGTGTGCGGCGGGCTGGCGTGTTGCTGCTGCTGTGCTGCGCCGATGATCTCATGCGGCTGCAGGTGTATGAGCGGCCTGGAGGGGTCCTCGTAGAGCTGCAGGAACTTGGACTGTAGGCACGCAGCAGGCATACGATACAAAGAAATAAAGCACGGTACAAGAACAGCCTGAAGAACCGCAATGAGTACCGGTAGGCTGCGGGCACCCGTGAGATAACGGTAAGCATCAATGCATGGGGCTCAGCTCAGGCGCCATGATGTGCCCGACCCTCACAACACTTGCTTCGCCATAGTCCGCAGCTGTTATGGTGAGAGATGGGAAACGTCGTGGAAAGCGCTCTACCAGCCGGATGGCTGGGCCGCGTACGCATGCATGCATGCGTAATGATGCATGCAAGGGGAGTGGGTACGAGGGGGACCGGTGTGCGCACCTTCTCAGCAGGCAGTGATGTCTGCGAGGGATCCTGGGTGGAGTGCTGGTGCTGCAGGTCCTCCTCCACGCCTTGAATGACCTGGTTGAGTGACGCCGCGTGACGGTCCCTGTGCAGCGTTTCAGCGCAACAAGGGGTTACGGGTAGCCCAGCGGAGCGCCGCAGTCAGTTGGTCAGCAGTACCGTAGGTAAGAAAAATGTGAGCAAATGCAGAAAGTTGTAGGGATGTGATATGGCCACCTGGGTGTTGGGCGCAACACTGGCAGTGATGATAGTGCCTCCAAAGAGAGAGATTGCATCACCCAGTAAGCGATAGCCATTTACTCCATTAGGCTCAGTTCCAGCACAGAGCATTAAAAGCAGCAGCCTTTCACGCCTTGATCAGCAGTCCGGATGAGGTTCCCGAGTCCATGGCTTGCCAGCATCCACATAACTGGTCATCAATAATCCCTGATAAAACATGCTGCAACACACCAAGCGAGCGCACCTTGCATGTTGCATTGCGGCTTCTGTGGTGGGCGTGCTCGGCGGCAGATGGCGGGGCGGTTGCTGCGGCTGCTGAGCGGGCGGGGCGGAGAGCGTGCTAGCGGCACCGCCACCGGGCGATTTGAGGACGGGATGGTACTGCACCGTGAGGGGCCGGGCGAGGGTCGTGACGGTGTTGCTTACGAAGGGGGGATACTGCCTGCAAAGTTGGGATAAGGTAGGCATATCAGCACCGTATATAACGGAGTCAAGCACGGAGACAAACAGCAGCAATCGCCAGACCAACCAAATGATGTGTGTCTGCATGCCCACTCTTCCCCACGTCTCCCTGCCGCTTTCCTCCCCCATTAACGCACACGCACCATTCACGTGGCTATTGTGGCCACAGCAAGGCTAGGGTAGCACAGCTCACCAAAGAGCACATGGCAGCGAGGCTGCATTTCTCTAGCAAGGTGGGCCGGATTCACTCCTTACAACGCTTTGCGCCTGCATCACTTTGCACCTCACACACGGCGCACCTGCGGCCCTGTTGCGAGGTCGAGCCCTGATGCGAGGTTGGGTACGCGCCCGCCGTACTGACCGTGAATCCCCCACCCGCACCTCCCCCCACCCCCGCATGGACACCGAAGTAGAGGCCGTGCGAGCCGCTGCTCGGTGCGGACACCGCCGCCGCGGCTGCCGCGATTTGCTGGTAGCTCGGGGGCATGTAGGTGGAGCCCTTGAACCCGGTTGCGGGAGAGCCGTTGGTGCTGCGCTGCCCGTGCGCGGGCGAAATAGAGGGTAGGAGATGGTTTGCCGCGGCGGTCGAGGTTCCGTCTTGTGCAGGGGAGTGCTGCATCGGTGAGCGCTGCGGTACGGATGCTAGGAATGCAGCGGCCTGCGCATGCAGCGCATGCGACGCTGCATGTGGCTGTGCCGCAGCCGCCGCGGCCGCTTGCTGCGCAAGCAGCTGCTGCGTATGCTGCAGCGCGTGGGGGCCCGCCGGCGGGTGCTGCAGCGCCATCGGCCGCGCGACGGGCTGCGACGTGTAGCGTTTCGAGCCCGGCGATCCGGTGTTCATGCCGGTACCATGGCTGCCATTTGAGCCGCCGCTGACCCCATTTGTACCGCCGCCCACACCCGTTCCTGTGGAATATGCTGAGGTAGCAGATCCCATCTGGGTCGGGGCGCTGTTGGACGATGCCCAGGCCAAGCGTACCGCAGGAACAACGTCGTACTGAAATTCATACCCCTGTGGGCCGGCAGTGCGCACAGCGACGTAACAAAGTCAGCACAGTGACCGTACAGGTTCAGCAAGGCAGCGTAATGGCGTAGCAGGGTGGGATCGTGGGCGGGGGAGCTGCTGTTGGCACAGAGAGCACCGCGTTTGATTGAGGGGCACGCATTGTCAATCCAACATATCACGTGTCCATGCAGTCAAGCACGCACACGTGCGCCGCATCACTGCGTTGAGATGCAGTGTGAGATATCATATGCATGTGCACAGTACCATCCAATGAAATGTTATGTAATACCGCACATCAAGAACATAATGGATGGTATGTCTGGGTATCTGGGTACGTACGGCTGCTGTTGATGCGGCCACCAACTCACGCTAGGATTGTCCAGGCGGTGCGATTGGAGGATTTGCTGCTGTTGCTGCTGTTGCTGGCGCCTTGGAAGTGTTGTCAGTCCCTGCAGATTGTAGCCATTGCCCTGGCTAGGTAAGGTGGCGATTCCGCGCTTGGCGGGCTTCGTGCCAACTCCACCGGTGTGGTGGGAGGCCACATCACCATCAGCAGTGTTCATGGGCATAGCCTCCGCAAACAAGCCTGGCACATGCAGCTTGCTGCGCAGGCCTCCATAGTGATTGCTGCTCAGGCTGTGAGGATACTTATGGTCCTTGAGCTTCAGCTGTGGAGTCGCAGGCAGGATTGGCAACACACACCGACGCAGCACGCTTTAAGGGCAGGATAAGGATGTTGTGGTTGACGTGAATAGCAGGTTGCCAAGTCACTGACAATTTGGGTGCTGCTGCACTGAACCATGGAGTCAAGGTGCTGCCAAGTAACAATCCATTCTACGTTGTGCACGGCCGTGGATATCGAGGCACCAAAGGAGCCGCTTGAGTATATCAGTCTGAAAACTAAAGTGCAGTTGTTTGTGTACATAGCGTGTAAGCAGACATTGCCAACACTGGCTCCTGCATGGTCTCAGGTCTCGGTACGCCTGCAACGTGAGCCTGCCATCGCCACTGACCATGTGGGAGTTGTCTAGAACGAGCTTGCCAGGACGAACACAATATATGATATTGAGCTTGAACACTGCCCTGCCTAAGGCAAGGCCACGTGTATGCGTGCGCGACTCGTACCGGCTTCACGGCGCGTTCAGATGGCTCCAAGGCATTTAGGATTTCCCGCAGGCCGTTGTCCCAGCTGTTGTTCATGCGGACGTCAGCATATTTGTAACTGCTTTTGTCCTGGGCGCTGGCATGAGGCAGAGAGCTGTTGAGCCCAGGTCGAGGCACGCTGGTGCCGTGCGCCCCGGCAGGGCTTCTCGCCAGCCCTTTTTGTGACAAACCCTCGTGCGCAGATTTGGATTCTGATTCTGCAACGCTGGAAATGCTGACTCCCTGCAGCGCTGTTGGCAGCAAGCTGAGCGCGTACCGGTCAGCTGCAGTAAGCGCCAAGTCCAGGATGCCCCTGTGCGACAACAACGGGCAGTAACCTGGTTTGCAAGGCTGACAAATCAAAGGCCTTCGGGATGAATGCTTGAATGCGGCCAGCAACCAGACGAGGCGCGCATGGCATTACGCGTTGCTACCCTTTGTGTGACCCATTCGTCTTAGCGTGTCCACACGTGTTTACAGGGGGGACCTTAACACAAAATAACAGATAAGTAGCTTAAGCTTACCTGTGCTTTCCTGGGCTACCTCCCTGCCTGCCCTGGTTGTGTTTGTGGGACTGCATCTGCTTGCTGCTGGCTCCGTATATGGGCCAGGATGGGGTCACCGTATGGGTCAGCAACGCATTCGCCCAGGCGCCGAAGCCTCAATAGACAATTCCAGTCGCCTGCTTTGCTCACCAATAATGGGCAGGTCAAAGGCCCAAAACCTGTGAGATGCCAAAATGTGTGTGGTGCTTATAACGTGTACCTTCGACACGTTCACAAGCCAGCACGCCAAGCACCTGCTAGGGTAAGGGCGTAAAAGTATCTCATTTCTAAGAGGCATCACATTCGCATGAGGCAGGTTCACAACGACCGCTGCTGTATGTAAGCCGGTGCCGGTGCGGCCAGTCAACACACGTAAGTCTGCTTGTCACCACTGCCTACAGTATGCACTATTTAAAATCTAACATCGTTTTCCAAAGACGATGTGGCTGGCTGCTGCAGTGCTGCCGATCGGTGAACTGCCCCTGTACTGCATTGCTTCAAGCCTTGCCGCATCTGTCAATAGCAGCAAAAGGAGGCACAGACTCTATAGTTCACACACACCACACACCACACCAAAACAGTGCAGAGTCTTTCGCCTCTGGCTGAAGACAAAGATGAGCACAACAGACCTGAGCGCCCCGCGGCCTCCTTCGCAAGATATGTTTGCGCTTCGCCTGCCTCGACGAACATCGAGCACAAACAACAACAACGACAAGCCTCCTCCCAACCCATATGCATCCCCACCAAAGCGTTCAACCACCACCGGGGCCTTACACCCCTCATCAGCCCGCAGAAACGGGCATATGCAAGGTGTCGCAGGCTCCAATAAGGTCATCATAAATGGCCATAGCGCCAAGGTCTTGATGAGTGAGCCAAGCGTGGGAGCAGGACCAACACGACCTCAAAGTGCTCTCGTCATGTCTTACAGGTCAGCTGGCTCTTTGATGTGGCTTGTGACTTGTGGTTGAGCGTGCGTGCCGACTTGGTACCACCTTCAGTCATGCTGTGTTTTCCTGATACGGCCTGGGAGAAGTGACCCCATGGGCTGACCAACAGGATTTTAAGCTTATCTAAGCAACTTACACCTGTCTTCATGTTTTCTGGACAACTGCTGCGTGCGAAGGGTTTGACAAGCGGCGTGGGTGTTGCGCAAGCGAGACTTGAATGGGTCACCTGCTTGTCCTGCAGCAGCCTCAATAGCCCCTGCGATCATGGATTAGGTTCAAACTTACCAAGAGTGCTCTGTTAGCACCAACCCACGTTTGTGGTGGTTTCAGACAGTAGGCCACCTTCCATGCTTTGTAATCCGGTTCCAAACGGCTCACCAGACTTCATGCTTGTCTGTGCCGTTGCTTCTCACAGGGTCCCCGTTGAGAGCCAGCCCAGCAAGCCCCTCATAAACCTAGAAAGTGAGCAGGTTGTGGCTTTTTCGTTGGGCCTGCTTCTGCGCTGGCCGTTCATGACACATGAAGCGGCTGATGAAGCTGCGCACACACAAGCAACCCGCAGGCTGCGCAGCCCCAGAGGGCCGTGCGAGCAGTGCGTAACGCATTGGTGCTGCCTTAGGCTCATCTTGGCTCTCACACAAGTGGTTGGCCTGTTCGTTGTCCCTGCTTGCCTTGCGCAGCGCCTGCTGCGTTGCGCGAGCACTACAACCACGCACACGCGCTCGTGCTCAGCAAGGAGCCTGAGCAGCTGGCCGACAATGTGCTGCTGGTCAAGAAGGAGCGCAACGCCCTGTTGAACGATAAGGTGAGCATGACCATGAAATCTAAAGACCGCACGCACTGTTGGCAGCTGCAGGTTATGGGGGTAATCCAGGGACAAACCTGGACTAAGAAGCCTGCCAAACACTCAAACGGAGGACGAAAACACCTTGCTCGCACATTTTTACCCGCAGAATATGCTTCTGGTTAACAAGCGCCGACTTGAATCAGCGCTGGCCCGAGCCCTGGGTCTGCGCCTCGTCTTCGATGACGAAAACGACAGCAGCCAAGGCCAGGGCAACGGGCGCCTGGACCCTATGAGGGCTAAAATGCAGCAGGTGCGGCTCTCTGAGCTGTATGGATGTTCCCTGCTGATGTTTCCAGCTTGGCGTGCTTGCAACCAACGTGTTGCTTAAAGTGACATCGGCTCTGCGCGTGTGCGACACGCCACGACCGCCATATGCACCAGGTCCCAGCCTGAGCTAAACGCGTGCAATGGCATGACACCAAAGCGCTGGATTGGGAGCCATGGGCCCTGCTACACGAAGGGCGGAGCCTGATGAGCAGTGGTGTCGAGCGTGCGCCAGCCGCAGAATTCGCTACGGCCTCTTGGTGGGCAGGTTGCCTGGTATTGCGATCATGGGACGCGGCGCACGCATTAATACAACCCTTGTACAATTGCACGTGAAAAGCAAGGCCCTCTGTTGCTGCATACCGTATGCGTGGCGTTGTGGCGTGTGTGACAGGTGTTGGATGAGAGCCGAGCGCTGGAGGCTAAGCTGCAGGCGGGCAACCAGGTGGTTGATTGGACGCGTGAGAAGGAAGCCCTGCAGGTGCACTGCCGCCGCTGCCGCTGTCGCCATTGCCAACAGACATACACCCCCAAGCATGCACATGCATCAGCACGGCCCAAACGAACAACCCATCAGCAATTTCTCACAACCATCCATCCGCTGCACCTCACGTCCGACACCGCCCCTGCCGGCTGCATGTTGGATACCATCTTGTCACCGTGCCCTGGCGGTCTGCCTGCCCTGGGCATTCACTGGTGCATGGCTGTTGTGTCTGCTCCCCTCCAGTAGCCCAATAACTGCACACCTGCATGCATGCATGCATGCATGCTATTGATAGTCATGCCGGTCCTCCATGCCCACACCCACGCGGTGCAAGCACACCACAGGAAGCGAATAAGTAGATAGCTCACACACGTTTCCGGCGTGTTCCCGCGTGCAGGCCCAGATCACGCAGCTGACGCAGGCGCTGGGCGCGGTCACCAAGGACCGCGACGCGATGCGCTCCGACGTGGCGTACCGCCGCACGCAGAGCCAGGCGGCGCAGCAGCAGCTGGACGCAAAGGACTCACGCATTGCTGAGCTGCAGTCGCACCTGGAGTTCCAGGTAGGCAGGCGGGCTGACATGGAGACACACACGTATAGCAGTTTCAATCCCCACGCATATGCGCACTGGACGGCCCCACGGGAAGCAGATCATGTTTGACACACTCGTAGGCATAAGGTGGACCCTCGTAGGCATAAGGTTGACACTCGTAGGCATAAGGTTGACACACTTGTCTCTTATTTGGAGGTGGGAATGTGGGGGTTGTTGAGGAGTGACCGCACAACTGGCTTACCCCATCCCAAAGCTTCCGAATGCTAACGCCATCCCACATGTCGATAGGCCCCTGAGGGTACATGTGCTGCATCCTGCATGCGCATGGGTGCCTGATGTGAGATCCGCACCATGCTGGCGTTCATCGGCCTGAGCCTGCTGGCTGCAGCGCAGGTATAGGTACGATATTAACCTGCGATCTGTCCTGCTCTCGGATTGTGAACGTCGAGCCAGGAGCCGGTTTTGATAACACGTGCGTGTGCGTGGCTGCATGCATGCAGATGGGCGAGATGTCGCGGCGCTGCGAGACGCTCGCTGAGCAGCTGACCGCGCGCGAGGCGGAGCTGTCAGAGGCGCTGCAGCGCGCGGTGGGCGCAGAGGAGGCGCTGGCGGCGCTGCGTGAGCAAGGTGAGACACAGAGCTCCGCCGCTGTCATTCTATTAGCATTCCAAAACTCCTGGCCATGATTTACAATGTGACCTGTTTCATCGGACTGCAAATCGCTTTTGGGCTATCTGGGTCAGTCGTTTTGGGTGCGGTAGGGCTGTTCGGGGTAGTTGAGTGGGTGTTTAGGGTGTGGATCCCGTGAGTAACGCGCCTTGTGCTGTCACGCTCTCCTGCGCTGCAGCTACTCTCACTGAGGAGGAGCAAGCGCGCATCAAGTCGGAGCAAGAGGCTGCAGCACAGGCCGCTGCCGAGGCTGCCGCAAAGGAAGCTGCCGAGAAGGAGGCTGCGGAAAAGGAGGCTGCCGAGAAGGCAGCTGCCGACGAGATCGCCGCGAAGGAAGCCGCGGAAAAGGCAGCAGTAGAAGCCGCAGCCAAAGAAGCTGCCGAGAAGGAGGCCGCGGAAAAGGAGGCTGCCGAGAAGGCAGCGAAGGAGGCGGAGGAGAAGGAGGCTGCTGAGAAGGCAGCCAAGGAGGCGGAGGGCGTGCGGCAGGCGCTGTTGGCGGAATTAGAAGCGGCGGCGGCGGCGGGCGCAGCGGCGGCGGCACAGGCGACCGAGGCGGCATGCATGGCGGTGGCAGATGCTGAGGCGCGCCTGAAAGCTGCGCTCGAGAAGTCTGCGCTGACGGTGAGCTTTTGGCCGCACATGCATGTGCAACGTACTGGTCATGCTGCTGTGCCTGCTTGGATGCTGCACTGTACCTCCGCGTGTGCATTGTCTTGCTTCTTCAATAATCGTTACCGCTATGCCTGTGTGGTGTACATACAGGACGAGCGTGTTGTTGAGCTTGAGGCGGCAGTCAAGGCTGCCAAGGAGGAGCTGGAGGCGCTCAACGAGGAGGCCAAGGTGAGCTTGGCTTTTGTAATTATATTTTTCAATTTGTGTTGTTGGTGTTTACACCCGGACGGCTAGCCAGAGGCCCAAGGCTGCCCTCGAGAGGGGTCCAGAGAAGGCATGTATGCATGCGAGAACGTTTTGGTTTATGCATGCGAGAAAGTTTTGGTACGTTTAGAGCTCTCTAGCCGAGACCAGCGCTCCCCTCTATAGGAGGACGGAATTATGACGAGGCCAAGGCGAGGGCGTTGCGTGAGTGCACGCAACAGAGCAACGCACGCCCTGGTATCCTCGATTCCTGGCCTTAAGCGCCGGTATTGAGCACCACTGGCCAAATCACTGCACACTTGCTTACGCTCAACACTCTTGACATGCATCATCAGTTAGGGTGCCATACGCCTCATGCACTCAAAGCGCATGTGTACGAGGTTCAACATGCCTTGCAGTGCAACGTCTGCATGCTGAGCCTGATGCGCCTGTGCTGCCCCTGACCGAATGCGCTGGCGTGATCACTGCAGAAGCTACGAGACGCGGCAACCGCGGCGGAGGCTGCCAAGCAGGAGGCTGTGCAGGCAGCCATCAAGCTGGCGGTGAGTCCCAACAACGGGGTTAAACTCACGTTACCGACTTACCGTACATCAGGCGCGTGTTAGCCAAATGGTGAAATGGCCCGTGCTCTCCTCAACCAACGGGGTTACATCAACGGGCACTGCACTACTACGGCCCCGCAACTACGGAGAGGCGGGGGGGGGGGGGAGACAGCGACAGAGGGGCTGAGGCA
>BDDA01000048.1:63691-83600 GCA_001662385.1 Chlamydomonas asymmetrica
AACGCCGCTTCCCAATAATGGCCGCACCAGCAACCCCTTGCACAGCAGCAGCAGTCCCTGCCAACTACGCCGCAACAGCCTGTCCCGAACCCCCACCAGCAGCCTTCGTCACAGCCGCAGCAATCCCAGCCAGCTGCGCCGCAGCATTCAGACAGTGGACGTTGCACCAGTGCAGCCGACGCAGCAGCAACAACAAGGCCAACAACAGCCCACGCGGCGGGTGTAGTGTCGTACACAGCACCACACCCGCCTGCCCGGGGCGCCGCTTCATCACCACACGCCCCGGCAGCCAAACCAGGAAACCTACACGCATCTGTTTCTAGACTGCCCCACGTACAGGCCAGCTATCCAATGGCTGGCAAGCTTGTGGCACGCGGTGGACGGCGCGCGCCCGCTGTTGACGCCCGCTGTTGTTGTGGCGGACGACCGCCGCCTGTGGCAGAACGCTCCTGTTGGACCCTAGGCAGCTTTGTGGCAGGTGCTGCGCATGACTCTCTATGCCATCTGGTCAGCGCAGGCCTCGAGACAAGCAAGCAACATGACGGCCATGGCGTTGGGGCGCGCAGCAGTCACCATGCTGCACGCCGCCGGAATGAAGCTACAATTCAACCGCTCCGAGCTTCATCAGTGCCCTGGCCTGCAGCATTCCCAGGTCCCTGTCGTCCGTTCACACGGGGGTGCTGTCTTCCCAAGTAGCCCTCTCGTCCATCTGGGCTGGCAGCGGTCTGTGCAGGGTGTCGCTAGCTTCTCAGCCGGGCCGCGTGAGCTCGTTGCAAGTGTTGCCCTCAATGTCGCATCCAGTGGCAGCGCCGTCTTGGGCTGGCCTAGGTGGTGTTTCAGGTGCCTGGTGCCTTAGGGCGGTGCACTGTCGTGCACTTGTCTCAGCTGTTCTGGGGTGGCCGCCTGGACGCGGCGGGATCTGAGTGCCGCCGGTGCATGCTGCGTGTTGTTGGGGCTGCATCCTGCTCCAGGCAGCTGTGTGGGGCAGTGCGCCCGGCCGTTTACCCCATACACCCCACCCCCTACCGCATCCCATCCCACACCCACTGGAATGTACCCAAAAGAGTGCGGAAATGTTGCACTGCATCAGGCTTGTTCAGGCACGTCATCCAACGCAATACAACGGTGTTTCGCATTGCCTGGAAAGGCTTTCCGGGCCCATCCACTTTTGCTCCGGGACCGGCCCACCCACCCGCCCACCATCACGATCGCAGCATCTCTCGAATGAATCCCCACCAACTCAGTTTTCAGCATTCATCATCCGTACCAAGTCAGTGTCCACACTGATTGCCTAGGTGGGCTTATAAACATCGGATAGATGGCATGCTGACTGGGTGGGTGGATGGTGGGATGGACTTGCATTCCCCGCACCCCTCCCCCTCTGGCAGGGCTTGATGATTTATTCAGTTGTGTCCAGCGGGGATGGGGAAACGTGCATACTGTAGCACCGAATCCCCACCAATTGTTACCCACAGCAAGCACCCACTAGCGCACACCTTTGAAGTCGACCTCGTGTGTTGAGATGAGGTTCATGCAGCGTGCGTGCGTATGCCTGTAGGTCGTGACCGTGCCTGATGACGTTGAGGTATCTGGGATGACCTGACGGCAGACCTGGTGTGACCGCATGTAATGGCTGCAGGCAGCTGTGTTCCCAGCAGCGCAATGCACACCATGCTGGAGGTTGCACGCGCCAGCACGCTTGCATGTGGGCTGGTGCTTTGCGCCACAGAAAGAATGCCTGTCGTATGCTGCAGCTGCGATGGCAGCCATTCACACTGGCAGGGGATCGCAGCACACCAAAGGTCCCAGCTCCTGGCAGTGCATGCAGGATATAGGTTTGCATGTATGGCCGCATACGTTCATTTCCTGTGGGCACACCCCGACGGCATTATGTACGGGTGAACAAATGTGAACCCCTCTGCACAGGCCCAGGTCCAGGCTCGCTTTCAGGCGTCCATGGCTATGGCATCATGCTGTGATCACCAGGCATGGATGGTTTCTTACATACGGGGCAAGTGTTGATCTAAAATTCATGCGGTCATGCACATCGATCGTAAACGTAACATACCCTGAGCGTGACGGCCCATGTTCCTGCTTTCCAATTAGGAAATAGGAAACCCCCGTAAGGCCATGACCCAACAAACAACCAAGTTGTGATGGACCAACAGTCCAACTGCAATTGATTGCCTCGCCAATTGCACGCTACCGGGAATTGGAAACCTGCACGGTATATGACATCGCTATCGGATGAGTATCACTGGCTTATGCAAGGGATAAATGGGCGTTTCCGATTCGGTAACGCGCCTTATGCAGCCTGAAGAGGTGCGCAACGCAAAAGCCGACACCACAACATCCTACGTTCCTGCAGGCCTTGGGGGTCAGATGCCCTCGAGGAGTGCACCCGTAGACACCCTAACAGGGTCACGGCTCTTTCACGCAGAAGCTCAGATACCGGTACACACAGGTCAGCGTTGCCAGGCGGCAACGAAGCATATGCACCGTCCTTGCAAGCCGTCAAACGCGCAAAGGCCGACAGCCGACAGAACAGCCCAGACGCCTCGCCATTGTCAGTTGCAATCTCCATCCTTACGCATACCGTATGCACACTGCGCGGCCCGACGGAAACCACACTGCATGGCCCCCCGGGCGCCTCTTTCTGATGCACAGGGCACGTGTTCGCGCTCCATGTGTAACCCGCTGCCGCCGCGCCTAAGGCTACAGCCCCGAACGCAGGCGACCTTCGCAAACTGGATCAAAGACGCTGGACGCGCACCGGTGCGTAACAATAGTTAATGGTCGCGACAAGCACATGCTTATGTCATGGGTACGGACGATAATGCCAGCAGAGGCTTCAGGAGCTCAGGAGCAGCGTGGGTGTGCCCACGTGCCATCCAGCATCTTCTACTGTACCCTGAGCCAGGTTACCGGTAAGCCTTTGCCCACAACCCAACGCTCACAAATAGTATTTGACGAGGAGCGGCACGCTAGCTAGCACAACCCTGCACACCACATCCTGCCGTACATAATGAGTCCAACTGCCTTTGTCGTGTGATGCGCGCTCGAGCCCGGACCATAGTCCGTCTGCATTGCGGAAGCTCAGGCTTAATTCAGTTACTCAATGGTTCCCCGGTTTCCAGATATCAGCCGTGTGTGAAATGTCCGTCGCCGGCAGACGGTCTACCCAATAGAAAGCGAGCTTGAGCCTACCGCAGTATGGTAGCCAATTCAATCAAGAGGCGCCATGAACTGTGTTGCATCAGCATTGCAATCGTCCGCGTGCGTGAGCGCATTGCGGCTTCGGCATGCGTTCCTGCATGCGTTGCTTCCAAACCTAAGCCAGGCCTGATCAGCACTCGCAGAGGGCTGGGGAGCAGCTAACAGTAGATGCACTGGTATGGGCTCTATGCGCACATCCTTGATGCATGTGAGAAAGCGCTCGTGTAATGGAAGCGGAAAGTGGACAGGCGGTTGAGCAATAGTGGATGGCATTAGCGCACGGCGCACATGCACGGCGTTTGAGCACAACACTTATTCTGATGCGGGGGTACCCAGCACCAGCCTGCAAGCATGTCATATCGGCTTCCAGAGTGCAGTGTGCATGCGGTGGATGGGCAGCGAGCTTTGCAAAGCACAGCAAAGCACCCTTCTTGAGCAGCGGAGAGCACGGAGAAGGAGCGGCCGTTGATCTGTCAATACGATAACCACAAACCAGTCACGGTCACAGCCAGCACATGGATTCGAGTTGCAACCATTCCATGCGCCAGTCCTAGAGCGGCGTACAGCTGCTCAGATGCACAAGATCCGAGTTAACGTCTGTACGCCTGCGGTCACCACACCACCAGGCGCCACGCACATATTCCGCCCCTGGACCTAATCACGCAATCCCTGGACCGGGACCGGGACCGGACCTCCATGCCACGTTGCCACGGCAGACGAGCAGCGCAAGGACCCACACGGCAAGCCATCAGGACCTGCCAGCGACAAGCCATGAACACCTACCTACCTACCTACCTACCTAAACACCTACATACCAGCCACGATGGCAAGCACCCTACTGGTGTTGTGGTTTGCACTCGGAGAGGCAGCCAGAGGCCCAGGGCCGCGCACTCGAGAGGGGGGTCAGAGAAGCCCCACACCCTACTGCTACCGGTACCACCAAACAGGCAACACTCCTAGAACATACCTAACAGAGCTGCGGTATGCGGCAGGTGCACAGATACACGCGGCTGTGCACCTCGTACCACCGCTGGCACCTTCCCCACCGGTGCTCGACGCAGCCTCCTGCAGCGTGCGGGCCACCACCCCCTCGCCCTTGCGCGCCAGCGGCCACGTCATCGGCGCACACCGCACAACGCTGATCCGGCGGGGCTAGGTGTTTTGGCGGTGGCTGCAGCTGACCTGGTGGGGCTGCAGCTGGCCTGGCGGGGCTAGCTGATTGTACAGGCGCAGGCGCCGCAGTCGTATGTGAGGTCCGGCAGCAGCGAGCACACCACGCGCCGGTCCGTAGCCAGCACGGTCATGCGTGCGGCGACTTCAGCCATGGAAGGGCGCTTCTCGGGCTCCTGTAGCGCATACCGTAACATGCATACAAAATGTTGGATACGGGTATGCAAGAAAACAGCAGATCGCAGCGTATGGAAACAGCAAGGAGCCTGGGTGATTCCCCCTGCCCATCATCTGCGTGCGCACTCCTCAAAGACTCCTGGCGGCAATTCACCAGACATGCAGCACCTGCACTCCCCCAAGCATCTCTGGCATGCGATGGGCGTGGGCATGCAACAATCACAAATGCTCACGCTTGGCTCAGGCCTGTCTTAAGCTGCATTATCAGGTGTGACTGACAGCCTCAGCGCGACAGGTAATGCCGCGGCAAAACCCGAAAGCCCAGGAAACCCGCAATGAGCCAGCTGTCAGCTGTCAGCAGTGTGGCTGGATGCGCCGCCCCACCTGCGCCCAACAGCTCGCGATAAGGTCACGTAGCTCTGGGAACCACGTGGGCGGGGTCTCCTCACGATGTCCCTGCACACCAGCAGCAGCAGCAGCAGGTGTGTCAGAAAGAAGACTTCCCGTGGGGCCCACGTGGGTCTCATGGGGCCATATCGTGTGATTCTCATGGGGCCATGCAGCAGGTGTGTGGTTTGAATCGTAGATGTACGACAGTCAACAGCTGGTTGATAGCGCACGATCCACATATCGTGCGGCAATAAAGCAACGTACTGTACCTTGGCCACTCGCTCCGCGTATGCTGTCAACGCGTCCACGAGCTCCTGGCCGGGCCCGACCTCCACCGTCAGCAGGCTGCGCCCCAGCAGCTCATAGATCACCACGCCGAACGCAAACACATCGGCGGCGGCGCTGCTCGTCACCTTGCCCTGCGGGGGGCAAGGGTGGCCGCGCAAGCAACAAGAAACGCACCGCCCCGCACCGCATCAAGTTCGACTGAACGCACCGAGTCGCCCAACACCATGCACAAAACACATTGCCATGGCCTTCGTTCTGCCATTGTTTCTTCCAGTGAAATGGGAACGCAACGCAAGCATGGTGCCGGTTTTGTTTCACGCCACAGTGATTAGACAGGTGAGTCTCGACGAAACAAGCGCATCCAAGACGAGCGTGTTGCGCTAGCCAGCACCGCAGCATGAAGCAGTCATGGAAATTGGTGCAGTTAGTGAGGCTGCAGTGCGGTTGGTGAGACTGGCAACTGCAGGCCGGGTGGCTTACCGCTGTGACCTCGGGCGCGGCGTAGAGCAGCCAGGAGTCCCTCCCAGGAGCCTTGTTGCTCTCCCCAAGCGTCATGTCAAAGTGCACGCGCCGCTGCGGCACAGGCGGCAGCATGGGCTTGCTGGCGCGCCCGCCACCCCCCACCTGCGCATGCGACCCGCGCGTGCATGCAGCAAAAGCCGTAACCGTAAGCTCCGACGCACGCGCATCCCTGAGGCGTGGGGACATGCATGTTGGCGAGGGGTGTTTGCATGAACGGATTGCTGTATGTAAGGATGTTGCATCCGGAGTTTTCAAGTTGCTCCGGGGAAACAGTTAGGCAAGGGTGGGAGCTTTGCTGTGAGAGCCTGCAACAACACGGGAGCTGTTGAGTTGTTGTTCGGGTGCCCGCAGCATCCCACTATGCAGGCTAAGCATACAGATGCCACGCTCCAAAAGCACAATCTGGCATCCGGATAAAACACCGCTAACCCCAACATGGAGCATGCACAAGGTCAGCGCAACGGTGCACGGCCATATGCCCACACCCACATCACAAAAAGCGACCCGCGACCTCGCCGCTCAAATCCCGCGCCACTCACCGTGTCTTCCGGCCCTCCCTGACCAGAGGTGCGCGGGCTGATCTTGATTGTGCTCGCCGTGTTGTTGGCGGCAAAGCCGCCGCCCACATAGGGCACCATGGCAATCCCTTTCTGCATGCCGCTCGCCGCCGCCTGCGCCGCCGCCGACAGCATGTCCGGAACGGCCCCGTGGAACGAGAGCTGGTTGCCGGCCGCCAGCGCCGCCCCGGCCGCTGCCGGCATCGGCCGGTTGTGCTGCGCGGGCGCGGTAATGGGCCCGCTGGAGAACGCGGTCCCCGCAAACGAGCTCAGCGTCGGCGCGCCCCCGCCGGCGCCGCCCCCGACTGACTCAGCGGCGGCCGCAAACACGCCGCCGGGGCCCGAGGGCGGATGCAGGAGCCCCAGCGCGCTGTTGGCGCCGTGCACCGACGAGATCGCGCCCGGGGTTTTCGAGCGCACGTAATGGCGCCCGACGGCGGAGGAGCCGGCGCCGGCGCCGGCGGACGCGGCGGAGGTGGCGGCATTGGGCGAGCCCGGCATCGCGATCCCGGAGGAGACGGGGCCATGCAGCGGTTGGGCGCTGCCGGCCGCGGTCCCGTGCTGGCTCCCCCCGACTTCGGCTCCGCCGTTCCCTTCACCGCCGCCTTGCCCGCTCGGAAGAGCGCCTTCAATCTCAAGAGCGGCAAACAGCGGGTTTGACGAGACGGGCTTGCCCGACGACGTGGTGGTCGGCAGCGGCAGCGTCGCCGAGCCTGCCGGGGAAAGGGCCTGCTGCGCCGGGGAAACGGAGGGCTGGAGCGCGAATTGCGCCTCGTAGTTGCCGACGTTGTGGTAGAGGTCGCTGTGCTGGGAGTGCTGGGAGGGGTTGCTGGCGTGGTGGTTGGAGGCGCCATGCTGGGAGGGCGCGTGCGCGTTGCCGCCGCGCACGCTTCTGTCCCTGTACTGCAAGGCGGCGAAGCCGGCGTACTGCACCGCGTTGTGCAGGCTGCCCTCCAAGCGGGCTTCTGCAGACTTGGCGTCGTTTAGCGCCGCGGCGTGGCCGCCCTTGCGCTGGAGTGCCTGCTTGTGGTCCACATGACCATATGGCAGGGCAGACGGTGGCAGTCGGCAACGACACTTGCTGTGCATGCGCGTTGGTAAGCGCGTGCACTGATGCGTGATTGCATCGCTGAGTGATGGACGGCAGCAGTACCTCAGCCAGTCAGATGCCTTGCATGTTGTACTGCAACAGCTTGAGCTGAGGTGCGAGCATCAAGCTTTGGAAAATGGTAGAGTGTGGCAGCGCGCTCAACCATCAGCACTGCCCGTGCGCTGCTGTTGACGTCGACGTCGACCGCCAACATGTTGACCCTTGCCCGGATGCCATTTCACTGCAGGATTGCACTGCAGGGTTCAGGACTATAGTGGGGAGCGCTCTCGCTAACCAACCAAACCGACTCACCTGCAACGACATCTGGGGCTTGTGCACTGACAACGTGGTCAGCAGCGTCGGCGTGCCGCTGGCGGCGGACGCCAACGAGTCCCGCACCGACGCGTCCACCACCACTGCGCCTCCGCCGCCGCCCGCCGAAGAGCCGCCGTTAGACAGCGGCGCGCCTTTCGGCGGCCCGCTGTTGGTAGAGCCCAGGTAGGTCCCGGGCTTGAAGCATGACCTGCAAACACATCACATACGTGTGTTATGCTATGTTATCAGTTATGACTTATGTTATGTACTTACGTTATGTTGCATTGCACTGTACAGTACAGTACGTACTGGACGCACACATACCAGACCCGGAGATGCCTGCCTGTGGTAGAACGACCCCTCTAGTACAGTGAACAGGTTGCTGCTTCGTGCAAGTCAACGGAACGGCACGCCAGGAGCTCCAGAGGACTATCGTATGTGCAATTGCGTCATGTCGGAAGGCCGAGTGAACGCTATGATGTGGCTGCAGGGAGAGAGCTCAGGCGCTGTGCCTTGCATTACCAACGCGGATACGAGAGAGTCGAATGTGACACGCCATACCATCCAGCACACGAGGGGGAAACATGCACCTGGCCTACGTTGACCGCGAGCGGCCACACCACTGTCAGGCACTGCTTCCGTGTCGGCGAATGTGACACGCCATACCATCCAGCACACAACCAGCAGCGTGCTCCAGTGTCACCCGCAGTGTGAAACCCCGGCCGGGTGCTTTGTGGTGGCTGCGCTGCAGCGCTGCCCTGTCCTGTGACCCAAATGACAGCATACCGGTACTGTCTGGTAATTCCCTTGTTGCCATGCCATTACCTTGCTGTACCGCAAGATACAGTACTGCACCATAAGGTACTGTACCGCAAAGCACTGTACCACACTCATGGGACTTACTTGAGTGCTGGCCCCGAGGAGGTGGGCCCTGTGGAAGGCGCGGTCCCTATGCTGGTCCTGTTGCCCGTGATCATGGCTCCGGAACCAGTACCGACAGCTCCGGAACCGACGGTGCTTGCAGGCACGCACGCCTGCTCAGCACGGATCAGCAAGGAGGGGGAAGCGGACACCAACCCTCCCTGCTGTCGGAAGGGGTCAGGCAGCGGCTGAGCCTCATCCGCCAGACCAGCAGCTGCCGCTGCAGACAGTTCTTGGGGCGCAGGCGCAATCGAGCGTCTGGCCACGACCCCGGTCTCTGCAGCGATCGATTCGCCACCACCGTCGTCGACGTCGCCCTGCGGAGCGTTCTGCTGCTGCTGCTGCTGCTGTTCGGGTGACTGTGCTCGGGACATTCCGTCTGCTGTTGTGCGCATGGGCTGCTGCTGTTGCTGTTGCTGCTGGGCGACCTTGTGTGGATTGCCAAATTCGAATTCGAACTGGGAGGCTTTGAGGTCCGCCACCAGCTCTGCAGCGGACATCAGCGTGCGTGCCGCTCGCTCATCCCACAGCGCTGGCAGATCCGATTCCGGCGGCAGCGACGCGAAATCCAGATCCAGATCCTCCAGGTACGAGAAATCCAGATCCTGCAGCGTCCACGCCGGCCGGCCGCCGCCACCCCCATGCTGCCCCCCACCGCTCTGCCCGTTGACCGGCGAGTCGTACTGCAGCCGTGCGGAGCTCGGCGTGGCTCCGAGACCGCGCCGGAAGGAGGTGCGGGAGACGGAGTGCTGCAGCAGCGCCGCCTTGGCGGCGTCCGGGGCGTTGCCGGCGGCGCTCGTGTGGCGGGTGGTGGGCGTTCGGCTGCCGTCCTCGCCTTCCGAGGCATTGGATAGCGAGGTGCGCGCAAGCGCAAGGGAGTTGCGGACGGTGGACACGGCCGCAGGCTCACGAGAGGATTTCACCAAGGAGGGCGGGTGGCGGTGGCGTGAGGCGCGCGAGAGGCGCGAGAGGCTGCTGGCGGGCGCGTTCACGGTGCCGCGCCGCTGCGAGCAACAGCAGTCGCAAAGAGCGTGTGAGCAGTCGAGCCGTGAGCATCTCGACACGGAGCAGTGGGCCAGTCACGATGATCCATGAACAGGCTTCCTATAAACCTATAACCCTATTGCACGTTGCAACAGAGAGTCTGGATGCGATATCAGGGAAGTCGGGTTACATTATGCGCATGCCCGGCAGCATGGTTGCATAGACAGCACGCTCAAACGCGTGTGTGTACGGGTGCTTGAGCAGGACGTTGTACAGCGACGATGCATGAGGGGGTCGCTAGCATCAACGGTTAAGAGCAGACTCACCACGCTCGAGTCCTCGTCAGTTTCCCCATCTGAACCATACGCCGTTTCCGGCGCATGCGGTGCGCCGCCATTGGCGCGCCCGCCTGCCGGGCTGGCGCCGTTCTGTGCTGCGGTCGCTGCCGCCGCTGCCGCCGCCGCTGCTGCTGCTTCCTTGCCCTTTGCGTGGCTGTATCCGGCCATGCCCATGGTGGGGAAAAAGATCTGCTTTCCCTTCGCACCCCCGCCATCCTCGTCATCGCTAGCTTCGCTGTCGCTGTCAAGCCCATTGATGGTCGTGCCGTTTGTGGGTGAGCTTCCGACAGGCGTTTTGGCGTAATCGAATCCACCCCCAGCGGCGGCGGCGCCGGCTGTTATCGAGGCGGCTGCGGCGGCGCGCCCGGGTTTGGCCGAGCCTGCAACCGACATGGATGCGCGCCGTGACCGGGGCGGGCGCGGGAGCGGGCACGAGGGCGCGCACATCGCCTCGATGTGCTTATGCGGCTTGAGGTTGGCCACCCTCACCTGCCATCGCAGCACACGCATTCAATTACACTCATTGGGCTTCCGAGGCTTGTGAGGGGTGTGAGTGAACGAGTGAAGCGTCGCGCCAGAAACCTGCTCCCTAGCAACGTCATTGCACATCGATGCATGCAGGTCGTGCCCTCACTCAATCCTCCTCACTGTGCTGTTGTGCATGCAAGCGTGCAACGAGCTGTGGTGGTTTTGTAGCTGCTACCACGCACGCACCACTCTGCGCTGGTATCCCTCGGGGTGGTACTGCGTGTCAAGGAAGATGTTGTCGCACATCACGCGCCCGTGCACCACGCCGCGGGAGTGAAGGTATGCAAGGCCCGAAGCGGCCTCGGCGCACCATCTGCAGCGAAGCAGACCAATGCGACCGTGGTCAGCATCTGAGCACGCAGGCACATAGGCTGTGCACGCGTACTGTGCCACGGAGAGCAGCGCGTCACGCGCGCCTGAACATACCCTGCACTTGCGGATGAGTTTAGTGAGTTGCCATAACCAGGCGGGCTCGGAGGCAAATACAGCACAGGAGTCCACTACCAGCGTTCCGAAACGCTGCGGTGCAACAGTGCACATGGTGGCGGCCAGGGTGGCAAATTCCAGCGGGGTGTGTGCAGGGGTGTATGGAGCGCAAGCTCTCACCTGAGCGCGTCTGCGTAACTGAACGCCGCTGCCACGGACGAGTGCGCGATACGCAGGTTGAACGATAGCATCTTTTTCAGGCTCCAGGAGCCAGCATAGTCCTGGTGTGGCAGCCCGTCCAGAGCACAGGCGCTTGCTAGTGACACTTCGGGGCAGGGGATACGGAAAAGCAACACCTGACAACCCGCCTGACAAGGAGCACCCAGATAGCCTTGCCGGAAAACCAACAAGCAAGCGACATAAGGGCATTCAGGGGTATCCTTGTTGGTGGTAGCTAGTCAGTCGGCCAGCAAGTGCAATGTTGCTTGCACAACGGCCGCAAGCACCCCGCTCACCTCCACATAGTAAAGCGAGGCACGAATTGCTTCCCTGGACTCCTGCATATAGCAGCCCACGCCATAAAGCCGCACGACGTGCCTGCAACAGCAGGAGTTTGACGAGAAGTTCCGCCCAAATAGTGTGATACCAATTATTCAGTGTTATTCAGTGAGGCAGTGCCTTGACAGGCGCAGGCACTTTCTGGTGTGAATCAAGCACGAACAGCTCTAAACGCCACGTGTTAAAACAGCCTCAAGTCAACAGCACAACATCTCAGGGTGGTGCTGTTCAGTCGCACTGAAACAAACGGTGCCAGACTGTGCCTGACGTGGATTGCATCAATCGCAGCACTGTGCAATTGACCCAGTGCAAAGTTTGGGTTCCATAATGATAGCGTGTCCTATGCTTCTTTGTTGCCGCTTTGCCCCCGCCAGCGTTGCTTATGGCACGGCAAGGTGTAAAGCCTGCCGCACCGTGCACAATACTCACGGGTGGTCGAGAGAAGCCAGGATACGTGCTTCCTTCACCAGAGCCACTACGTCGTCAGGTGTTCGGAAGACCTGCAGGACAGTCAACACACAACGTTGAAAGTGTCACATCGTATTGTCACACCGGAACCCTTGTCGCCAAGACACACAGGTGTGATATGGAAACAGCATGGCAAAGTGCACACATAGGATACAAGCTGAATGGGCACTTGCCACGTATGCAGTCAGAGCTTTCCATTAAAATTGCTTTTAGCAGTGAAACCGCAGCCGCCTGGGGGTGCTGGGAGTACGAATTGGCTACTTACGTACGGGCGGAAGGACTTCACAGCGCAAAGGACTGCCTTGCAATAGTTGCCCTGTTCAATACGAAGCCTGCCCTTCTCCACCAACGTCAGCGGAGTCATTCCAATTTCCGTAACAAAGTCCAAATTTTCTGGACTGATAAAAATGTCAGCACCGACGTGCTTGCGGAAAGCTATATAGGCCAGTGACTCAGGACGAGCTTCGGCTAGGGCCAGTGCATGCGCTTGGCCCTTCCTGGTGCTTCCTCCTTGTATGGCTGGCATGGCTGTGTCTTCCCGCGCTCAGACGGTGGGGCTCGCGACGTGGCAAACAGCTGTGTGGGGCCAGGCTCAAGCCCGCCTGAACTGTCTCAAGCTAGTTCGCCAAGCACACGATGCTTGCACTGTGTTTTCATAAGATGATGGCCCCTCTCCAAACTGAGGACCTCCAATCAGGAGGTCACTTGACCCACGCGCAGAATGAACACGTGACGCCGTGTCACTGGGGGTTCAACATTCTTTGAGTGCAATTAGAAAGAAAGCGGTAAGTTTTGATATAATCCGTAGGCAAGGTTGTTGGGTATACACAGTGAACTGGTGTGTGCAACACAGGACACAAACGTTACGAAAAGGGTTTTGTTCACTGTATGGCGAGCTTTCATGGGTTTTGGCAGTGACTTGCAGACTGAATACTGACTGCAGATAGGGCAGTTGTGTGCTCCAATTTGGCGCACAAGCGAGAGACAGACATGTGATTCATGTGGGGACGTGTTGGGTTCATGATGGGTTTGCACGGTTGCCCGTAAGCGGATGTGGACCACAGCGAAGGCAGCCGGGGAACAAACCCTGTTGCAGTTCAAGTTGTTGTTTGTGATACAGTACAGTATGCAGCGGTGAGGCTCATACCAACTTTGTGAGACCAGCTGCTCAACCTTGCTCTCCTGCCTGCCAAAGAAGCCTACAAAACCACCATGTCAAGGCCGATCTGGGCTCTAGGTGTTGCGTGCAGCGTGGGTGCTCGAAACCAAAACGCGTCAAAAGACCGTTGTGAGACGCAGGCCAAGCGGCCTCCCTCCAACACCACATCTGACTGTAGCACAAGTGGAGCTGATGCGGGCCCCTTGGACAAGCCATGTTCAAGGACAAAGCATGAACAGCCCATGAGTAGTTCTGTATTTGCAGACTGGAAGTTTGAAGCGTCGGTGTGCAGTTTGCAGTGGGCAGATATCATGTAGTCAGACAATTGGACGTACGTCACCATGCTGCTTGCTCTTTGTGATGCTGCATGCTCACTCAGCGTGAGTCTGTAGTTTGTACTGACTGCCTACAGCATGGTGAGGTGGCGGCATTAGACAAAACGAAGGTATACCCGCTTTTAAGCCTTCCCGGTTTTTCATTAGAAGCCAAGCTATTCCTTGCTCCATTGTTGGTTCTATGCCTCACCAATCACTGAGATTGAGATACGCGCAGGATAAACCCTCCATTTTCGTACCTTGCAAAATTCTTCAAGCCACACCAACATCAAGGACGGGCATCACTCCCAGCCAGCATCACTGCAAGTCAGCTGTCCTCTCTTAAACCTGCGTGGCTGGGTTCTGGTGCAGCTAACATCCTTTCCGGTGAGCCTTAAAACAGTTCACTCACACTGGTGTGCTACGCTTGCGTAATGCGCAGAGACCAAAGGGTAGCACTGCTTTCGCTTAATACCAGCCACGAGGCTTTTCCCAGGTCGTACACGACACAGTCCTGCGTTACACGGCAGAGCGCTGCTGCTTGGGTGCACTGCTGTTGCTTCATGGCGAGCCCGCGTTTGAAAGGCGACCATGTTGAAACTTTGTGCAGGGCCAGTGCGAGGGTCAGCATAAGCCGTTTTCCTATCTGAGTACATCTTTATTCGTGTTCGTATGAATACAGGGAGGCAATGACCGGCGTTTAGCAGCGGTAGCGCTAGCGCTGGAGGGGGGCAGCGTAGGTGCGACTGGAGGCGACCGCAATCAACATCCAGCGCAAGGCGTACAGGCGAGGCTGCACGCCAATATGACTGCTTGAAGCACCGCTGCCCAGCCTACAGGCCTCCGGAAAGAGGCCTCTGGGGGTGCCAGGAAGGCGAGCACACCCTCAAGTGCAAGCACAAACGCTCACTCTTTTTGTGAACGCGACGAGGGAGGGCCTGGCAGGGCAGCAACCAGCTTTTTGTGTTGTTGGTGCTGCTCCTGGGTGCCGATCTACCTGCCATCAGCACCACCTGGCAGTGTCAGGTGATGATGCGCATCGCTGCGTCCCAGCGGCCTCGCAGGACGTGCCAAACCTGCAAGCTCGGCACCTGGTAATGCGTTCATGGCTTCAAGGGTGATAGTGGTGCAGAGCCGCACGCCGGCTGGGTGTGCAGCCCTGCGGGGGCTCAGGCAATCCTGAGACAGCCGGCGGCGCCAAAATCACCTCCTTGGCGTCCTGCCTCGGGGAGTCACCCACCATCTGACACGTGCTGGGCGGTGTCAGGCAGTGCAGCAGGAGCTGAATCATGCAGCGATACAGGAAGGGAGTGGCTGTGGGCGCTGGGACATACGCGTCCGTGTACCGCGCTCTCGATACGCAAACGGGCAGGCAGGTGGCGCTTAAGAAGCTGCGGCTCACAGGCGATGACCGGGCTGGCGTCTCACAGGTACAGTCACCCCTTGCAGCTATGCGAGTTGTGTTCCTGCCTCACAGGCACCATCACGCATGGATCAGGCGAATAGGAGCACGCTTGCAAATGGTGCAAGCAGGGTTACTAAACTCTTGTAACGCGAATGTCTCTGCTTGTGTATGTGGATTGAGCACCTGTGCACAAGAACTGTTTGCTTGTTTCCTTCCACTTTAGCCCGAACGTTCACCCACGCACTGCTGATGAACAGGTCATGAACCTGAACGCGGAAATCAGCATACACTTGACAAGTGCACCTCATACCACTTATTTTACTGTAGTGCAGCTTTGTTGCGCTCGGGGCCCCAACCATATAGTTTCCTGCCCTGGCTGTCAGGGCTTCGTTACAAGGCAACGTTCAAGCTTTGCCAGGCGTGCGCTTGCCGCAGTGCTTCACGCACGGTGCTTAAACACCGCACCTGTGCAGGGTCTACAGTGGTCCAGTTCATGTACATTAGTGTTGTTAGATGGATGCACCCAACAACCCCACCCCGTGCTGGATGACTGTATTAGGAGGGAATTTATTCTATGCCGTTTTGAGGGTAGCCGCGCCACCGACGCGGCAGAAACGGACAGCCAGCAAAGCAGGTACTTGTGTACGTGTTCAAACGTGACAAGTTCCACACCAAGCGCGCTACACAAAACTGATTGTTTCTTGACCGGAGTATGTGCACACCTCATGTCTACCTAGGGTTTGCTCCGTTGGCCTCCCTTCACATATGCTGCAGGTAGCACAGTGCACAAATGCTGCAGGTAGCACAGCATGCATGTGCTGTACGGAGCACAGTATGCAACGTTGACTCAATGCGACTCCACTGGCCCCTGGTACATGCGCTATTCTTCTGCGAGGCATGCACAATTGCCCATAGAGAGCAGCCTTCCCCCCCCTTTGGGCCAACCACGAAACAGGGCAGGGATCTGTAGACTAAGGGATCAAGCGTGCGGTGCGGCTTGCCCTTTCCCCATGCACGGGGAAATGCAAGCGGCGTGCTATTGCCAGCTCACGGCGTATGCCTCTGCCCCGACATGACGGCTTAGGTGGCAGGGGTTGCGTCATGGCACGCCGCCAGCCCGGTGCGCATTCCCGCTGGATTGCTGGCATTCATCACATGAAAATGACCTGCGTGACTTCAGCTTGCACACCAAAAAGACTGTAGGTTGCAGCTTCCTTTCCTTCCGCTTGTATTCTCCAACCCACCTTGTTACTCTGTTCAAAGCAGCATCCGGCGTGCATTGGCGTTCACCCACGAGTGGGACTGGTGTAGCATTGCTAGCAGCTGTATCACCCACGTACGTGCCATGGACCACGATCACTCCATGTGCCGTGCTTGCTATCTCTGGCTCTTAGCAAGGAAGCTATGATTCGCCATGGCCGGCCCGGCGTGATCAGCGCAAAAAGAGGTTTCATGGTGACCCACATCACCTGACCCGAATTGCATGACACGGATCGCACTACACAAACCAGATCTGTCGGAGTCTGTCATAAATTTTCGCAGGCTACCATTGTACACCGCCCGCTGTGCATGCATGGGGGTTCTGTGCGCATGAGTGGCTATGAGTGTGGACTTGTGCTTTGCTGCTTTTCGAGGGTATTGTGTATCCTAAGATGTACGCACCCGGAACGGAGCGACACATAACACACACGTTAGGCCGCTCTTCGGCACACGACGGTGCATGCGTGTGCATGCGTGAGTGTGGATGCCGTGTGTCTGCATGTGCATGTGTGCGTCCGCGTGTGCATGTGTGTGTGTAGACTTATTTGGTTCCCGGGCGGCCATGCAGTATGCTTTCCGTGGGCCGTGCAGTGTGCATGTGCGTGATGATGTGATGATGGGATGTGCATGAGCGTGTGTTCATGCGTGTGCGTGCATGCATGTGTGTGCAGGTCGCGCTGCGTGAGGTCAAGGCACTGCGTGAGCTGTGCGGCCAGCCGGGCGTGGTGCAGCTGCTGGACGTCTTCTCTCACAAGCTAGGCGCCAAGCTGGTGCTGGTCCTGGAGCATGCACGCGCAGACCTCGAACGCCTCCTCGCCTCGGCGGCTGCCGCCTCAGCCTCGGCGGCGGCGGCACGGCATGCAGGCGGCGAGGAGGTTGGCGCGGCAGCGGCGCCCCGGCAGGTGCGAGCCCCGTCTGCGTGCTGCCGGCGGCGCCGGCGGGGTCCCGCTAGCGGCGCACGCCAGCGGCATGCTGCTTGATGCATCACGCCCACACCGGGCAATGGCATATGATGCCTGTTGAAGAGATGAAGCTGGGGGGGTAGAAAGTGGCAAAGCTGGCTAGGCTGCACACAGCGCGCCCGGGTCGTTGCTGCGGGGGTGCCTCGCCTCGCTACCGTAAATGCAAGAACATGCCAGATGTGTCACCCGCTGTTGGTGCCCGGATCGCTTCCATGGACGTCGTTTTGGTCATGTACTGATGTGGAAGGGAACGTCGGCGTTGGCCACCGTGGCAAGCTCCGGATGCAAAAAGGCCTAAAGCCCGTGTCCCGCGATCCCACCCGCTGCCTCACCGTGTGTTCAAGTGTTTTGTATCCCATGGGGCCATGCGTTATGCTTTCCGTGGGGCCGTGCACTGTGCTCATATGTGTGATGGTGGGAATTGCACCTGAGGGTGGCGAGGTGTCTGGGCTGAGCTGGCGGCTGCCGTAAAGGGAACGGTCTGCTGGTCTGACCGTGTGTGTGTGCTCGCATGCTCACGCGTGCTTGCAGGGCGCGCTGCTGAGCCCGGAGGCCATCAAGTGCATCATGCGCATGCTGCTGGAGGCATTGGCGTCCATCCATGCCATGGTGCGGTCAGGTTCATTCAATTGGGAGTTTGGGCTGGAGTTACGGGCGTAGACACGTTTCATAGGTGACCTGCAGTGCACAGGGAGTGGAGTGCATGGGGAGTGGAGTGCACGGGCCTGTATGTCGGGTTTTGCCGCCCTTCCTTTGATGCGTTGCGGTACAGTTTGCAGCGTGCCATGCGTGCCATGCTTGCCCATCATCCGTAATGAGGCAATCCGGACATGAACGCACATGGTAGGCTGTCGGGAGGGCCTCACAGCGTGCACAGGCCCGTTAATGAGCAAGCGTTGGCGTTGTTTCTCGCCTTTTTACAGGGCATCATCCATCGAGACGTCAAGCCCAACAACCTGCTGCTGCTGGACAGTGGGGCGCTCGTGCTATGCGACTTTGGGCTGGCTCGCTGCGGCGCCTGCTGCGGCTTCGCTGCACCCGGAACCACAGGAGCAGGCTCCAAAACCGGCTCCCAAGCCTCCGAAACCGCGCCTGCTCCTTATGCGGTCGGCCCTTCGGCAGGTGCTGGGCCTGCGCCTGCGGCAGGATGTGCAGCAGCTGGGGTTGGGCAGAGCAGCGGTGCTGCAGGACCGTCGTTTGCATGGGCAGACCCTCTGGATTGCTGCGTCGCGGGCGGTGACACGGACGGTGACGGGGCGGGCGCTGGCGTTGAGCATGCCGGAGACGACGCATTCCACACCTCCAATGCTGGCACTGCTGCGGCCGGCGGCAGCGGCGCTGGCACAGGCGCTTCTGGCGTGCGCGACGGGCGTGCGCTCACCAACTTGGTGAGCTGATGTCCTCTCCGCTGTCTGGCGTGTGGACTCGCTGCGCACCGTACGTTCTGGTCCGGCCAGGTGTTGCATGTTTGTGCCCATGGAGTTGGAGTGTTTTAGCCGCGACCGGCACAGGCGACACTCCCAGGTCAATGAGGATGGACATGGGCCCTGGGGGCCGCCAATTTGTGTCCTGCGCGGTTTTGGCAGCACAACAAGACCTGGCGTCCTGTGCATGCACGAGAGCGTGCGAGGTCTCTGTTCATGCACGGGACGCAAGGTCTGATTGTGCTGCCAAAACCGTGCGCTCAGTAGCACTTACCCTTGAGACCACATAGATTCATAAGTCATCCCGACATCCTATGGCTAAGCAAGATACCGTAACGTTATTAGATTAGTCATCTCGACGTTCAACACACCTCAAGGACTGATGCAGGCGCACAAAACGCTCTTGACGCACGTGTGTATGTGTGTATGTGTGCTGCATGCAGGTGGGCATGCGGTGGTACCGCGCCCCCGAGCTGCTGTACGGTGCGGTACACTACGGCCCGGAGGTTGACGTGTGGAGCGCCGGCTGTGTGCTGGGCGAGCTGCTCCTGGGGCGCGTTTGGTTCCAGGTGCGTTGTTGGTAGGGGGAAGTGAGTAGGGGAGTGGGTGCGTGGCTGGAGCGGGTGCGTAAGGAAGTGGGTGCGTGGGGAGTGGGAGTGCGCAACGCACCCACGCACTCACTCCCCTGCGCACTCCCCCTTACCCTCCGGGTCCCAGGGGGTCAGCCTTGTCCTGTCCTTGTCCTGTCCTGTCACCGCCTGCCTTGGCAGCGGTGTCCTAGCCTGTAACTGTTCCCGTAGGAAAATACAACGTTGTTTTTGAGGCTCAGGAAGGGGCAGTGGGGCCTTGGGCCTGATTCGGCCCATCCACCGCCCATTATCAGTGAAGTGAGGGAGATGCAAACAGAGGGCGCCTTCGTGGGTGTGTATGCTGGTGTGACTGTGTGCGTGTACATGTACTTCGGTGTACTTTTGCGTAAAGTGTTGATATTAATGTGTACTGGGTGTTCGGCATTCGTGCGGTGCACCAATGAGTTCATCAAGGAGCATCGCCGAGGAGAACATAAAGCGACCGTGCTGTGTTGCCAATGTATCCCGCCGCCCATCATATGTGCGCACGTGCGTCAATAAGAGACTGCAAGAGGGGCGGACAGGAACAAACGTGCACGCCCCGTATGCCCTGTTGCTACATGGCTGTACAAGTAAAATAACTTGTGCTGCCGCTGCCACTTGAATCGTGAAACGCGGGACACAGGGCGCCAGCGACGTGGACCAGCTGTGCCATACGTTCAACACGCTGGGCTCGCCCTGCGCGGCCGGCTGGCCCGAGGCGGCGGCGCTGCCGCACTACGTGCCCTGGCAGCGCATTGCCCCCCTGGACCTCGCCATGGTGCGTGGGGGGCGCGTGTGCCTGTGCGTGGGTGGGTGGGTGGGTGGG
>BDDA01000048.1:94592-119290 GCA_001662385.1 Chlamydomonas asymmetrica
TAGCCTCAGCCCCGTGCATGGCACACGCTCATGTCTCATGCAACGGCACAGCCGCTGATGGGGCATCAAGATGCAGCGCTCTCAGTACACATGCCAGGCAGGGTGCCACACGGCACATTCCGTCATGCTGGCCAACGAAAAACTCAACAACTTGCAAGTGAAAACGGCAGTGCACAGTATGCAGGCAGTGCACGGCAGGCCCGGCCACAACTAAATCAACATTGCGTTGGGTGATAAACCAATGCAGGTATTCAGCATGCACATCGAAAGTCGGAAAGACGGGAACGCGTGCAGCCTGACAGTTGTTGCTTGTACCGGCAAGCGTTCGCAACACGAGAGCGTAATGGGGAACATAATGAAATGCGACAGTACAGTACATTGCTCGACCAGGTAAGGGGACAAATGCAGCAGTTCACTCGCCTCGCATTTGGAAGGTGTACCCAATGAGTCACGGTGCATATGCTACTGCACCTGGCGCCATCGCGTGTGACGAGGGACCAGCCAGCAATACCGGTACAGCCAAGGGGTCTGTGGGGGTCGCAACCCCGAAATGCGCAGTTTGAACGGCCTCCACCCACGTCAATAAGAACAGGCGATCCAGTCGCCACCTTGCCTACACGTCGTATGCCATATCACATGCATTTAGAATGTGTGACCGAGCACGTGGCATGTTGCTGCCCTCAGGTGTTGTACTGCAGGCGCGATTGTGGTACCATGCAGGTTCGTCCATTGCCAGCAAGCCCTGCGGGGCTGCGCTGTTGCCGACTGCCACACGCGGACGGCTATGGCGATGATGAAAGCACCAACCGCATGAGAGCATGCGGGCTGGCGTGCAAACACCGGCCGTCAGCTGGGAGTTAGGAGGATTGAGAGGAGAAAGGAAATGTCAGCGATGTCGGCTGTAGCAACAGTACCGTACTGTAGGCAGTTGCTGGCGCCGTAATCAAGGTGCCATGGCCCTTAATGGCACCTTTATTAGGGTCCTTAATGGGTCAGCGAACAAAGCGGTGGGCCATGAAGCCCGTCCACATGATCCCCACGGCCTTAATGTAGCAGCCTAAGAAACAAGACACCTCGTTGCGCAACTCTGGGCGATCGATGGGGAAGGCGTTCCACAACACTAAAAGGACAAGCCGTGACACACCTAAGAGAAGGACAAAAGCAGGCAGACAGGAGCGCAAGCCAGGGTGCGTTGCGCTCTCGTGGCGGCAAGCCGGCCGCGCACAACAGCGCGGAATGCATTGTACAACACAAACACTTCCACAGCCTGTGTGGTAGCACAAATGACCAGCTCGGTGTATCGCGCTCCGGAGTTTGGCGGGTAGGGTGCATTTCTTGTCGGAATTGTGGTTGACAAGCAGGCGCCGCGTTGGGCCGCTTTTGGATTCAGCGCGGCACGCCTGGCTGGTACCATGCGTGCAACGCATGCCAGCTTGGTGCACCGGGTGCATGTGGATCGCGTCGGCGATACGAAAGCGTTATACCGTATGAGTCAGTGTTCGGCCGCACTCCGGGGTGCGGGTGCAGCAGGACTGGGGGAACGAGCGCGTGCGTTGGTTGTGAAAAGCCTCAAACGCGGCTGCAAGCACCGCATGCTGTGTTGCAGCATCCCACAGCGGGTGGCCTGCACCACGCACACGTTGGCTATCCGGCGTCGCCGGCAGGCAGGCTCAGAAGCCTCGCCACAGCGCTGGTGCTCAAACCAGCGCCGCTGGCGTTCTGCACGCGTGCACGCTGCTCTGTTCCTTTGCACTTATTTCGTGGCACCGCGTGCACTGGGGGGGGGGAGAGAGACTGAAAAACATCAAACGACGTACGGTATTCAGCATGGCGTCCAGCAGGCGAGACCCATTTGGCCATGCAGCGGGGAAGGAGAGAAGGGGGGGGAGGTAGCTCAGGACCGAGCAGCCTGAGCGCGCCAGGGCGCACGAGCACAATGCAGTTCGTCCAGGTGTGCGGGGGTGACACCGGTGCTGTGCTTATCCAGGTCACAACCTCACTCTTCCTGTCAGTGCTATTGCGGAGGCATTACGTATAAGCGGTATGAAACCTGACAACGTCTGGTTCCATCAAATCGGCTGGTTCCATCAAATCGGAGGCGTGAGGGTAAAAGCTGGCACAGAATGAATCGACAGCTACAATCCGCACACGCATCAACACAAGTGGCAGGCAATCACAGCGATCAGCGCGCCATGTTGGGCCGTGCCCCTTGAATATGATGACAGGCGTGGCACTTGGGCTTTATGCATGATGGGGGTGTGCTGCGTTGAGAGTCAGTCCCCCGCATCGACAACCATCAGCATTGTGGTATCTACTGCAATGTGTCAGGGACGGTTGGTTTGGTAAGGTCTTGTGCCTACGAAACCTCCAGACCCACGCAAACCAAACGACTCGGAACTGAAGCATGCTGAGGCGCCATGGCCTGTTGTGTGCAGGCTGCATGCTAAGCGGCGAGGAAACGGGAAAATGGGAAAAGAGAGAGGAAAAAGGGTGGGGGGCGGCCGAAGCACGCACCAGTGGTGAGTGAGACTCGCAAGCACGCCTGGACGAGCCGAGGCGTACGCGACCGCAATCTTCTCAGCATCCACACACAGCACACATGCCAGCACAACGCTGCCGCGCGGGCCAGGCCCCGCAGTACAAACAGTACACAGCGCATTCTGAACTCAGGGATGCATGGTGTCATGGACGCATGGTTTTAAGGACGCATGCGCCTTGCTGGCGGACGCAGCACAACAAAAAGCGTGGCCGCGGCAGGCATGCACGCGCAACGAAACCCAGGACAGAGAGCGTGTCACACTGCGAAGTTTCAGCACAATGTAGTGGGAGTGCGGCCGGAGGGAGCTTCGCAAAGCCGGCCTCATCACGTAATACGCGCAAGGCCTACATACGAGTGGTAAGCTACATGCATCGGGCCTGAAATTAGTGTGTAAACGGCCCACACACGTCCAGGCCTCTCTTGTACATGGCCTCTGCCCTTGGCGGCTGCTCGCCTCGCCTATCGGCACAATACAAAGCGCCCGCCTGACCTCCTGCCATCAAGCACCACCATGCCATGGCCAAGCAACACAGCCCAGAAGGCAGGGCCGGCCTACTACAATGCAAGCCAACATTGCGGTGACACTTGCGCAACACTCTGGGTGCCGGCATTGGGAACATGGTGGATTGCTCCAGGGGCGAGGTTTTGGTAATGCCAGTCTTACGCAGGTTGCGTAGACGCACAGCGCGTGCAGATCTAGTAGGCGCGTGGGACAACGCCGAAACTACGCATCAGCAAGGACTGGGACTGCGGGTTTATTCCCCAAAGCATGGCTCCAGGAGATATGCCGTGGCACGCCCAACACCACCAGCAAGCAAGACACACCACGCGATCTTCATACACGAATCCAAAGTGGGCCAGACCTGGATCTGGATGTCTGCCCATTCGGATGTTACGGTACTACAGGGAGGATTATTTGGGTGCAGCAAGAGGCTCGCAGACTCGAAAAGCAAAACAATCTCGACAGGACCAAAACCATAGGAGGAAGGATTGCTCACTTGCTCTGCATTGCACCTTGACACTGCTGGGCACTGCAGGTGCGCCTTGGCGGCCGTGCACGGCATTAACGCATGCCTCCTGCCCGGAAATGAAGGTACGCATGGGGATGACAGGGGCCTTTCTTCTCGTGAGCCCCCCCGCCCACAATGCGTTTGCCTCCGCAACCCCTGCTTTGACTCACCATAACATCCAGACCAGCATACATTGCATCGGTCGCGTGATTGCCGACATCGTTGAATACAGTGTCAGTGGAAACACTTGCGTACGTACGACACACTTTAGCTCACGCGACAGGAAGCGACAGAGCGCTGGGTGGTGAAAACACTCACACATGCCCCGCACCGGAGTGCGTGCCTAAAGCAGTGTGCCTGCCTGCGTCACCACGACACGTCCACTAACGAACGAACCATTGTGATGGCCGTCACGTTGCCAGCCTCAGCCGCGCGTCTGCTGCGAGCGCGTGCGCTGCTGGTGCAGGCGCTCAGATCGCCATCCGCACACGCTTGGAGAGACCGCCCTCGAGTGCTGACGTGAACTCAATCGCGTGCTTCTGCTGCGGCTGGTGATGCAGGTACTGCTGCGGCGGCATCGGCGGCATCGGCGGCGCCGCGGCGGCGGCGCCGCAGCAGCAGCGCTGCAGCCACGCGTGTCCGCTGAGCATCAGCGCTGTCGGGCGGTCGCACGCGCGAGGCTCTAACACGGCTGCGAGGAACGCCAGCGCGTCCGGCTGCAGCTGCGCCGCCAGTGGCAGCTGCCGCAGCAGCGCGAAGACGACCGCGCCGGCGCCGAGCGCTCCGAGACCGCCGGCGCCCGTACCGCTCCCGCTGTTGCCGCTGCCCCCGCCCCCATCCCCCTGCTGCTGCGGCCCGGCCTGCTGCAGCGCCTGCTGGATCCACCTACACGCCGCCGACTCATCCGGGGGGGATTTCTGCAGCTGAATCACCAGCGCTGTGGGCGGTACCGCCCCCGCCACGTTTGAATTCGAATAGCAGTTCGAGATGCGGACTGCGGCGGAGCTGGTGGAAGCTGAGGACGAGGGCGGGGAGGGCAGGGAGGGCAGCAGGTAGCCTGTGAGCATCTCGTGGGTGATGATGCCCAGTGAGAAGATGTCCGAGGCGGTGCTATACGCAAGGTCACTCCGCTCCTTGTTCTGCTGAGGGCGCGCCTTCATGGGGCAGCGGGCGACCTCGGGCGCCTTGGGTACAAATGCACAGCCCATGAGTCACATGATGTGTCACGTCAGGGGTCTGCGGTACAACACGGTGCTGCTGTCTGAGGTTGCAGTGCATATGTGCAGTACCGGACGTGTACTGCTTCACGCAACCCTGCATGATGCTGATGTGCTGCACTAAGCCCTTGTGGCACTCTAGCACGCCATGTGCCGAGCTTGGTGAACCTCTTCTGCGTGCATGGTCCCCATCTGGGAGGAGCATGAGCCATACGGCCGGCCTGATGTAACATAACAATGCATGTACTATCGTACTGCATGCGTACTACACCCTGCCAACTCAGCATCTCACCATGTACTGCTCGGTGCCTGCGCAGTGCACAGAACATCAGCGCAGCGCCGTCATGGCAGTAGTAGGGCAGTACAACATGCCGTCAGTGTGAAGTGGCGGTGGAGCAAGGTGCATGCCAGTAACAAGGGCGGGAACAGGGCAAGGCAAGGCGTTGCGGGTACATACGCTTGGAGTTTGGAAGCAAGCCACGCACGACTGCATGTGCACAGGCCTGTTGGGCATGCCCGTGTGACACCCAAGGCACGGCTCTGGCACGCAATAAAAGCACTCAAACCCGTCAACCCTTATCAAACTCACATACAGCAAAGCTTGGTACACATCTTGGTACAACACCACATAAGCATTACCGTATGCCGCATTTGGCATGCTCAGTGCTTGATGTATATCGAAAGCCGCAACTCACCGCTCCGCGTGACCGCCCGCTCCGTCAGCAGGTCAATGGAAAGGCCAAAGTCTGCGAGCTTCAGCACGCCGTCCGCCGTGAACAGAATATTCTCTGCGTACAGCACGTGCAATACGTTCGCCCACATGCTGAAAACAAACAACTTCTTCTTCTTTGCAACAAATTGGCGGTGCACACGTGTCCGGCATCCAATATCCGACGAACAGCAGGCAGCAAGATCATGCAGTGAGAGAGAGCAAGCGGGAAAGCACACAAGAGCATGCGGCCGCAGCTGCCTGCCGGCGTGTGTCTCACGCACCTGGCTTGAGGTCGCGGTGGCACACGCCGCGTGAGTGTAGGTAGGCCAGCGCGCGCACGAGCGGCAGCACCACGCGCGCCGTGACGACGGCCTCGTGCACGCCCCCGGGCGTCAGCTGCTTGGCGAGGTCGCCGCCCTCCGCAAACTCCTGCACCATGACAACCTGTTTCGCCTCCTGCACGCAGCCCAAGGCAGAGGTACACCTTAAGTGCACGTTGCCGCGCACGAAAACGATCGGCATGTCTTTCAGAAACGTCGGCCAGCGAGAGAGCTGCATACGCGCCACCACGCACGTACCTGGAATGCAGCGTACAGGGCGATGATGTTGGCGTGCCTCAGCCTCGCGTGGATCTTGACCTCCCGTGCCAACCTGCATGCACACACGCACACGCCCAACAAGCCAACCCCGTTGACAAAAGAGCGCGTCAGACAGTAACTGCAAATGCCTAGCAAGGTACAATGCGGCAGATTTGCAGGACGGGTATGGGTAACGTCGAGATGCAGGCGCACGACACATGACACGAATGCTTGAGGCACAACGGCGTCCAGCAACGGGCCTTGTGTGCATCCCAGTGCGCCTTGAGGGTCGATGCATCCCACAGATGCAAACCAGCTTGCCAAACGAAGCGCCTGCGGGCTGCGGCTGCGGTCTGGGGATGCTTTTTCGATCACCGCCACCACCACCGTGTGCACCACCGGCACCCACCCACATACATATACCGGCACCCACATGTGCATCATGTTGGCGGGGACGAGGCTCATTTGGAAGATCTTCAGCGCGACGCGCCGCCCCGAGTGCCTGCACACCGCCCGATACACACTTGAAAACATGCCCTTCTGCAGGCAGCCCTCTACCTGCGGTGAAAGTATGCGGAGCCGGCGGGTGGCGGAGGCACACAACCAGCACAGCATTAGCCACAATAACGTGCGTTTAGGAATGTGGTGCTCCCGTGGGGCCATGCGGTTTGCTTCCCGTGGGGCCGTGCAATGTGCACATGCGTGGGGATGCAACAACGCGTGTGTCTGTGTCAGCAGGATGGCTCTCCATTTGGAGCTGTGCAGGTTTGAGGCGGAGGCAATCTGCGCCCTTCAAGCACTGCCACCCAGGCAAACTACCATCTGCGGCACGATGAGCAAGCCCGTTGCAAAGACCAGCGGTATGACCGCCACAAAGGCAAGCTACGATTGTCGGTCACATCACGTGCGAGCAGAGCTCGTCGGCCACGCTTCACACCGTGCAGGGGCCCCTTAAATTAAGCTGGCGAGCACCATGGCAAGGCCGTAAACATGCAGCAGCAGGCAGGGCCGAGCGGTGGCAGCCGGATGTGTGCGGTAGGCACCTTATAATCGGAAAGCCGCCAGTGAGACCGTGCCATGCCTTCGGGCAGGCACGGCTGCACGTGCAGCAGCACGGAGGAGCTCTGCGCCAGCTGCGCCGCCTGCTGCAGCATCGCAGGCCCCGCCATGAGCGCGTGCGCGGCCCCCGCGGCGCCGCTCCCGCTGTTGCCGCCGCCGTCGCCGTCGCCCCCGCAGGCCGCGCTGCTGAGCAGCACGGACCCGTCCATGGGCCGGGCGGACGAGCAGCTGTCGCTCTGGTTGTGGCTGTTGTGGTCTTCCGTCAGGGCCGCGTACCTGTCAGCTCCGAAACCGGCTCCGAAACACCCTGCGGCCATCAGCGGCCTTCGTAGCGACATCTGCCGCACCTGCAGCGCCGCCTGCAGCGAAGCGGCAGGCGTGCTGCCACGGCCCTCCAGCGCAGCCGTGTGACTCGACATACCCGCCGCCATGTGAGCGTGCATCAGCGTAACGCTGGGGCCACCGGCCATGCTCGACTGCCGAATCGTAGGGAAGCCTGCAGCCAGCAAGTTCCGCTGCAGGATGTGTGGCCGTCCAGAAAGTGCTGCGCCTGAGCTGGGCTGAGTAGCCGCATTGCTGGCGTTGCCACCTGCTAGGCTGTGCCGCTGTGCTGCCAGATTACACAGACCAGCGTTGAGCAACAGCAGGGCAGCTGAACCACCTCTAGGAGGAGCGGTGCCCTCCTGACACGGCGCCCCGCTTGCACTGGCGCTTGCTTGATAGTGGCATCGAGGGTGGTGTTGCTGCGGGCACTCCTGCTCTGTGGACATGACAGGCACCTGTAGCGTCTGCAGCAGGTGCAATTGGTGGTTGCGTGCCCTGGGCATCGAGTTGCCACGCAGCTGCTCGCCTGCGCCTCGCGCTAAGCTGGGAGAGGCCGTGTTGATGTGCTCCCGTAGCTTATCACCACCAAATGTTGGCTCACTCCCTGGGCAGTGCTCTAGGGCCACTGCCGAGAAGTCATAAAGCATGCCGGTGCTCAGGCGCTTGTATGAGGTTGGGGCACGTGGTTTCGGAGTACGTCGAAACGTCCCAAAAGGTGTGGGCGCAGGGGCGGGCAGCGGCACAGAGCCCTGCATAAAGCTGGTCGAGGTAAACGTGCTGGTCGAGCCGATCCCAGGGTTGGCGCAGAATGCATCTGGCCGCTGCAGCGCCTCATACTGGTAATGCAAGAAAGTGTTGGAAAGGAGTGGCGAATCAGACGTGTGCTGCTCAGAGGTCCAGGTGCAAGCGCCAACATCGTCTGGCTGCAGCTGGCTGCCCTGTGTGGGTTGGCTGCAGGCCTCTTGCAAGCTGGCGTGGCTGAGCCCACCCACAGCACACGCAGGGGATGAGGTGGCGGCGGTGAGAAATGATGTTGGGTCCGTGAGCTCGTGATGCTCTGAAGAGGCAACGAAAGTAGCAGCATCTGGTACTGTAGCTGCGTCTGGGAAGGCCGCCGAACAGCTGTTCTCGTGGCAGTGGGGTGGCGCCGTCAAAGGCCAGCCCTGCTGACACGTGGCACTCCTGTTGGCGGGCCC
Source organism: Chlamydomonas asymmetrica (assembly GCA_001662385.1). Taxonomy (NCBI): domain Eukaryota; kingdom Viridiplantae; phylum Chlorophyta; class Chlorophyceae; order Chlamydomonadales; family Chlamydomonadaceae; genus Chlamydomonas; species Chlamydomonas asymmetrica. The sequence goes on from BDDA01000048.1 coordinate 103,228, forward strand.
AAGGTGCAGGCTCTGTTGCAGAGGACTCTTCCCAGTCAAAGCGAACATGCCAGTAGCGTCGCTTGGTTTTGATAGGCCCAAACTTGAGGTGGAGTCCTGCATGACGTCCGCGTCCTGCTGACAGGAGTCCGAACATGCCACCACCATTCCCAGGCTCTGGGTGCAACGAGGTTCACTGTATTCTGGTGTAAAGGGCTGCGCCAATGGCTCCCCGGGCCACGTTCCAGAGAGCGGTGCACATGCGGTTGTTTCAGCGCCAGCGACCTGAGACCCAGCCCGAAGTAGCCACATGGTCTCATTATCCTCTGCCCTGTCCTGACGGCTGTCTCTACTCAAAGTCTCGGTTCTGCAACTGTGACCATGTCTGATGGGAAGCGACAGCAGACTGTTTGGGGCAGAAATGTAGTCGACGGTTGGTGCGTGGAAAGCACTGCTGGACACCGCAACGGGGGAAGAGACCTGCTCATCCGCACCTGTGTATTCATGAGTGGAGCAAGGCAGGATGATGTGCTGAGGGACACCGATGCACCCCTGCACTGTGAAGGTGTGCAAGGACGCGATGGTGTGCACTGCGGTGTTGGTTATACGCGTGCGTGGTTTGGGTGTCAAAACAACGGGCACTCCTCTTTTGTAAGATAACTGCAGGTTCACTCAGGGCCCCCTTAAGGGTGGTGGGTTGAATCGGTCGGCAAGTGAGGGGTGCAGAGGACAAAACCTTGTCGATGCCCTTACCCTTGGCGGTCGCGCCAAAACAAGCGCCTAGGAACCGAAGTCCACGCAAGCCACCAGACGATTGGTGTTGCATCGTTACACGTCCGATGTCCAAGGCGCGCACATTAACCTGACACTTGCTGAGCTTCAGACTGAACAAGCAAGGCGGAGTCTCTACGAGCTCGTTTGCGCAGACGCAGAAGTACACTATACGTTGTGTGCATATATCGCAACAACGACCTCGGAAGTGCGCCTACCGTGTTTTGATGAATAAGCACAGAAGTATGGTTGGAGGTCCTGAGCCCATGTTGTGACCTGCAGGTTCAGGCTTGTCTTTCAGGTTGAGGCTCTGTAGTTGAAAGTTTGTGACTCTACGCGCATGACTAGTGTTTGGCCTGCTTGGCATTAGCTTTGACCTCTTACATGACAAAAAGTGATCTTCACGCTTTTAGAGGTGCACGGAATGATTGCACAAAGCTGGGATTAGGCTTGCTTGGGCAGGCCCCGCGTTGATGTGTTGTGTGTGTGCATACCAATGCAAGGCGGGCCTGTGGTTTTAAGCACAATTGTCGAACTGCAGTGCACGTCAAACGGTTATCTAACCCCTGCGCAATCGGGCAACAAGGTGCAATGAGCATAAGCAAGCCATCATACATATGCAAGCACACACAAACTCTTGCACACTGGTCAACACTGTTTCCCCCCACCTCACTTTCAAACGTTAGTCGGTGGTACACCCCTTCGCAAGCAAGGCACTTCCAAAACAAAGCATGCCGCCAACCCGCAAAAGGTGTAGCAGCACTTTGTTATAAACGCTGCGTGATGTGCAGTGCGCAAGAGGTAGTATGGCACAGGGTGCTCACCATTGGCATCGTGACTGCTCCATGACAGCGTAATCTAGTACGTGCGGGGAGCAAATGACCAGCTGGAGTAATAGAGGTGTGTGGCTTCGGTCACTCTGACGGCAGGTTCAGAGCAGCCATATGTGTCAGGGTGGCACGGTTGCGTAGGCCTTGTGCCACTGCGCGTTCCGACACGCTGAGCATCCACGTTCGGAAGCTCCGCACGCTGTCCAGGGTGAGAAAATCGTCTCCGGTGCTGTTGATGGTGTTGGTGAGCTGGCCACCAACGTTGTGTTGCGCGTCGACATTAAGCGTGGCCCTGTCACTTCGTCCACCCGACGGAGTTTGCCGCCGTTGCGCCATGGCATCGTCGTCCGCGGCCTCGTCAACAAGCTGTGCACACATGTCCCGCACAGCTGCAGACTGCAGCACGCCTTTGCACAGCTCCCTCACCGTGCAAAGTTCCCGTTCGTCCCGTTTTGAAACCGTCGTGGTTGTACTGCTGTATTGCGTCCTGCTTCGGTCCTGGCTGTACGAAAGGAGCCGCTGCAGCAGCCCACCAAGCTCTTTGCCTTGCTTATCCTGCAAGTTGTTGCATGCTAGGCTCGTCGTTGGCAAGCGTGTCGTCTCCACGTTTGAACTCGACATTCTGCTGCTGCCGTCGCTGTTCTGCTGAACCCCTGCGGGGGGCCTCACGGGCTTTCCAAGCCCGTCAAGCCAAGTCACAGAACTGGCCTCCAGGCTGGTTGAGGCGTGGTGCAGGGCCCAGCGCAAGAGCGCGAGCGCGTCGATCGGCACCACGCCTGCCAGCCCTGTCGAGCCGGGACCGCCCTCCGACCCGCCACGTGCCGCATCGAGCGCACTCCTCCCTGCGCCGGCTGCCCTGTAGGCACAGCACACTACGCTCCTGCCATCCGTCTGCGCTCCCGCTCTGGCAGCAGTTCCATAGCTGCTGGTGGAGGCTGTCTGAGCAGTGATCGGCATCCCATTCCAACTCCGTTTGGCCCCGCTTTCCTGCCGCTGGTGTTGCTGGCCCGCGCAAACAACACCACGGCTGTCGGCACCAGGCACCACCGCTGACGCCTCCGCTGCTTCTGCCACTGAACCAAAGAAGGTCCATGCGTCGAACGCGGCCGCATGGCGGAGGAATCGTGCAGTGAACAGGCACGAGCCGAGCAGCGACCGCGCGCTGTCCAGCGGCAAGCCGCGCAGCACCTCCCGCACCACAACCGAGCCAGGGATGAAGACAGGAGCGTGCACCGCCGCCTGCCCTACGCTGTGTGTTGCTCGGGCCGTGGGCGGTGGTCCTTCGGGTACCACACAGTCCGTGTCTGGCACGGCCCACATGAACGCGGGGCGGCACGCAGCGGCTGCAGCGGGCGCTGTGCCAGCTCCCTGATGCCCCGGCTCGCTCACCGGCACCGCACCCTGGCGCTCATGCGCGTCTTGCTTCCACCGGCATTCGACGCACGACATGCATGCCAGCAAGAGCGCAAGCGCTGACACCTGCATGCGGGGGAAAGGCGATGAAAACCACGGGTGCGTGTGCCAACTGCGCACATTGCGTGCACCGAAACAGACCCCATTCCATTATGGTCAAGCTAACCATTAGTCTGAAGGCATACAAGTATACAATGCTGGGATTGCAGCAACAACATGCTCTGAAAGCTTCAGGTAGAGCATACACAGAACCCATAACATATGTGTACAGCAGTACAGCCAGTCCGCGCGATGTTGGCACCATGCTTACGCCCGCCGCAGGGCGTCAGCAACGACAGTTGGCGCACTTGCAGGTTTCACAACATCCTAGTCATTCGGTGGGCGTGGTTGACCAACCAGGGTTAGACACCAGAGCAAGCGCTCGGCTTGGATGTGCGCTATTAGCAGCCCTCTGACGTCTGGCAACCACGCGGGGTGCTGTTAACACAAGCATGCCCAGCACACGCCTCACCACACCAATAATGCTGCGACCCGCCCCTGACCCAAATGGCTTGAACGCCTTACAACCATGGTTGACACGACACGTACGGTGTGAATCTGCTCAGAAGTGTACCGCAAGCGAGCAGCACTAGCTGTGGACCTTTCCGTGCTATACGGGTGTATACAGGCCACAGCTATAAACACCAGATGCTAGGTATGGGTTTAGCTTCAGCCGTTTTGTATTGGTGTTTATCGCTTATGCTACAGACTGAGAGGTTACCGCTCACACTCACCTCCGCGAGCTCCATCTGCGCCAGCCACGCTGAGCTCGTGAGCAGGCGGTCCAGGCGCCCCAGCAGGCAAGCATGTGTCGCTCGTGCACGGCAGAGCATCGCCACAAGCCGCACCTGCCACGCCAGCTGCCGGCGCCGCGCCCGTTGCAGCACCGGCGGCGGGCTGCTGCCCCCGCTGCTGGCGGCATCCGCATGACGGCCGCCGCCGTCGGCAGTGCCGCCGTTGCGACCGGGTGCTCCCGCCGCAGCTGCCGCCATGTCAGCAGCAGCTTCCTCCGCGGCCAGCTGCCCACGCTCAGCCTCGGCGAACGCACGGAGAATGACGTCAACTATTCCCTCCGGCCCCAGCTGCTGCCCCCCGAGTGCGCCGTCGCTCGAATCCGCAGCCGACGCCGTTCCGCTGCCGCCCTTTGCAGCACTCTCGTGAGCATGTGCGGAGAGCTCCCGCTGGACCTCTGCCCATATCATGCCCAGCACGATGGCGTCCTCACGAGGGGGTGTCAGAAGTGCTGCATCGGCTGCGTGTTGCGGTCGCCCTTGCTGCTGCTGCTGCTGCTGCTGCTGCTGCAGGAGCGGTGTGAGCGCGGGCCCGGTGGGCAGCGCGGTGTTGTTGACCAGCAGCTGCAGCAGCTGCAGCAGCTTGGGGCAGTCCTGCTGACAACCAGGGGTGTGAGGGAGAGAGAGAGACAGTGAGCTGTCCCACGGAGATATACAGCCAGAGGCTCAGGCCCACACCAAGCAAGCCACCAGAGTCAGTGGTGGGGATGGGTTGGTAGTGGCGAATTAATGCAATCTGCCACACAAGCATCCACCCTAGACCAAGATGTGGATACATATATGGCACCTAGAATGCACTGCAACTGCAAACACACAAACACAATGCACAACACATGTTTCTGCACAGGTGTTACTCAGTACCTCCGATTGCACGCTCTGCCCGACGCTGCACAAACCTAACGCTTGCCAACAAGTGCACGCGGCACGCGTTTGCGCGGCGGCACGAGGGCCGACCCGTGTCTGGCGGCTCACCTCGCCTGGCTGCCCCGCGTTCAGCGCCGCAGCGCCGCCGCCGCTTTCGTCCCCGACGTCCACGCCCAGCAGGGCTTGGTGCAGCGAACGGTAGGCGCGCAGGTCTGCGTGCGACACGACCTTGAGGCTGATCTCCTGTGCGTTGTGGGAGGGGGAGGGAAGGGTGGAAAGGGTGAACGTAGAACTGTGATCACCAGCGGTGGGAAATGGCACCATCTTAAAGATGGGCAACCCCTGTGTGTCTGCATGTGAGTGCGTGCAGCGTGCGTGCATCCGTTGACGCGAGCGTTTGTGAGGGCTGATTGTGGGTGTGGCCGTGGGTGTGGCTGTAAATGCGCATGTGCGAGTACCATAACCCCCTATGATGTGTGATGTGCGCGCTGCGTGGGTGGTGTTACATGGTACAATGCGGTGTGGTGTGGAGTAGCGTGCGGTGCCGGTGCGGAATCGGACGCTACGTGGTAAGGGCTTGTTTCCACTGAGGTTCAGACCCGGGTTTCAGACCTGGGTCTGAGATTTTCACACCCGGATCTGAGTGATTTTTTCTGGTTGTATACACGGCCCAAGCATGATTGAGTCGAGAAAGTCAGGAAAAATTTCGGACCTGGGTCTGAAAATCTCAGAACCCCCACCCCCCGGGGTCTGAAAGTTTCGGACCCAGGTCTGAAACCCAGGTCTGAAACCTCAGTGGAAACACACCCTGAGCTGATGCGGTACGTTGGCGACCCTGGCAAGGCTGCACTGGCATGCAGCGATGCCAACGTCAAGGCGGCCTTCTGACCAAGACAATAGCGCCCTTGTGGAAAGGATGCCAAACCAGGATGCCACTTGCGGCCAAGCCAAACAGAGAAGGCACCTACGTTGGCGGCTTGAAGGTACGCAAACCTCCTCCGCGCCTCCGTGACTGACACGCACGGCGCCGTCATCGCGGGCTTGATGTCACGCACCCATGCGGGTGACAGCACCGGGCTCGTGACCCGCGCCAGGTGCTCTACAACACGATCATGCACAGCAGCAGCAGGCATGAGCACCGACCTCTCCTCAAACGGCCTGCAAGGTCACCAAACGTCGATTCAATCAATTAATTAATCATGCGCTGAGTCATCATCAATCAGCAGCAGCAGGTCGGGCAGGGCATGAGCGCCACCCACGCACCCTGCATGGATCCGTTCCTCGTTGTGCTGGTGCCACAATACGAATGTGAGTGAAATGTCCCTTCTCCGTAACATACACACAACCTCAACCGTAGCATGCCGTGTTGGCAACCTGGCGTGCATGACTGTGTGCAAATCGTCACAATGACTATGTAAGCCATGCACTGGTTGCTTTGCGTACCTGCACTTTTGAGGGGGTCCTCAAACTGTGCCAGATGCTGCTGGAGCTCCCGGGAGGAACCTGCACAGCAGCAGCAACAGCAGCAGCACAAGGCACGGGCAGCTCAGTGTGCTCAACGTTGACCAACACGCAGGACAGTATAAGGCAGTATCAACTGCGATATGTTGTGCCACTACGTGACATCACCAGTATGTACATGTGACATAGGAGCGTGTCACCTGGACGGGGCCCATGCTTGCCCCCAAATGGGGGCAAGCAGCAAAAAACACATGAAACCACCACGTTATTGCTAACGGATGCAGAGTGTCCGATGATGCAGTACCTCCACACATCATGCGGCCCTGTGACGCCATGCATGGCCGCCATTGATGCAACCAACCCACCATCGTCCAGCCGCATCGCACCTGTCGCGGTATGAGCTTGTGGCAGTGTGTCAAGCAGCCCCTGTGCGCCATCCACGCCGCTGCCGCTGCGGCGCTGCTGCTGCTGCAGGTGGTGGCGCCGGCTCTCTGCCAGGGCTTGGATCTCCTGCACACGCACATGCAAGGCACGGGGCAGCAGCGGCAGGGTGGCGGCTTGTGGAGTTGCAGCCTGATGAAATGGTCATGGACATTCCGTAAGGGCAGCACCATGCATGTACCGTCCAGGATGCAAATGCAAATGCTCACGCTTTCCGTGTACCGATCATGCCTTGTTATTGCACGGGGTTGACCACTTCGATGGCTTGCATTGAAATACATGCTGCACGATGTGCGGCAATCAGAACCAGCTGTGCGCACAGGCAAAGCGCGTGAGGTCCTGCGCACTGGAGTGCAATGCAAGTCGCGGCAGTACAACCCACGGAGCAAGCTGCGGCAGCACCCCACCTGCAGGTCGCTTTGCGCTGCTGCTGTCGGCCCCAGCCGCGCTACGCATTCCCTGCAGGACCGTGCCAGCCAGTACACAAATCGGCAATGATGAGTGCCGATGAGGTACACACATATGGGTGTATACGGCAGTGTATGGAGCGAAGGTGACAGACTGACGGATCCCTTTGCCGTTTTTGAAAGGCTGCTGCTGCTCCAAACAGGTATTCGCCCAAAGCCCCACACACAAACATCGGCAGCAGGCTATACAGGGTCCCCAGCAGACGACAGAGCAGACGGTGTGGTAGGATTATTAAACACTCAAACAGGCTCACTCACTTTGCAAGGTCGCGATAGCCAGCCAGCAGCTGCTCTGAGCCGCACTCCGTCACGGCGGCCCGCAGCGCCGCCTGCGCCACCGCCTGCCCTACGGCCCTCCCGCTGGCCCCCTCCGCCCCCTCCTGACGCCCCGCTGGGTCCTGCTGCTGCTGCTGCGGCGGCGCCGGCATCGCCGCCTGCGCCGGCCGGCCGGCCTTAGTCTTGCTAGCAGGCGCCAAAGCGCCCGCAGTTGTGGCGGCCGCTGCATCGCCACCGCCGCACAAGGCTGTCCTGAAAAGCCCCAGCAAGTCGCGTTTGAGGGTCTCCAGGCACGCACCGAGCCGCGCTGGGTCGCCGTCTACGTGGTGAAGCACGCTTGCGGCGGGGTGACCCACATCGGCGGCGCCGCTGGGGGCGGTTTTCTGTGCGACGGCAGCAAAGACGTACTGCGCAACGAGCACCGCAATGATCGCGAGCTGTCGGCGGTCGTCTACATTGTCGGACCCCGCCGTCGCATTGCTGCTGCGGTTGCCACTAGCAGCAGCGCTGGGAGCGAAGGCCCCGGGCCACCCGCCAGCCTCACTTGCCCAGCCCGTGCCTCCAGAATCGCTCCCACACCCCATCATGGTCCACCATGCGTCCAGGACGGAACAACCCGCCTCATCGGTTTCGGAGCCAAACGGCGGCAGAAGCCACGGCGTGACCGGGCCGTCGGATGACGGGTCAGGAGCGATGCTGGACGCGACACAGGCATTGGCCTGGAGGCAGGGGGAGGGCGTGCCTAGCAACGCCCGGTGGCAGGGTTCCAGCACCGTGCTGCACACATCCGCACCTGCGGTTACGAGTGTGGGCGTACCCTCGTCGTCGCCGGTGACCATGTGGCACAGCAGGCTAGCCAGCAGCGCTGCTGCACCTGCTGCCGCTGCCGGCAGGCGGCCAGAGGCTGCCGGACGCAGCAGCGGGGCGACAGCGCTTGGCGCCTCCTGCCAAACCCGCCTGACCGCGTGGCCGGCTTCCGCTGCCGGCTTGCTGGAGGCTGATGTGTAAATGCCATGCAGGCAGGTCGCTAGCAGCGCTGCAGGCCCAAGCACGGCGTGCATGTAAGGCACGATGGCGTCGACCTGCTGCTGCAAGGGTGCCGTCTGCAAGTCCACCTGCCCGGTGCGATCATGAGGCTGGCAGTGGTCGTTGCGCCCGGCATGGTCATCCGGGTCATGTGCGTCACCCCGCTGATGTGGGCCACCTGGCTGGGGTGGAATACACAGGCACGACTGCAGACGCCTCAGCATCCACCTGCAGCAACGCAGCACAAAGAAGTCTCACGAGTCAAGTACGACCTGCACCTGAGCTCCCACAGCAAGCGGCATGCAAGGCATGGCGGACACCTATCTGAACAAGCGCTGACACAGCAGGGCGCGCAGGAGTGATGGTGTTCAACTCCTGGGCGCTAAGCGCTGAGCACGTTGCATGCGGGGGCGACAAGCAGGCGCAGCTCAGAGCTCACCCCGTCGCACACGCACTGTCCACGGGTGCCACCTGTAGGGTAACCGCTCTGCAGGCTGCCTCCAGGAGGGGGGTGTTCATAGCGGCGAGGTGCATCACTGCGTCGTGCACCTGCACCGCAGCCGTGCCCACGCTGCCTGTTGCTGAATCGGACCTGTCAGCGCTCTGGTAGCGGCTTGTGTATTGCTGGAGCTGAGCCTCTTGCACGATGAATGCAAACGCGCGCTGGAACGCGCCTGACAGTATGGCTGCATCGCAGCACGTGAGGCTTGGTGTCGCTGCGTCGACCGCCGTAGCACAGCGTGCACAGCGTGCAAACCGCGTCTGAGATTCACTCTCCTGAAGACATGCCAAGGCTTCAGCAAGGTCCGAAGGTTTCAGCCCTACCAACAGGACTTGCTTCACGAGGAGGCCTGGGAGGCTTGGGCCCAGGGCTGGTGATGCGCATAGCGCTAGTACGAGCCCCAGGAGTTGCGTGGGCACCGGTGACTCTGCTGGAAGCAGGTACTGCCCCGGAGCAACAGCAGCCTGGACCAGGCCTCGCACCAGCACTTCAAGCGTTGCACCAAGCCTGAAGCGGGCAAGCAAAAGCCATGGATTTGGCACACGCTGCCAGTGACTCCGGTTCCACAGCGGCTGCCAGTGCCGTCTGGTGATGTTGAACACCAAGGTCAAGGTCAATAAACGCACGATGCTGACCTGAACTGTCGGAGTCTGACCAGCTCCAACAGCACTGACAACGCGTCGACGAGGCGACGCTGTGCCACAAGCGAAAGGAGCCGTTCAGCTAATCCTAAGTCAGTGAGCATAATCACTGCAAGTGCTCTGCGCTGTAGGTGGGTAGGCTAGCAAAGTTGTGGAGCACATGGACGAAATGCGCACTGGGACGATGGCACGACGCGTGCTATTCAAACTAGGAGGGTTGAGCTGCAGAAGCACGGTTCGTCAGATAGTGCTTCTACTAGCATCGAGAAAACATCTTGTATGTGCTTGCAATGATGCATACAGGCCAGAGCAGAGGGTCATGGTTGAGTGATGGGTATGCTTCGGCTCTTGCACGTGGTTTCGGGCATCCGGAGCCAGTGGTGATGTGCGTGCGTGATGACAGTTCTGTAACGCAAAGCCACTGCACATCGCATAACCCATTCTTTCTTGCTTTCTGCTGCTCATGCGTCTTATCCAAACCCAACACAGCGTTTTGGCTCAGACAGCACTCACCACTTGCAAACACTAGTTCAATCCTTGCTCGGCCGAGCTGAGTTGTTGTGACCAGAGTCCACAGCTGGTCAGTCAACGTGCAAGCAAAATGTTCAGCTGAACGGTACAGCCTGAGGGCTGACGTGCTGCTGCCGGACCACCCTCTCATTTCATGGGTGCGGGATGCTCAACTCACGAGGGCGCAGATGCCATTCTGGCGAAAGAGATCTTGGGCAACAAACCGGAGGCAAAGCATGCTGCCAGGCGCCTATCGGCTGTAGGAGCGCCACTGGTGGGCAACAACAATGTTTGGGTCTTCCGCCAAACTCCTGACATCAAAGCCCTGTTCAAGTAGGTATCTTGCTGGAGGGTTGAAAGCAACCGCATCCTGTTGCTGTCACTTGTCTGTGGGCCGCAAACAAACGTGCTACGCAAGGAAACATGGTTTGGTGGATACGAGGCAACATTGATGCGGTGGTTGTGTTCGCCTGCAGGTTTGGCAAGCAGATAAACAAAGGTAAGGGAAGATTCGAAGGCGGTCGAAGGCAGGTGGCTGAGTGCCTGGGCACTGTAGTTACCGTATTGCATTCTTTTGTGTGGACGTTTTGTCAAATACACGGCGCAAGGCTGTGTTGCCTGCAGCTGCCTAAACACAGTGCTTGCAATGCTTGAAACAGGCCACTTCGGAATAATTTACGAAGTCATCCACATAGAGAGCGGGGACCGGTATGCCTGCAAGGTTATCTCGAAGCGAAAGCTGGCCTCCGCTGACAGCGTCAAAGACATCCGAAGGGAGGTGCAAATCCTTCACCACTTGCGCGGGTACGAGGCAGCTTGTTGAAGTCGCTCCACAAGTGTGTGTCTGTGTGCGAAAGGTGTTGGCCTCATTGGGTCGGAGGTGGCGTAAGGGTGGTGCATCCGTGCGCCGACTTGTGCAGGCATCCGTCAGTGGTGAGCTTCTTTGCAGCTTACGAAGATGAAACTGACGTTTACCTGGTCATGGAGCTATGTGAAGGTAAGGCTGCTTTTTCAGTCCTTGCGTCACACTTTTCGCACGACAAACGGCCGTTGACGCCACCACCGACCTGAGTGCTGGGGTCCTGGGACAGGAGCAGAACGATGCACACTTACACATCTGCATAGTTCAAAGCAGCATCGACGTGACACTAGTAAAATAGGCTCGCCGACAGCGTCCAATACGCATCCCTGCTGCTATCGCAACGACTTTGTTGTGGGCCCGACAGGTGGGGACCTTTTTGATAAGATCGAAAGCAACACAAGCTACACGGAGCAGCAAGTGGCAGGGCTGTTCAGGCAGATGGTTGAAATAATGTCGTACTGCCACGACCTCGGCGTAATGCACCGCGACCTGAAGCCGGAGAACTTCCTGCTAACGTCACGCAGCGATGCAGCAGTCATAAAGCTGTCGGACTTTGGGCTCAGTGCGTTCTTCCGGGAGGACCAGTCGTTCACGGAGGTGGTGGGCAGGTAAGCGCACCGCACTGCGCGTCAGGGTCAGTCGGCAGGGTCGTCAGCAGGGCTGCCATGGCCCCTGGCTGGCGCACAACAAGGCCGTACTTGGCAAAGCTTGTACGGACAGGTGTCTGTCCGCAGTGCCGCTGCTTGTCAACCCCAAATCGCACAGGTGTGGTGCGGCTGGAGGTTTTCTGGGTGGGGCTTAGCGCTTGTGTGACACCTGGCAGGGAGTGTGGCCCTTGCTGGCTGTTTCCCAGAGAAAGTGCGGCTTGCAGCACCGTCTAGCAACACACCAGCAACCTGCACCCTTGATGGTTTCTGACGGCGCTTTTTCGAGCTTGCCCACCAGCCATGGCTTCAGTGTTCGCCGGCCTCGCTCACTTGCGTTGAGTCGTGCACACGCGTGTGCCCAGTGACGCACGCTAGCATGGGAGCACAATGGCGCAACCGCAGACCCCCTATCACCGCAGTGGGGGCTTGTGGATTTCCTCACACTTTAGCCAACCGACGGTAGACACGAGTCCTGAACCCTGGAAGCCCGGAATGTGCAGCGCTAAGATCCTGAGGCTAAGCACAATACACATACCGATATGCAACTGTCCCAGACATTCAGCGCTTTAAATCCAGACCACCGCATTCCGTGTTGCCGCTCCCACGATGCCGCTGCCACCTCCCGCCCCAGCGAACTTAACAGAGTCAACAAGGTCAAAATTGAGTTGGTGTCTTGGTCGCCTGCCTGCCTGCGTGCCTGCAGCGCGCTGTACATGGCGCCTGAGCTCCTAGCGCGAGACTACACCAAGACGGCCGACGTGTGGTCGCTCGGCGTCATCCTGCACATCCTGCTCTGCGGGTTCGCGCCCTTCCGCGGCGATTCCGACCAGGTATGACACCGAAGTGATCACGTTGATGATGCTGATACTGTTGCAGTTGTCGAGCACGAGGGCAAAGGCTGCCCTGGAAAGGGATGGCGAACAGTAGCACCAGGCACTCACTGCGTTTCTGCTGGTAAGGGCAAGCGCGACGCCGCTTCTGGAGCGCTTGTGAAGGCGGGTCAGCGATGCAGTGGCCATCAACAGCCGCGCATGGAAGCAACAGCGTAATGAAACACAGAGTGGATGCTCACACCTACATGCATTCACATATTCCATCGGCGACTGCCGGATTGAGGCGGCTTGAGGCGGAGTGGATCAGCATTACGGGTACAATTTATACCGGGCATATGGTGCGCAAGGGGGGGGGGCGCATGGTGGGGGCCGTGGGACCCTGACGAGTGCATCGATCCTCCGTGTCCATGCCACGTTGGACACGGCATGGCAGGATGGCGAATCGTCATGAGAATGTACTGTCACTGTCGATGCGCAGTTATGTACGCACGTGCGCATTATGCGAACGCGTGCAGGCGATCTTCACGGCCATCCGCAACCATTCGGTGGACCTCAACGCCAAGCCCTGGCCGTCAGTGTCCCGCCACGCACGCCACCTCGTCACGCGCCTGCTTGAGCGTGACCCTGACAAGCGCATACGCCTGGCAGAGGTAAGAGAGAGGAGACAAGACGACGACCCCCCGCACACACACCCACACCTACACACACACCGGGAGGGAGCTCAAGGCGGAACACGCCCTTTTGCTGCATGCTGTGCGGTACTGTGCTGTGCCACGCTGTGCTGTGCACAGTAACAATTGTGTGCAATGTGTATGCATGGTACGAGCATTTGGGTTGATGCAAGGTGCATCAGCATGCGATGGGACTTGTGGCAGGGCTCGCGGCTGTCGCATTGTCGCAGGGCACTAGCAAGGCTATACGCACTGGATGACCGTGCGGGAGCCTACCTGCACAGTAGGGTCTTGGCTGTAGGGTGGCGTTCCCGGTGCGTGCCATTTGACCCAAATCGTGGCGTGGTGTCCACGCCATGGGGCACCACCCCACGTCCCCTAACGCCACCCCGCATTATCATCATCAGCAGCAGCAGCAGCAGCAGCAGCAGCAGCAGCAGCAGCGCCCTGCATTCCCACCTCACCTTGTTGGCCGTGTGCTGGCGCATGGCATGTGTACAGGTGTTGGTTCACCCATGGCTGCGGCCCGACGGGACCGCCCCTGCCCGCGCCCTGCCAAGTGAGTGCTGGCCGTACGTCACACTGCCGCTTAGGGCTTATTTCCACTGAAGTTCATCCAGGTCTGGGTCTGGACCGCGGCTGAGGGCGGTCTGAGCTCTCCAACGTCAGGCCCGCAGGCACCATCACACGCAAAGCCGCACACCAACTGCTGCTGTGCATTCTGCTTGCCGGCATCAACGCTGCTTGCATACACAACTGTTGTGCTTGCTGCACTTTGTGGGCACCCCACATGCAGTATGTACGTGCTGTATTGGTGTATTGCCTAGTACTGCCTACGGAGACCTGCAAGCATGTGTGCACCTGCAGGCAGCGTGCGCATCCGGCTCAACACGTTCCACACGTACAATGAATTCAAGAAGGAGGCCAGGCGGGCGTTGGCGACCGCTTTGCCGCCAGATGAGGTGTGCTGAGGCTGATAGCGCGCGCCGCGTGACTGCTGTGTACCTGACTCAGCACACCTGGCTCCGTCATCCCTCCAATACCATATGTAGTGATATGTCAGTTGCCCGATCCCCCGGCCAGGATTCACGTACCGGCCCGTAGTGCCAGCCAACCCACTTCACTTCACCTCAGTTGCAGCAATCACAACTTGGTTGCAGTACCATAATCATAACCCAATGCTACCAGAAGCGTAATGCGATGTGCTGTGTAACCTGGTCAACCTGGTCAACCGTGCAGGTCGTTGGCTTGAAGCTGCTGTTTGAGGAGATGGATGCGGACCATGACGGGCTGATCACGGTGGAGGAGATGCGGGAGGGGCTGCGCAGGAAGGGCGACATGCTGTCCGGTGAGCTGTGAGGGGGAAGCAGTAAGGGGGGAGCAGTGAGTCAGGTAAGCACGCTACCGCCCTCACCCATGAATGGCCTGATGCATGCGGGGATGGCCAGGGCCTCTCATGTGTGGTAAGCCTGATAAGCCAAGCGATTCAAAGTCAACCAATCAATCCAATCATGTTGTCAGCTGGGCCGCTGTCAAAGGGCCCGTCTGCGGCATCCAAGCGTTCCAGGATGTGACAGAATGTAATGCACATCTGGCGTGCATGATTGCACGCCCCGTGGCAAAACGACAGCAGTACCAGAGGCATCGGCAGACTTCCCTTGGCATTGGCATTGGCATGGCAGAAAGTATTAACCGCAAAGTCAGACGCAAACACGTTTGGGTGGAGCCAACATGTGTCGGCTTACGTGGTTGGTGTGCAGATGACGACGTGAAGAGCCTGATTGCTGCTGCTGACCTCAACTTGGATGGCATGATAGACTACAAGTGAGTGCGGCAGCGAGCACTGCACAATGTTTGGTATTGTTACAATATGCTACAGTGGTCAAGCAACACAGCCACAGGGGGAGGCACCAATCAGGGGGGCCTTCAAATCACTCAATAGCACCACGGCTTGCGCATGGTTGACTTACATCACTTGGCCTATCTGGCCATTCATGGATTGCATCAGTGCGCGTTTTAACAGAAACGCCCACGCTCCATTTTGCGGTCCTCCTTGCCCCCAGGGAATTTGTTGCTGCAACGTACAACCTGTCAAAGCTGGAGCGTGACGATCTCCTCTTCAAGGTCAGGCGCAGGCTCGCAGCTGCACACCACACACGCACGATGGCAATCAGCCTTGCCGATGTATATACACTACTGATATGTGAGATAGCCACGACTGCCACGTACGGCATGTTATCTTGACACACTCCCTGTGCGAAAGGATAAGCATTCCTCGATGCTCGCACCTGTTGCGGGGTCATCATGCCTGACCTCCCATCTTATGGTGTTTCCATACATGATGGCAATTACAGGCATTCAAGCATTTTGATAAGGACAACAGCGGCTTCATTGAGAAGTGGGAGCTCAAGGCCGCGCTGCAGGACGCAAAGCAGGGCCACAGCACAAACGAGGTGAGAGCACACGCTGATCATCGCTCCAATTCGCATGCTGCATGTACCCGCATGGGAGGATTGCAGGCGTTCAAGGAGCGCATGAACTTCAGCCCGGGTTTGTGACCCACAGGGGGGTTGCGTTGCCATTTCACTGATTTGTGACCCACATGGGGCAGCCAGTCCCCTCCCTCTGTCTCCACATCCCACTGCTCAGCAGCAGCTACACCAGCAGCGGCTGCACTGATGCGTGCGCTGTGAGCCATCCCCAAATGTACACAGCACACCACCGCACAAAGCTGGCGGTGTTACACAAGACCCTGGGCTGCCCTGGGCTGCCCCCAAAAGGGGATGAGAAACATCCGTGTCAATTGCACTACATGCAGAGCCCGACTGACTTTTGACCTGTTTTGTGGCATGCGCATGTGTGGTGTCCATGCAGTCGTCCATCGACAAGATCCTTGAAGAGGTGGACGCTGACGGGGACGGCAAGATCAACTACAAGGTGCGTGTGCAAATGCGTTTGAGCTGCACCCAAGAGCGCTGCTGATGTTGGTGGCTGCAATGTGACGAGCCCTGAGGCGTGCAACAGCCCCCCCCCCCCCCC
>BDDA01000048.1:120254-136416 GCA_001662385.1 Chlamydomonas asymmetrica
TGCTAGCCGCGATTGTCTCAATGGCAGTTTTTATGGCGCTCAGAGTGGCACCGTATGATAACATGTTCTTGCTGTGTGGCATGCAGGAGTTTTGTGACATGCTGCAGGATCAGGGGCCGCTGGGTGGCAGCTCCATCACAGCACTCACCACCTTGGAAGTACCGGCCAATCGCCATGTGAGGCTGCCTGCGACTCGAACCGACTGCTGCACATAAGCATATCAAGGGGCCGTGTATTGGATTTTGCATGCTTTGTATAGTATTGCCTCTCTTTCTTTGTTCGCCTCGCGTACTTCCTCTGCATGCCGTGTGTGGGTGCTGCGCTGATTGCGGTATGGCACCCACCTTGGCAGCCCCAGGAAATGAAGGTGTGGGGGCGATGTAAGGGGGGCATGCCTTCATTGCCTGAGCCGAAGCTCCAGGCATGGCTGCGCTCTCACTGCTGCCATGACCACCTGCTCACCTTGTTCCTTGCTCGTGAGTGTGTGCGCTCGCTCCTTTCCCCACACCCACTCTTCCTTTCCCCACACCCACTCCTATTTTTCCCACACTCACTCCTCCGCTCCAACACACCCGTTGCTCCATTCCCCACTCCCGCTCAGCCACTCCGCTTCTGCCCCCTGTGTGCTCGCTTGCCCCCCGCAGGATGTCATCATGGCCGCAGTAGAGCCCTTGCAAAGCGGCGATGCAGACGACGATGCCGCCGACGGCGCGCACCACCCAGCCGCGTCCACCAGCCGCACCCTGGAGAACAACCTGAGCACCGCCAGCCACTCCAGCCGCTACGGCCAAGCCCGCCAGTCGCCGCACTTGCTCCAGGGTGGGTCAAGCACCGGGATGGAGGCGGCCGTGATGTCGTCCGCGGGGAGCGGGCGCTTTGCACGCGGGCTCGGCGGCGGCGGCAACGACAGCGTGCGCAGCCGGTCGAGCGCCAACGGCATCGCCGGCGGCGGGAGCAGCATGGCGGGCGGCGGCGGAGGGCATGCGCGATCGAGCGCTAGCGGCTTGCAAGGCGGCGGGTACAGCGGCGTGACTTACGCGCGGTCGAGTGCTAGCGGTTTGCAGGCCGGGCCCAGCTCCCGGCTTCGCTCCAGCGCCAACGGCGTGTTTGGCCAGGCGATGGCGCTTCAGGCGGGGTACGGCGCGCAGGGCTCGGACCCGACAGGGCGCCCTGACGCTTTCGGCACCCCTGGCGTCCCTTTCAGCGCACGGGATGTTTGACCATGCTCTCATCTTGATTGCTTTGTCTTGTTGTGGGTTGTGCCTGTGGCTAGAGTGGATGATCAGGGGGTACGGGTCCGGTGAGCATCCAGTGAGCGGGTCCAGTGCGCCGGGGATAACGTGCAATGGCTTCCCTGTTCCGCACAACACTACACCACACTACACCTCCCTATGCTGCTTGGTCATGGAAATCTGTCTGTGCCCTTTTTTTCTGCTTGCCACTATTCATCCAGCCCGTTCTAGGCAGGCCAAGCGAAGTACCAGTATGTGGGTCGAGGTTAAGCTTTTGGAAACGAGCGCTTTACTGCTGGCACGTGCCGATCCAGTCTGGCCCGTGCGTGCCTGGCCCGACAGACTCTGTATGACCTTTGGCTGAAGTAATGGCTTCAGGCTCGCTTACCTGTGTGCATGACAGACCCACAGGCATGCTCAAGAACCACCCTGCAGCATATTGTCCCAGACATCCCGCATTTAATTGCCAATTGATTATATCATTAACTTACTATGCACATCATCAACTCGTGACAGAGTTTCTCTACGGGATGGAGCATCGTGCGGTTGTCCTGATCTGTACTGTCACCACCACATGTGGGGCGGAGCCCCTGCCAATGCTGCCAGGGCCACGCGCGTTGGAATGCTTGAGGCACAGATCATTCATGCAGCAACGCTGACCGGCTTGTCTGCAACAGCCTTGCCGTGTTGCGGTTCCCAAGCTGGCAACTTCCGCGTGCGATGTGTTGAGGTAGTGGCAAAATGCAGCTCGTGGTGGCGATTGTCTGCGGTTTTGCAGTACGGCCGACAGCGCGTTGATTGGCGTTGTTGACAGCAGCAAAGCGGCGCCTGGCTGACAACACGCATCAGCGTGGCGAGCACATTAATAGCATAAGCAGGTCAGCAATCTATGTTGCAGACGGTACTTGCGTGCCGTCCGCACATCCCCGTGCTTCCACTCACCCCCATGAATTGCTCGATCACAAGCGGACCCAATCCGATCCAATCCTGTGCCACTGCATGCCTGGAACCATGCATGGCGGCGTATGACACCATCCGTGTGCGCGGCGCCTGCCAATTGACCAAAACCCATGCCAGGTTGCATCCCTCTGCCATGGTATGGAGCTTCTTAACTACGCCGCCCGTGCAGCAACGGAGTCGTGCTGTTGCGTGTTCCTGCGCTCATGTACGTATGGCGCCGGCGTGTTTTGCAACGTTGCGTTCGTCTCAAGCTGTTGACCGCACCGTGCATCATGCTGCGTCCCTGCGCTGCTCTGCTGCTCCCCTCAAGGCCCCACACATTCCTTTGACGCATCACCCCGAGGCAATCGTCTTGGCGGCATTGTGACTTTCAACCCATTGGGACTGTATGCTGTGAACTGATGCGATGCGGCTGCTGTCATACGGCGGTGGTTTTCGTTGCACATGTCCTAATGTTTTCTTTGCACAAGCACGTGCTCGCCCGAAATATACATCGGCCAGGCAACCACGATGTGCGTTGCGCGCCTGCGCTGCTGTTCAAACTTCAAGCTGTACTGCTGAACTCCTTTGGTACCCTGTTGGGTGGGCAACGCCGCCTGGCCCAAAGGGTGGCCGTTGGCTTGGCAGCGAGGATGAACTGATTGTGGATGGCACCAGGCAGCTGCTGGGTTGCCTGAGTGATTGCCGCTACATGTGGGTAGCTTCCACAGTGGGTGTATTGCAGCCTGGATGCAGCCGTTCAAATCAAGCGGAGGAGCGCAGCAACACGATCCAAGAAACACGTGCGTGTGCAGAGGCAAAGCGGATCGAGGCGAAGAGTGCAAGCAGGCAACTGCAGGCTGCACAGGACACTTTGACAGCAGCTGGGCACAAGCGAATCTCGTTGGGGGCTCGCATGCAACCCTGCACGAACAACCGTACAAGGTCAGGCACGCATTGCGCCGAGCAGTGACGGTAAGCTGGCAGATCCGAGGCAATGCGTGGCAACGACATAGCAAGCTGAGCCCACCAATTGTGCGACGCAATCATGTGCTGCCGGCTAAAATTCAGGAGGCTCTAAGCTGATGATAGGAAGCCTAACACCATCTAAATGCTGGTTGGCCCAACACTGCCCATCATGAGCAACATGCAGCTGAAAAGCAGCAGTGCACAAGACGGGCAGCAAAGCAGGTCGATGAATGCAACATTTGGATCCAGCCCAACCAGATAAGGCTGGACCAGGATGTCCGCAATGTCATGCAACAGGCGAACAAGGAATTCTGAGTTTGCAGTAAGATTGCCTGTGTGCCGACCTGACCGCCCTCCTGACTGCCTGAGTCCCGCATGTCAACTGTTATGTTATGTTATGTTACATCGGCCACACGGCCCATGCTCCCCCCAGATGGGGACCAGGCAAGCAGAAGGGGGTCGCCAAGCTGTGCACATGGTGTGCAAGGGGGGGTGCATGTCAACTGTACCGCGGCCTGTGCACACACTCAAGCTTCCACTATGCTTAGCCCGTAATGCTTGCAGTACATGCAGGCATTGTAACTTGGCAGGGTCTGCATGTGCAAGCATGCATACTGCATGCGAGTTCATTGCCGCAAGCAAGCCGGCATGCATGCATGACGCACGCGCCTGACGGAGCAAGTTGCCACGTCACACACTGACACAGAAACACGGATTTTGGGTTGGATACCCTTTCGTGGGTGCATGTCTCCCGCACCCCCAAGTCGCATACATGCCCAGCAAATGCACTGCTCGCGTGCATATGTGAGGCATGCATGGCTTGCAGCATGAGCAGCAGCATGCGAGAGAAGCAAGGCAGGGCAGCACGACATACGGAGGCGGCGTGGACGGCCTGGCCAACCTGTGGACAACTCAGCAATGCTTGATGAACAGGCGGCCCAGTTGTAGGCGAGGGCCTCGAGCCAGCATCAATATGATGCCGGCGCCGGCGAACAAGGCAGGGCCAACAGAGCGATCTTGGTGAAGGTAAGCAATGTGGGCGGCGGGTAAGGTGAGCCTCACCAGCCGTGAAGCCCACCTCGCCGGACAATAATTGCAATGTTATCTTAATGCTACCACACGCCTGAGAATTTGCACGAGCAAGGCCGAGCGAAGAAGCCTGCATGGAACACACCCGTGGCAAGTGCACAGCAAGCTTGGGCAGGCATGGAGCATTGATCTGAGCCTGCAGCAGTAAGTGTAAAGGCACGAGCATCTGACCTCATGCGGCTTATGCGGTGGATCGATGTGCAAGCGGGGTTGCCAATGCCGCGTGCAGCGTCAGGTTATCAGGTGGTGTAGCGTGAACCACCTCATTCGCCACTCAATAGGAGCTGTTTACTTTGCTGCCCAATAGCCTATAAACCATGGCGTAGGTGGCTTACCACAAAGCCTGGCCACTGCTCCAGCTCCCGCTTGCTTGCTTATCAGGTTTGCCACCGTCCCATTCCTTTTCCGCTGCTCCAACCTGAGATGCTGCAGGTCCTGCTCGCTGCTTCCTGACACTGCAGCCTACAAATCAACAAACCATGACTCAGGCTCACGTGTTTGCAACGTTCGAACGGTGACGCTGATGGTGGCGACGAGGCCGCGCACGCTGCGAAGGCTCACACTCAAGCAGCAGAAGCCCGGAGATATACTCTCAGTGTAATCACTGACCTGCTTTATGGGAATACACGTGCGTCACCTGACGAAGAACCAGCAGCAGACGCAACACGTCTTTTTTGTTGTTCGATGGAGCCCCGACAGCCTGATTCCGTCTCCCGCGAACCTGCTCTTTGGGGGCAGCCTGTGGCCTCAAGCAAGCAGGACGCTGCACTGGCCTGGCCTGCCGCCTCGCTGTTCAGCCTCAGCCTCGAGCGCGTATCCAGGCTCAAGCGCAGCTTATCTGCTGTGGAAGACTGCGTTAGCGTTGCTCAGCCGAAAGGGTAGCGCTTTTGTCTACAAATTCGCGCTAACGCCCACACAGGTGCTGCACAGTGCTTGATTTACGCGTGCTTGAGCTTGGACATCAACGGTGATGGTTTCACGCCTCTGGGTGCATTTCTGTGCCCACCATGATGGGCGGTGGTAGGTCCGCGGTCGCTACCGCTGCTGCCGGGAGGCGTGCGGGGCCGTTTTAGACCCCTTGTGTCACCACCAAAGCATCATGCTAAGAAAGCAAGCATGCAGAGTTGTCTGAAATACTTATGATGGTACCAGAAAAATTAATGGGCAATCGCTCATGCTGAGTGGGCCACGTACCGGCCTTGCTGTGTTGTGTCTACAAACGCGCGTTTTCGGGCGGCAGCAGCTGCTCTACCCCGGGGTGCCCGTTGCAAAAGTCAAATGTGTGTGTGTGCTTGCACCACTCTGCCAACGCGTGTGGTGCTCGGAGACCACGCTTAACGTGCTAGGCAATACCGCAGTCAACGCGGGCTTTCCTTCAACCCAGTTTCGGAGGGGCAACAGACGGGCGGTCGCTTCACCTGCCTGTATGTGTGGATATAAAACTAACTACGTTTAAGGCGTGTTGCAGGGGCAACCGTTACGTCACGTCTTTCTATCCAAGCGTGTTATGCCTGGACCACGCTGCTTGTTCTGTAGTTGCAAAGGCTGTACTCTCGTTGCTTGATCCTGCCACACCACGCAAACAAAGTAGCTCTCTTCGCATGCTCATGCCCTCCCGCAGTGGCCCGTCGAAGGGCCGAGACCGAGCGGCATCGGCACGCTTTGGCCTCGCAAAGAAGGGTCTGAGCAGCACCTCTGGCTTCAGAGGCGTCACCAAGCACTGCCGAACTCAGCGTTGGGAGGCCCACATATGGGAGGGCGGAAAGCAGGTAGGGGAGCGGCCACGCAGCAGCACGCGCGGCACCGGTTGGCTGCTTGCTGCCGCTGATAGCGTTTTGCTTGTTCTATCCTGACACTGTTGAACATGTGGAAGCATGCAGGCTGGTGAAACTGCCAGTGCCAAGGTGTCCCAAATGAACGTACCTCTCTCCGAGTCCGAGTCTCTTGTGCACACAGGACCTGCAATTTTTGAAAATGTATTGCTCTGCCTTTGCAGCTCTACCTCGGAGGCTTTGAAAGCGAACAGCAAGCGGCCCTGGCTTACGACCTGGCAGGTATGCATGAGCGTTGCCTCGTTGTGAGGGTCATCAGGTAGACGCCTTGGCACTTCGTGCCCCTCGCATGACTGTTGCACCATGGGGTGCACGGTGCCCTTGCGGCTTGTTGTCCTGTACGTGACGCAACCATCAAGGTCTGGTTGAAGTGTTGAAGTAAGGTCAAGGAGGCGCCTGTGTAGCACGCCTCACACTTCCATTCCTACCGCCTGCGGGATCATGTGTCACGTCGGCCAGGGTCACCCCACCCCACCACACCCAAGTATGTGTGCGCCACCACTGTGGTTACCACCGCACCGATATCAAGACAGCCTGCACACCAGGTCATGGAGAACCACGCACGTGCGTCGAGACACGGCTGATTGTTCACCACTTACCCGTACTGAGCGTACTGCAACTGCGCATACACTTGTGCGTGCCTTTTGCGCAAAGCCACAAACCTGCAAAGAGCCGGCACTCTTAAAGACACCTTCCGCGCTGTGCAGCAGCTGTGGGTCTTGCTTTGATTGTGGCCTCACCCACGGGTTTGGTGTGATGCCTGCCGTAGCGCGTTGGCGTGTAGAAAAGTGTGAATGCTGGGCACGCGCCAAGCAGTACAGGCTGGGAACGTGCGATTTCTTGGACAAGGCTGTGGACCGAGTCTATAGGCTGCACACGCAACTCCGGAACTGCTGCTCCCTGCCGTCCTCCCTATGTTGATTCGCCCATCGTATGCCTCCCACTGTTCTTGCGAGCACACACGCACGCACGCATGCAGCCAGCGCTATTCTGCATGCTCAGACCCGCCAAGTGCACGCCTTGTGCCTCGGTTGAATCACCCTGTTTGCCTCGTATCTCAACTGAGAGTGAGAGCAAGGCTCGCAGTGCACTGCCTGCCTGCCCGCAAGTTACAGCGCTGTCACCGTCACGCCCACACGCATACAGCCCCCACGCATGTTGCCCCTTGATCAGCCTCTACCTCGCTTCCTGCCGCTCGCTTCCCGTCTCTAGCCGAGAAGCTGCCCCTCGCACTACCGTATGTGGTTCTCATTCTGATCGCGCCTGCTGCTGCTGCTGCTGCTCCCGCGGCTGTAGGCCTGTGCTTCGTATTCTGTGTGACGTGTGACGTGTGTGCTTGCCGTGTGCCATATGCAGTGATGCGTTGCCGCGGCCCGCTCGCCCAGACCAACTTTGACATCTCCAACTATGCGCAGGAGCTGCAACACCTGGAGGCGGTGAGTCACCCGGACACCCCCACCCGCATGACAGTGTGATGATACGGCATGTTCTCACATCGACGAAGGGTCTGATTACCTGATAGCGTGGCAAAAAGTCACTCATGCGACTCATACGACTCATACGGCAAACACCTGCTGACCAAGATACATGCTGCGTGCATGTGCTTGCCTCGCGGTACATTGCAGCCCTCCAGCACTACCCAGCAGGCAGTGTTGATGTTCCACTTACATCTCTGACGTTGCAGGCTAATGCATGGGGGCTGGCCGTGCATGAATGGCATTCGCATGGAGGTGTCACCCCGCATACCATGAGATGCTTGAAATGCTCGGCTGATGAGCTACGGTCCGGCAATGTGACCTCCTGCATGCTGCCTGGGCCATGCAGATGTCCAAGGAGGACGTCCTGGATCGCCTGAGGGCACAGTCACGATCAGCTCCCGCAGCACCTGCCGCCTCGCTCTCAGGAGCAGCAGCAGCGGCAGCGCGTCGCAGGTGGGTGGGTAGCAGCGCAGGCGCTGCCGGTGGCATCCACGGCAACTCCCGCCATCGCCATGCAATAGCTGCACGGGGCCGCAGCAGCGGCGGCAGCAATGGCAACCTGCAGGCGAAGCGCAGCAGCAACGGCAGCAATGGCCACGGCACCGCAAGCGCTGCAACTGCTGTTCCTACGCATTGGGGCCGGTCCACACCGCTGTTGTGGCAGTTGAGCGCAAGGCCAGGCATCAGCATGCATCAGCAGCAATACGGAGGCATGCCTGGGGATGGTGGTGTCTACCGAGGCATGCATGCAAATGCCGTGATGCCTAGTGGCATGGAGGGCCAGCAGCAGCAGTATTGGCAGTGGCAGCAGCAGGCATTCCCCCCTGAGGGGCCCGATGCAATCCCCGCCATGCAGGGTGCCATACGCAATGCCTCGTCATCTGATCCTGCCCACGACGGCATGTGAGTACACATGCCATGCAGATGCCTGCCTTTGTGCATGACTACATGCTGAGCGCAGTACGGTACCTGAGTTACCTGAGTTACGTCATGCAGGCACCAAGGGCCAAGCGTCTGAAGCGACCCTCACAATTGTGATGCCGCAATCCAATACACTCCGCAAGCTATCCGGCTGAACAACCACAACCCGTGTATGAATGCATGGTTGATTAACCCAGGCAGGAATACCCTGCAATTGACCGCTGCAGGTGGGACCCCAGGCAGCCGCAACGCCACCACCTGCAGGCGCATGCGTCCTATTCAGGCCACCCAGGCGCTGCACTGGCGGGCTCCGACAGCAGCAGGCGGATGCTGGAGTCGTCATCATTGTCTGACCACCGCCTGTCACCCGCCCTGACTTCCTCCCTGCTGACATCCCCGGAAAGCAGCAGGGGCAGCCTGCCTGCCAGGGGCAGCAGCAGCGGCATGCAGCAGCCACATCGACTGTCAGAGTCCTCTTCCCCACCTTCATATTACTGCATGCAGCCAGACCCACACGTACAGCAGTACGCTGATGGTACCAAGGCCGGCTGCGATGTGATCTGCCACAACGTGAGCCGCTTGTGGCAGGGCAGGCCTTGGTATGAGGCCCCTCCCCAGGATACGCAGCAGCAGCAGCAGCAGCTGTACGCCACACAGTGCGCAGGCACTCAGCAGCAGCAGCAGTACAGTGGTGCGCAGTACGCCGCTGCGCAGCAGCAGTGCAACGGCATGCAGTACAGCGCTGCTCCTCACTGTGCGCCCAACCGCCCATCTGGCCTGCATGAGGACGCCCCATACAGCAGCACGTACAACGGTTTGCAGTACACGCCGTACAACGGCATGTACTGCAGCTATGCTGGTCAGCAGGAGGCACAGCTGGAGCTGCCAGCGGGGGCGCCTGATGAGGATACTGCTCAGGCTGATGCGGGCAACGCACGAGGTACGCGTCAGCAAATGAGCCGCAGCCACATCTGCGTGAATAGAAAGGTTTAGTTACTGCATGTGGGGCCATGCAGTGCGCCTCCCTTGGGGCCGTGCAGTGTGCATGCGTATGAGGATAGAAACTGCACCTGACGATGGCGACGTGACTGGGCTGATCTGATGGCTGCCACACCTGCGTGTGCCCCCCTTGCCCTGGGGCTAGCCCCACATGGGGCATTTCTTGCATTTCTTGCATATCTTGTATTGCTTGTACCGCGTGTGGTCATACCCTGTAGTTGGTGTAAATTAATTGCTTTTGCCGTTGATGCCGTTAACTGATGTGCGTGCTGCTGTGTCGGTAACCCATCTGTGCAGGGCTGGATGCACCCTGCGAGAGCAGCATCGCACGCAAGGTCACTCGCTGGCTGGGCATCACCGTCAGCGGGCAGGCGCCATCACCCGCTGACGTCGGCGGCACCAGCGGCACAGCCGGCGGCAGCAACGGCGGCGGCGGCGGCGGCACCACTGGCTGTGGAGCACCCTGTGCCGGCGCCATGAGCCTGAGCGGCCCGAGGACTCACCACAAGCCGCTCTCATGCACCAGCAGCGTGGCCTCGCCTGTTTCAGTGCATTCTGTCGGCGGCGGCAGCAGCGCCCGCAGCGTCGCACCCGGCGTGTTGGCGAACCCTTTCCCGGTGCTTTCGGGTTGTACTACGCTCCCGGCCTCGCCAGCGATGGCGGTACAGCACTTCTACCCTGCAACTGGTACTGCATCAGATCGCCAGGACCTTTTGGCTTCGAGGCCGCAATCCTGCTGGGACGACCAGCAGCAGCTGCAGGGCGTGTCACAGGTGCAGGCTGCCCCAGCTGCCATGGCGACGCAAGGCGGCAGCCCGCCACAGCCCGAACCAGGCTGCGCTGTGCATATGCACCAGGCCGATGCTCCTGGCAGCGTGCTGGCATGCTCAGCCGCGGACCATCCTCCCAATCGCACAGCAAGGCCTAGCACCTCTGGCGATGCCTCGGATGCTGCCCGTGGCACTGTCAGTCGGGACATCCCTGCCCTTCTCAGCCTGGAACGTTGCAGCTCTGGCAACTCTGAGTTCAGCTGGGATGGTGAGGATGGCATCGACGCCGCCGGGCTGTCTGATGCGTATGCTCATTTCATCATGGCTGATCTGTTCAGCCCCAACACACCAGCCACGGACCGGGATGGTGGACCGCCACTGCAGCCAGCGGATGTCGCTTGCATGGAGGCCGGGCCCGAGTGCATGCCATCCGATGCCGGCAATAGCATGGCAGTCCACAGCAGCAACCCGGTTGCGCCCAGCAGCAGTGATGCAGCCGATATGCTCGCCTCAGCAGCACCTGGCGTCAACGCAAGCTTCGGCGGACCGAAACAGAACTTCTGCGCAGACATACATGGCGCAAAGGGGTGCATTTCTACTACGGACGCCCAGCCCATTACGGGCCTCAGCTCAGGGACCTCCCATGAGGCGGCAGCAGCAGCGGCGGCAGCTGCTGCTGTTGCTGCATGCGTATCAGCAGCACAGCTGGGCAAGACGACGGCGCCCCCTGATGCTGAAATGCTGGATGGGGAGGGCTGTGAGGGTCACCCGGCGCTCCCTGCACCTGCAGCCTGCGCAAGTTGGTGGCAGCTGCAGTCCACCGCATCCCAGCAGGCGCCCCGCACGCCCTTCGCTGTTGACGAGGCCCGGTGGCGGGTGATGATGCCGCCACCTGTGCAGGCAGGCTCGGGTGCGCGCAAGCGCCGCTGCAGCAGCACCACGAACAGCGACGAGCTGCGTTGCTTTGCGGCGACACCCGCCAGCGCCACCCGGCCCGCCTCCGCGCCAGACGTGAGCGCAACTCTTCTCCATGATCCGCCCGCCGCACCATCCTTTGCCTCCATGCAGCTGCCCGTGCACCCAGCCGCACGATGCGCTTCTCCATGCCAGCATCTTATGCCGTCTGCGCCTGGCCAGGGCCATAACGTGGCGCGTATGCACCCCGCGCCATCCCAGGCTGCTGCCGACCTGCTGAACGAGGATGTGATTATGGGGATGGACTTGTTTGAGCTGGCGGCCTCGCACCACCCCGCCTCCCCTGGAGCAGTGGCAGGCACAGCAGGACCCCGTTTCATCCCTAATGGTGGGAGCAGCACCGGCGGCGGTGGCTCCGGCGGCAGTGGCGGCAGCAGCAGCGTCGCATGGGGCGGCACCGGCGGTCACCTGTACGCTCAATGCAGGACCTTGCCTGTGCGGGGTGCGTCACGCCGCGCCATGGTGGCCATGATGCGAGCATCCGCGCACTCGCTGGTGGGTTAAGAATGATGAGGCTCCCGTGGGGCCATGCAGCGTGCACATTGGCATGCGTAAAGATGCTGCACCGTACGGGTGGGTGGGGTGGGTGGGGGTCACGCGTAGTGGCATGCCACTGCACGCGCATGCCAAGTGCGTGCGCATGGTTAACTTGCTTAGCCCGAAGGTTCACTGCGTGAGGCTGCGCTTCGACGCTTGGAACCCTTGCAGAGCGAGAGAGAGAGATTACATCACCCGGACCAGTATAGCCAGAGGCTCAGACCAGGATATGGCAGCAAGAGAGGCACCAAGCAGAATCTCTGCTGGGGCTGATGCGCACCTGCCCCCTGAGGTTTCCTACGGCCAGGGCGCTGATAATGCAACAACGCCCTCAAAACTGCCATGCCCCGCCTGGTGCCTGCACATGATGCCATTTTGTGCAATTGTGCATGGTGATATGTCCCTGCTGCACCCTGCAGAGCGACATGGTCTTTGGCGGGCGCCTGGCATGCGACACGCCATGGGGCACGAGCAGTTTGCCGCAATCCCCAGACAGCACCCCCATTGCACAAGGATTCGGCTGGGATGTACTGCCTGCTGCTGACCGCTACGGCTACCCCGCAGCGTCGCCCATTCCTGCCTGGCCCGCTGGTGCGTCGCTGCACAATCCGGCCAGCCACCACCAGGCACCGGCGCACATGCAGGGCCCCGTGTCCGCTCTATCAAGGTTTGGGCAAGGCAGCGTGCGTCCGCCCACACCTGCAATGCAGCCACCGCAGGCGCCGCAAAACCGCTGGTAGCCAACAATGCCAGACGCCAGGCGCCTCCTCGCCCAGCACGCATATGGCCTGCAACGTATACGGTTTGCGATGGGTTATGCCGTTATGGTCAATTTGGTCACAATGAACCTCACCGCTTGTCTTGAGCCTTGCACCCTGTGTACAGGCTAGGTGCGTCGTCTACGTGGGCAAGATGTTTGTGAAAAAGGGTCGTATCAACGCGGCAGTGATTGCCCTCGGAGTTCACATGGGGGTTGGCTTACAGATGTGAAGGGCAGGTGCCCTGGGCCCCCGGCAAATACCATACCGACATGCATATGCCATCCATATGCCATTATGCATGTTGGTTATAAGAGGTCATGGTGTATACTGTCAGGTAATGATGTCGGTTGCCTGGCCAGTAACCCGTATTGGGAGGTACGGTGTTGCTCGTGTTTGTGTATCGTGATGGTCGCGGAGGGTCACGGACAAGGACATTACACCTGCAGGTTTTCTCTCGTTTGCCGCTGCCAATGCATCTAGTTTGGGTATGCCTCTTGCAGCGTATGCATTTGCTCGTTGATGCAAGTGGTTCTTCATGCTGGCACCTGCGGACGCCATCTCAGCAACACTTGAGCAGCGCACCTGCGCTTTGCACGCTGAAATGCGCATGCGGCGGTGGGCGCATGCATAGGCAACTGCAAGGGAGAAGGGGTGTGGCACCGGTAAGAATGGTAGGGTGGGCATTGCTGCGGTTGGAGGGTTGTTCTTTGGGCCACCGGATCGCTGTCACCGCGGATGCGGTCAGCCTTGCGCTGCACGGCATGGCCGCAAACTGCGGGTGCGTGTTGGTGTTCTGTTTGCGGCGAGGGTGGGTGAAGTGGCACGCTGGCATGCTGGGCACACAATCCGTTGGGCGCACATTGCTGCCCAAAACGGGTCGCGGGAGACACGCACGCGCCATGCACGCGCGCACGCCGCCAATCGACTGACAATTGACGTGCTTTGCCCCTATGCGGCACGACGCGGCCGTGCAATATCAAAGCTGCCAGAGCTTGTGCCCGGAATTTTTAAGTCCCATTGCATGGTGCGCTGAGCATCTTCAACTCCCCTGCACATAATGGGATTATGCTCCATGCATGAGAATGTTAAGCATCCAAAATTGACCCTCCTCTCAGTTTAGGCTCCCCGTCCTTCCCTTTTGGTAAGCATTGCAAGAATGCCTACGTTCATAGCGAAACTTATCTATCACCTGATCTATGACCCCGCATCCTAAAGCAGCCTTGCCATGCAGCGCTGCTGCTCTTTGTGACATGCCAACAATTGCTTGCAGCCAGGGGTTGCCTTGTGTGTGTGTCATGCCAGGCTTATTCCAGGCCATATGCCCCGTGAGCTTACACATTGCCCCGTCTCGCCTCTTCTCTCCATCCCGGACCCTCCTGCTAAAGCTTGCCGTGTATGCGCGACCAGGCTGGTTTCTGTCGCGTGTGCGCTCTATGCGTGCCCGGTTGCGTCCCCTGCATGCGTGCAGCGTGCCCTGTCTATTGTGTACGCTCTACTTTGTGTTTCCCTCGCAACAATGCCCGACGCAGTCGCCGCATGGGCGCAGATGCTGCTTGATGCTGCTTGGCCACGCTCAAGTCCTGCTATACGCAGCCATGCATTTCAGTCGTCTGCACGGCGAAAACGCTTCTTGCAAAGCGGTACGAGAGACCCGCTCATTATTGCACGCATGCGATCCTCACTTGCTGGCTGCCCCTTAGACTGCCTCCGTTCTCAACATGTGTGCGTACATGCCTGCACTGCTGCTTATGCATACATTGATACATGGCCTCTGCTGCAATCGCCACCCATCCCTATGGGCTGTGGCCACTCCTGCTGTCCCCCGTGCAGTGTGCAGGATTGCATTACCAGCATTAGACATTCTTAGGCGCAATTTAGCCCCTCCGTGAACTGTGCAGTACGAAATTAGCGGTGTTTTCGTGTGACTTGTCAGTGGCGTGTGTGCATGGTGTGATTTTGTGGTGCGTACTTGTGGGCGCATAGCATTGAAGGCCGCGACGCTTTCGTTGATCAATTTCAAGGCCTTGGCGTGCAGTCAATCATGGAGCGATCGTACCAAACTGCCAAAATTTGTGCCTGTTAAGTATGAAGCTGTGGCAGTTGCTGAGCTGCAGATTGTGTGTACATGAGTTGCGCCAAGCGTGTGTGGTGGATGTTGTAGGTGCCATGCGTGTGTATGGTGTTAACTGTTAAGAGCATGTTGGGCGAAGAGCCTACGTTGTGGCCCCGATCGGCACCAAGAGCAAGACTTGGTGCCCAAGCCAAATCAAGAAGAGCGTATGATTGCCACAACTGCTGAGCAACAGGGTCCTGCAAGGCGATGCCATGTACCAAATGTGTGTGCGCATGTGTGGTGTGTGCGCATGTGTTTGCAAGTATTGTCTGGGCCGCATCCATGTATGCCTTGTTGTGGTTGGAGTCGGGCAATGTTGGAGTCGGGCAATGTTGGAGTCGGGCAAGTCGGGCATCCATGTATGCCTTGTTGTGGTTGGAGTCGGGCAATGTTGGAGTCGGGCAGTCGGGCATCCATGTATGCCTTGTTGTGGTTGGAGTCGGGCAAGAGTGGCCCCTAATACAAGTGGTTTGATGACAGTGAACTAGTGAAGCATTGCCATGTTGGAAATGTGCATATCGTGCACCTAAGGTGTGTGATGTGGTTAACGTGGGTTGGCCCTGTCCGCCTTCCCATCGTGCACCTAAGGTGTGTGATGTGGTTAACGTGGGTTGGCCCTGTCCGCCTTCCCATCGTGCACCTAAGGTTGCCTGGCACCCTCTTAGTATCTGACTTTCATCTTCTTTGGTCCGCACGGGTCCATCCGCCCGCTCTGTTGTGCGTGAGCGCTTGCGGTACTGCAGTTGATCCGCCAGCCCCCCGCCTGTACATTTACACCATCACGTGCGCATGGTGCATTACGCAGAATGCGCACACCCTGTGTGTCGTCATGCGGCCAGCAGCATGGTCACGACGTCCCCACCAGCGCACCACACCGCATGCATGCTGCCCTCATTCAAACACACTGCAACTGCTCGTTGGGCTATGTTGAGTCTGCTGCCTGCTCCCAGTCATCCATATCTGGCAGCTTAGCAACCCATTTCCAGCATATCTAGCATGCCATGCCCCGTTGCTCTGTACAGCTGTGTTGCGTTTATATGTGGCCTACCGCACGCAATATCCATACCTAGCAACTTACGTATCTAGCGACTCAGCGTTCCATGTCTATCTTTGCGCTGCTGTGTGCAGTAGCGGTATCGTGTTTATACATGGCTTACTGTACGCATGCTGGTACAACCGTGTGCTGGGGTGAGCCATTGTGAGCATGGTATGCTTGCGCAGTATGCTTGCGCAGTACGCTTGTAGGCTCGGCAGTACTGCAGTAGTGCTTGCAGCCGGGGCTGCAAGCCAGCGCTGCGCTTGCCAGCTTCAGGCTCTAAGGCGCCCCGTTGAATTTCAACATGTTGCCGTCCCATGCGGTGAAATGTTTGATATTTACTCCATTACGAGTGGCGCGTTTTACTGTCCGTCTAAAGCCTGCTCTCTGTCAGGCTCCATCAGTTGATCGCTTTGCGCTCTATGCACTCTATGCGCTCTTGATTATGGCATATGGTGTCCTAGCCTGTAACCGTTCCCGTCAAAAAAAAAAAAAAAAAAAAAAAAAAAAG
>BDDA01000048.1:144383-155604 GCA_001662385.1 Chlamydomonas asymmetrica
GTCGCGCGCTGTCAAGGGGGTGTTGCCGGCGCCGCCGCCGCCGCTGGGGCCGGGGCCGTTGTCGATGGGGCTCTGCGGGCGGGAGGAGCGCAGCTGGCGCATCTCCCGATGACGCTCAAGCGCAGACTCAGGGTCCCCTGCATGCAAGGAGCAGTACACCGTACCACACTTCCGTACTTGCCTGTCCCGGTCCCCATCTGGCCGAGCATGGGCCGTTCGTCCGACACGCGCCTTGATGTAACATTCCAGGATATACAAGCATCGGGGCACCATGCACCATGCATGCGCCATGCGCCACACACGCTCAATTGCGCCAGATGTGGACCAGAAAACCAGGAAGCTCCATGCCACCGGGCATACTGGGCTGCCCAATTCAGCAGTCCATGCAAGGCACCATGCATGCAAAACGACGCCCATTGCAATATTGCATGTCTGCATGCCACGGGCCATGCATGCCGGTCATAGATGGTTAAATATTTTAATGGAACGGCCCCTGGCTGCACCTACTCCCCTGGGCGCGGCCCTGACAAACGCACGCACAAAGGGCGCATGCGCTCACCGGACAGGTGCGACAGCTGCCGAGGATGCGCGCCCGGCAACGCCTCGTCCTTCAGTCCAATCCTGTACAAGTGGGGCATAGCAGGACGCGCGTTGGTGCATGCATGAACGCCATGCACGAAAGAGTTGGCTCAATGCATTAGGTTTTGCCTACGCCATAGAGCAGCAAGGCGCCTGTGCTTGCAGCTAACGTCATGCAGATCAGCAAGCGCCATAGCACATTGCGTGACCCACAAAAGCATGGAAGGAATGAATTGTGGCTGAGCTGCCGTTTGTTCCTACTGCGCAGGTCAGTAACATCGCAGACGCACCCAAACCACTCTAGCCAGGACCCCACCCCCGAATCCATTTGCGGAGCGGAGGCGCCAAACTTACTTGCCCGCCGCATTCTGCTGCAGCCGATTCAGCTTATCCTCCTTTTCCCGCCAGCTGCCTCGCCCGCCGCCAAGCGCAGCCGCGGCGCCGCCGTTTCCCCCCTGCCCCACCCCTCCCCCTGGCAGCAGTGCAGAGGAGGAAACAGCGCCCGAGGGTCTCGGCGCCCCTCCGCCCTGCCACCAGGCGCGCACGTAAACGGGCAACAGTTTGAGGCGACAGAACGATTCGTTCCCAGTACCGTTTAATCCACATGTGTGGTGAACAGGTGACGGGCTGCCCCAGTCGGTGAGCTTCTGAATGCGTTTGTTAAAACTTGAAAGGATCAGCATCAACACGCTATAGTGATGGGTGAGCAGTACGGTAGCCATGACTGCCGGCTTGTGGGCGCACGACCCTCAGCAACGCTCCTGCTGGCGCCTGTCAGCCACGTGCCTGGAGACCCACTGGGCCCCGCCGGCTGGCTGGGGAGGACTCCTTGCTGTTCGCGTTACCTCCCACAAGCAGCACCGTCCCATGCCATCATTCGTCCCGCTCCCCAAACTCTCCCACCTGACCATCCCTCAAACCTGATCGTTGGTCCCTCCAATCGTTCACCTCACCCCCATTGCTCGTGCCCTCCAGTCATTAGCCGGTTCCCATACCTCATAGATTGTATGACTGAAACCATTCAATCAATCGCCTCGCAGTCGTGCCTTACCTGTTCCCGAGCAATCGCCTCCCGCTGCAGCTGTATGTGGCGCAAGCGCTCCCGTGCCTGCACGTACACCAAACCCAGACCCGATCTATTCACCCGTTACTATCACCCCAGCTACAGCATGATGTTGCAGGAGGGTAGCGCTGCTGTTCTGGTGAAGCTGAGTAAACCCGTACCAAGCCATGAGAGTATGAGACAATACGGTAGCAGGGAGGGCCAACAGGGCGGGCAACGATGCGGATGCATCGAATGGGAACTTGCCACTTGGTGCAGGCAGCCACACACAGACGCCGGAAACGTGCACGAGTGCGCACAACGCATGTTTTGGTATTCCCGTTGTGCTGCTGCACAGCATCGGTATGCCACTTGCTGCATGGCCACCCGGCCAGGGAGGGTTGTTGAGGTTCCGGTACACAGCGGGGTCAACCGCAGCGTTACGCAATTCACGTTGATGACAATGACTCACCTGCATCAGCTCACGATCAAGATCCCGATCAGGCGATGGTTCACCGCCTCCGATCCCGCCACCCACGTTGACGACCATGCTGGGCCGAGCGCTGCGCAGCGTTCACCAATACCCACGCACATGCAGTACACGCACTCAAGCACACATTCATGTGCAGCAGAGGTGCAAGCGTAGTTGTCAGGCAATGCGTCGGCTTAGGCAGGCGCTTCAGCGGCGCTGTGCAAGAGTCTTACCAGCACCTGCCCCACGCACACACGCACGCACTGACCCAACGCACGCTGCATATTCCGCCCCTCCTTTCATGGATAACTCATGGATAACACACTCAGTCAGGAGTGTGTTATCATCTAGCAAGCAGCCATGAGGCCTTCCGTCATGGAGCCAACCGATCAATCCTGTTGGGGTGCAGCGCATCAAGCATGGCGCATGCCAGTGCAGTACTCTCGGTTGCTTCTCATGATGGCTTGCCCAGATCTGAGCCTCTGGCTATGTTGGTCTGCGTCACTGGGTGATGCAATCTCTCTCGCTCATACAATGGGTCACCTGGGTGCTGGCGCCATGCCCAAGCTCTGCCGCCGGTGGTAGTCCTGGCCGCCGCCGCCGCCGCCCCGGCCGGGTGCTGCGCGCTGCTGCTCCAGCTCCCTCAAAAGGTCCCTGGCGCGTGCAACGTGGTCCTGCACGGATGCAGAACACAGCAGGGGCGCGCATGGCGGTAACGGGTCAAGACGGCAACCTGCAACGCCACAACGGGCTGCCCCTTTCTGATTGCTTTCCAAGCGTCCGGACGCACGGGATGTAACATGCATGTGCCTCAGCCGCCCCTGTGCCCTGCCCCTGCACAACAGCCGCCTGGCGAGCACTGCAATACATCACTGGGCAGAGCTCACACCGACGAGTTGTGGTCCGGTCGTCGAGGGCAGCGGCTGTGTCCAGCACTCAGGACGCTAGCGTTTGGCACGCCAATAAGTGGCACGAATTTCACTATGCATGAGTGCATGACTGACCTAAAAGGGCCCACTGGAGTGCGTGCTCCGATCCAGGGACATCGTTTTTGGAAGGGTGCATCAGGGCGCACACAGCGGTGCGGGACGCGCCATGTGTCCCTTTCCCCAGGCGCACACTGCGCACCCCCGGGGGACCGGGTAGCGATGCTTATGCTGCGATGCATGCCGCTCTGGCCTGTAGGGCTTTGGCTTGCAGCCCTGGCCTAGGGTGTAGGGCTTGTTTCCACTGAGGTTCAAAGTTCAAACGTTTCCACTGAGGTTCCGACCCGGGTTACAGGGTTGTCAGACCCACCTTGAGCAGTGGCAGCTTGAGGATGGCTTCGCAGCTGGGCCGCTCCTTTGGGTTCTTTTTTAGCAGAGACCTCACCAGCGCCTGGAGCTCTATGCTGTACTGCGCCGGGATGGGCAGGTGCTCGCCCCTCAGGATCTTCATGACCAGGGAGGACATGTCGGCCGCGTCAAAGGCGTGCTTGAGCGACATCATTTCGTACAGGATGCAGCCGAGCGACCACATGTCGGACTTGAAGTCGTAGGGCTGGGAGGACATGACCTCGGGCGACTGCGGGCGGGTGGGGCAGGGGCAGGGGCAGATGTCCACATACATGGTTGCAGGAGCGCAGGTGTTGTGTGAGGCAGTGGCGAGGACATGCAGGGGTGGTTGGTGATGAGGCAGACCAGAGGGGTCGTGTGGGGAAAGGGGGGGGAGGCAAGAAGGCAGCCTGTGTTGGGGTTGGGGGGTGGCAGAGGCGCTCGTTTATGCACGCTGAGTCGGGGCCCGGGAGGAGGCAAGGCGGGAGAGCGGGGGTGCCGGAGGAGAGGCCAGGAGTGCATGCTAAACGCCTGCACGTGCACAGCCGCATGCTGCATGAGCCCAGTGACATGTGGCGTGAGCGTGCCCGCGCCGGTGCGCAGATTCTGCAATACGCGTGCCACAGAGCTGCTGGTGGTTGACTCCGACGAGCCTCAGGATGGCGGTGCGGCCACTGCAGAACACGGCTGTGCACTTGCTCTATGCCCCGCATCCACAGACAATGCACAGAAAGGGAATGCATCGGAATCTCAAATGCCAGAGCGAGTAGTTCGTAAGGCAGCACCATCAATGACCCACATCATGCACTGATCGCACGCCGGAATTCACTCTTACTGGCATGTGGGCAGCAGTGCAGTTGCAGGCAGCTGTGGTGCAACCAGGCGTGCAGCAGCACACAGGTCAGTCCACTAAAGCGGGCCCCGCGCTTACCATGTAGTAAGGCGTGCCAATGATTGTGGACGCCAGGTCCAAGGTCGAGTTGAGCGCCCGAGAAATGCCAAAATCACCGAGCTTTGCAAAGCCCTCCTTTGTCAGGAAGATGTTTTGCGTCTTGAGGTCGCGGTGCAAGATGTTTTTGCCGTGCACGTACTGGATGGCAATGACCGACTGAACGAACCATTCCAGAATCTGTGACTCTGGTAGCGGTGCTTTGCGGGCTCGAAGCAGCTGGTACAAGTCTCCAGCCTCGCAGAAGTCTGTCACGATACATAGGTGACCTTTGTAAAGGAAATGGTCAACGTAGCTGCGGCAATTTGGCAGCGACACACAACATGAAAAACGGAGAGGTTTAAGCCTAGACCTTATTCCAGTAACCAACTCACACGAGTGCGTTACTTCGCAAGACAGTGAGTTAATCAGTGTGGAAAGTATGCACAAGGTGCGCCAGGACCCGTGGCATGCGGCCTGCCCAAACCAGTGGGCAGCGTAAGCAAAGCACAAACACAGGTCAAGAGCTTGACACGAAGCAAAGCACCAGCGGTGCAGTCCAGCCTGGGGAGGCATCCTGGGCGGTGCTGCGTGAAATGCGAAGGGTGTGTGCATCAACCGCAAACAGTTCACCGCAAGCACGGACATTTGGGCTCACCTGAGGACGAATGGGTGGTTTAACTGGACCAGCACGCGCACTTCCTGCTCCGCTTGCTGGCGCTCTTTTTCGTCAGCGTCCTCAACCTTGACTTTCTTCAAGACAAACTGAGCCGCGGGAAGGTTCTTGAGGCATACCAGGTATGCAGAGCCATATGTACCTGTGCCTATCTTTTTGCAAACTTTGTAGCGGTCCATGTGTCGGTCAAGTCAAGCTGCACCAGGTCCGGCACGCCGACAGGTCGTCCACGTGCCAGGCACCGCTCATTGCTAGCCTCCCAAGAAAACCTTCATCCAGAGGTGACCAATTCAATTGAAAAGGATGATGGTAAGAAGGTTGGTTGGCTTTAATTGAAGCTGCAACGAATGCTAGTGGGGTGCGGCAAACGGGGGGGGGCGAGGTATAGATAGTGTAAATGGCGAACAAAACAGTCGTAAGGCGCAGTCGGCGTGTATGGGCCTTATGACAAATTAGCACATTGTGCTGGGCAGATGACAGCCTCAAGGTTACAGTGCATCTGAAGGTCAGGCTTCCGAAACCGCCCCGTGACCGCCCTGTGACATCCTGGGCTGCTGATGCAAACGTGTAGGCGTATAGGAGCTTGGATTAGGGCGTGTGCGCACTGGATCTGCATGCAGATATCGCACTGCTCACGAGCGCGAGTACGTTGCCGGTACCGCTGTAGAGTGTAGGCCACGTAGCGGTCAGTCGCCTGCCATGCACGGGATGCGTTGACCAGCTGCCACCGTACCCACAACTGCTGTGTGTACACACTGTGCGCGTTCATAATCGTACAGGTTCGCCAACACATACACCTGCATCCGCGCCTGTGTATCAGGTACTCAGGTGCCTGCGCCTGCCATGTTTGCATACAACATCGTGTGGTGGTGTGGTTGCGGCCATGCTCCGCTGCGGTTGCCCAGATAACAGCTGCAGAGCAGCAATACGTTTGGGAGGCAGCCGCACGTACGATGCACGCCACACACAGGCGTTTTCTACCACAACGCTCAAACAGCCACCTCATAAGGCCATTCCCACACAGCAGTCTGAGAAGCGCCGCACGTTGGACTCCCGACTTAATATGCGTGCTGGTGTGTTGGCATACGTACCTCACACACCCCTGCAGCCTGCAAGCCGCCGGACTGAACGCGCATGCGAATGCGCGGGCCAAAACTGGTCTGCGGCCAACAAGTCACAGGCTCTCCTGGAGTGAGCTCATCTCTGGAGTGAGCTTCATGGGCACCTGGCGCACTCGGGCCCCAACACGCTGCGCTACATTGCCACAGTGCACCTGACAAGGCCGCAAGGCACCGCAGTGGACGCGGAAGGCACACGCACCAGCCACGAATTGCAAGATGTGCTTTTTACAAGCACGAGCGCAGAGGTTGGGATGGGGAGAGGGGGCAAGAGAGGCCATGCTAGCTACACACCTGCATGCATCCTGCAGGCTGCAGCACAGCGCGTGGAGGCCGATGACGACCGTGGGAAGGCCTCGATGACATGCAAACACGAGAAGCGGCACCAATGCGAAGACACACACGCGCACGTGAACCCTCCCTTCATGGCAGTATCACCCCCAGCAGTATTGCACAGAGGGAACCCCATCGTTGAGCTTCAAGTCTTCCGCCGCGATAGTACAAAACAGCGCGGTGGAAGCTGCGGGCGTGCCCAGGCGGCCACGCGCCTGAGAGCAAGGCGCTGCGCAACTTTTATGTTGGGGGAGGGCACAAGTGCGGAAAAACTACGTAGCATATGCATCTGTCAAGCAATTTGATAAGCTGAGTAAATTTGCTGGAGCGCTTTCTTCCGGCCTGGGGGCATCTCTGCACGGAGCAGCGCGCGGAGTCGAGAGGGGTTGTGCAGCTTGTGCGCTGCACCAACCGATGCTTGCAAGCCCCTATAGGCAGTCCACTGGTAGGTGTGCTTGCCCGCACCCACCCTTGCCTTGCACTTGACGTGCACAGGCCCGGTGTTCCAGTGGTAGTGCGGGCTGCAGGGGTCCGCAACTGTCAGCCTAGTCGATGTACCGCTGGCTTTGCCCATGCACCAAGCTCACTTGGGCAGAGCAGTCTTCTTTGTTGACTCCAGCTCATCAATAACATCGCCCACCTGCAGCAACAAAGGCCGCAAGTGGGAAAGGAGGTCAGCCGCGGAGGGCAGCAGCGAGCGGCATCGAGCCGCAGGCAAGCCCTAACCGCATCACGTGTCACTAGCGCGGTGCCTCATCTGTCACTGCATGACAGTGCCTTTGCACAAAACAAGTAACAGTGCCACCAAAACCACCCACCTTCTTGATGTAGGTAACGACCTTGAGTGTATAAAACTCGCCACCCTCAACAAACTGGCGCGGCCCCTCGCCGTCTTTCAGGATGCCCCACACCACAATCGTCTCATCCTCGGGGTCAGTCACACCGATAATCCTCTCGGCTTCCAGCGAAGGCACAACAATAGGGTCCTCTTCCGTACCAAACTTGTCCTCATACATCCTGTGCAAGATGCGACAGACGCGCAGGCGGCGATAAGCCTTATGCATGCGACACGCGCGGCTGCAAGCATGGCATAGAGCTCAGGCTTGGGCCGCGGTTACTACAAAAGCTATCATCCCATGAGTGCAGACGTTCGGTCGTTCTGCGCGTCATGCTCGTTAACCTGCTGAACAGTCTCCTTGACTGCTCGAGAACCAGCGGTGGCGGCAGGGATGCAGCTCATCCCAGGAGGATATGTTGCCACTTCAACCTGCTGCCACTTGACGCCCCTTCCCATACTGCTGCTATCGTCAGTGCTGCCCGCAGGTTGCGGATCGCCCATCACGCCCGGCAAACAACACGGTACCAGGTGCTCATAACTCACCAGGCTTCATGCCATAGCTCCTTGTCTGCAAGTGACCGAAACTTGCGGCCAGGCTCAGCGGACCTGCGTTTCCGCAACACGCCCGTAACAGAATAACGTTGTCAGATGTGCACGCCCAGTGAAGACCGGCACAGAACTAGTGCAGGCCCTCCTGGGCCCTCCAAATGTAAAGCTGCCATCAGCCCACAGATAACGCACATGGGATCCATTAGCAACTTGGTCACATCCCGGCTTGAATGGAACTCACGGGAGCGTCGATTTTGAGACCGAGGGTGAGCTCTCCTGGCAAGGCGACAAGCTGGTGGTGAATGAGCGACTCTGAAAGCCCACTGCGCTCTTAAGCAGGGCGTACAGGGGGGCGGCCTGCATCCAAGCGTGCACATCAGTGGGGGCACATTCGTACCAAGCACGGCGCGACGGAAGGGCTTCCCGCTGGTTTCCTTATACACCTCCGCTGATCCTTCTGCAGCTTGTCCTGGGCTCAACCACCATGACTACATAGGTTCTTTGGCAGGCCTCCCACAGGCGCTGGCCTGCCCTCGCCAGTGGGTTGTACAAGCTGTACAAGACAGTCTCCATCGTTAAGTCGCCGGGCAAGTGAGAGCGCACCTCGTGACAGGAACCGGAGGCGGTGCTCAGAGCCTTGCTGCTGGAAGCAAGAGCCGCCCTCAGCAGCAGACGAGACAACGAAGAAGCTCTGGTCATTGTAGGCTCTGGCGCGTTTCCGAAAGAACGAAAGAACGGAGAGCACCAGGGAACCAACCCGTGACACCAGCTACAAGGACCCTCGCACGCTGTGACTGTCGGTTCTTCTGCGCACAAGTCGGGACAGTCCGGGTACGCGCGCGCTGGGTCTCCTAGGTCTGCAAACCACCATGCAACAATGTGATCAATCGGTTCGTCCTGAGAAGGAAATGTGCACTCTGCGCAGACGCGGCAATGCACATCAGGTTGTATCAATGTACAAGCCTACTGTTATATTTTAAAGCTCCAGAGGTCGGGGTGGTGTTTTGCTGGCAAGTGATGATTGTCTACACACACCGCACGCACGATGACCATGACACGACTGTGAGGCTTGTGGAGGGAACTTGCTACTGTGCCATCACTAAGGCTGTGATGAGGGGGCAGGAGGGTGCTTATGGCTGCTCCTTGAAGATGTGCTGACGTTGAAACCCTGGCCTTGCACATGCCGACAGTGGCAACTCACAGCTATTTTTTCACTTTGCAAATATTTGGGCTTCATTGGGGAAATGTGAGCGGGCTTTGAGGACACGCTCCGTGCTTAGTCACTCACTCACCTGTCCAACCGCTTGCGTATCATCGTCGTCACCTCACACAAGCTCCAGTCAGCCACAAGTTAATCTAATAAGCCATCAAGTGTGATTAACAAGAAAACTCACAACTTCCCCACTAGGAGTATTGCTGTGGCAGGCAATGTGTGCACCGCTGTCTGAGGCACCAAACTGAGCAGTCAGCTGGTGGTGGGTGTCCTGCAGGAATGTGCACACAGAACCAGTGATGATCTCATGATTATCGTCTAGGCTTTCCCTCAAGGAAAAAACTATAGCTATGGACATATGACGGCACAAGTCGACACAAGTCAACATGGTTTGGTTCCGGAACCGAGGAGCCAGTGCAACTTTGGGCTTTCCTCCCCTCTCGTGGGACGGACCTCAACTTTACTGAGGTCTGTAAGCTAAGCTCCCCAGTCCCCACAGGTCCAGGTTGTGTAGATATCTCCACGCCATTGCCTGGTGAAAACTTCATCGCACCATCGTTACGCCCACGCATGGACAGGGAGCTGTGAATGCTGACAAAGACTGGTGTTCCGCAGTGCCCTGCACAGCCACCTGTGTCACCGTCACAGTGCATTGACTGCATGCATTGTTCTTGCAGCTAAGACCTGTCTGCCCCGCCGCCCGTCCCAACCATACCTAGGAGAACCCACTGACCACCCTACAGTGAGGGATATCAGTGTTGTAGCAGGGCTACAAGCCCGACTTACGGATGCAATCAAGGCATGGTTTAGTGGGGGGTTGCTGCCGTCAGTGCATGGACAGCACCCACCCACCTACCCACCCACCCACATCTGGCCTTCCAAGGCCGCCTGCACATATGGCTCGTCAGCCCAACCTGCCCAGTTGGCCAGGGTTTCACTGTGTGAACACCTGGTTGCTCCTGTGTGTTGATGCCCCCCCCCCTACAATTGGTTTCTGGACAATACCACATTACCACAACCATCTAGGACAGCGCCACACGCATGTGGCTGCCACAACCCACATGACTGTCAGCACACCGCCTCGGCCGGTGTCTGCTTGTGCATGCTACAGCTGCTGCGTATGACAACTGGTCTCACATTGCCAACCCAACCTACCAGTAAGCACCATAATGCATAGCGCATGCACAGCATGCTTGAGCGTGCTGCACGGAAGTCCGATCAGTTGCATACCCGACGCGCTTGCGTGGCGAGGTGCATGCAGGCGCGAGCCACCCATTGCTCCGCTCGCTCACGCTTGAGGTCAAGCAGCCAGTGCACAAGCAGCCTTACAGGCACCACACCGCTGCACATAACTGCTCATTTGGCCGCTGCCGTAAATGAAATGCCGCAGTGCACATGAAATGCCGCAGTGCACATGAATGCCGCAGTGCACATGTGCTACTGTTTGGCTGCACGTATGATATTGTCAGGCCGCACATGAGGCTGTGGGGCAGAAGAAGTGCCCCGGAAGGCAGGGGGCAGATGCCAGGTTCTGCTCCTGATCAACAGCTGCTTTACACCTTGTGTCCACCAGCAGACTATGAGTGCAATGGTGCGTTGGATGAGGGCGCCAAACTCTGACAGCGATCGCAGGCAATGGCGTGGGTGTGGAATTCTCGCCAGTGACGAGCTGCCAGCGGGCAATAACCACACAGGCGACAGCATTCTGTACAGCATGCGGACCCGTGGCAACATTCGTGGTGACGGATGGATATGTACAGGTGGCGTCAGTTACCAACAAACACCGAGTGCAGAATGGGTGACAATACTCAATCCGAGCCAGTGAACTAGAGAAGCGCAAAGGGTGGGTGTAGCTATACCCAGGTAGAGCATGCCCTGGGATTCCGGGTGCCTTATTGCAGTCGACACGTGCCATTACGTACAGTACTACAGTGTGCGATGTTTTGAACACGCACGATTGGTGCACTGGACAGGCTTGCAGCACGCTGCAAGCTGCAGGGGCCATGGGTGACTGTGGGTGGGTGGCAGGCGCCGATGAGCTGGTGGGTGATATTAAGCAGTCAGCAAAATAGCAGATCTTAACTCTAGACGGATGTCAGGCTACGCTTCAGGGGTACTCCGAAGCGTTTAAATGAAGGCAAGAAAACAATGGGAGTGTAT
>BDDA01000048.1:163582-173603 GCA_001662385.1 Chlamydomonas asymmetrica
GGGGCGCCATGTTCACACGCGGGGTTGCGGACCTACTGGCCGACAAGTGTTAGGGTGAGGTTGTGGGGTAGGGGGGGAGGGATCTAAATGTGAAATGTTTGCTATAGGCAAGGCCACACCTGATGGCGCGCGCAAGCAGCAACGGCCGTGGATGTGCCTTCCAGCCATCGAGCATGCCAACAGCAGCAGCAGCATGCCTTGCAAGGGGGGTCTGGGGAAGAGCGGATTGCCAGCAGACAGCGATTGTGTGTTGGGGCGGGGAGCGCACGTGGCCTGCACGGCACGTCTGAGTACTATTCGCCTTGTCACATGCAACGTATGCACATACATGCACGGAGGGGACAGCGTGGAAACCAGTTACGCATGGCAATCGTCTGCAGCTGAGGTCCAAAGCAAGAGTGCGGTCAAAGCGTGCACAAACAGCAGGTCGAGAGCAAGGTTCT
Organism: Chlamydomonas asymmetrica; assembly: GCA_001662385.1. NCBI lineage: Eukaryota > Viridiplantae > Chlorophyta > Chlorophyceae > Chlamydomonadales > Chlamydomonadaceae > Chlamydomonas > Chlamydomonas asymmetrica. Next base: position 164,026 of record BDDA01000048.1, read on the forward strand.
GAGGTTTCAACAGACACCCGGGCTCACAGCAGGTGCACGCTTTGTGACAAGCGGCAAACAAGCAAAAAGCACGTGCCAGGAGGCAACCCTGCGCATAAATAAAGCAGTCTGTTGGCAGCTCAGCCAAAGCAGTAACAGGCGCACGCAAGGGTAGTGAAAGGTGAGCTCCGTCACCTGCTGCATAGCAATGCTACGCTTACCGACAGAGAGGCTAACAAACGCTGACTGGGCACCGAGGCAACCCAGCTAACGCAGAACAGCCCGACCACAAGCGAAACACTGCCAGTCTTAAGCGATTCAGGGTCAGGGCCTGAACAGCAAAAACTCATGCATATAAGAAGAGGCTCGTTTGTCCATTGGATAAAGTAGCAGCCAGTTGAACCAGCGATGATTTTGCTTGCTGTCGCATAAATAACCAGCGCTCCCTTGACTCACCAGAGTTGCACCTGGCACAAGATACCCTCAACAGGCTTTCAAAACAGCTATCAGCATCAAAACAGCACCGGCACAGCAGCTGTCGGGAACCACACAAACACTGCAATTCATACGCACATCCACAAAGGGAGCGGGCACGGACACCAGCCGTGTCACCCTGATAAGGCCCCTCCAACATGTGGGCTCCAGACACAAACAGTAGCGCATTGCTCTGTGCGCGGCATTCTCGATCGATGCAATGGCGTAATGGTAAGCGTCCGACGCGCATGCTCACATGAGCGTGACGTACGGACGACACAAACCCACACGCCATTACCTTCGGTCCTATGCAACAAGATTCACAGTGCAATGATCCATCAACCGGGCGGGGGAGAGCCTCAAACATGGGGTTGGCTTAGGATCGGATGTGCGTCAAATCCTTCTCCGCCTCAGTCCGAAGCCAGCTGTTAAGGGCTGGACATGCGACAAGCCCACCACGTTACCAAAATGCGAATCCGGACCTAACGCCAATCTCATGCGAGGCATCTCTGTGCACCAGCATTGAGCGATGTACACTCTTCGTGATTTAGGAAGTAATGGTGGCTTCGGAAATAATGCATACCTGGTATTACGCTAGCAACCTCGCCTGCTGTCAAGGCTCAATAGGCAGGCATCCGCACACACGCACGCACACGCATATACAAACACACACACAAATCAAGCCCCAAGCACACAGGGGAAAGGCGCCAAACTTGCAGGGGAAAGGCTCAAAGGGCCGTGGCGCGATTTAGTACAACCACCTCCGTGGCGAGTCCCTCGGTACCAAATGGCGCAGTGGGCATTCAGTCAGAACCAGATCAGCAGCACCATCAGTTCCCCAGCCAGGGCACGCAAGCTCAACATCGCTTCTTGATGAGCAGGCCAACACAACGGGCCCTGCAGCCCGGCAAAGAACTTCCATCCACCTCCAGCATAATCAGCCTGACGCAGGTCAGAAGCATGCTTGCGGCCGCCGCACGGTCACTTGGTGGTGAAGGCTGGATATGGAGCCATCCCCCGTAACACAGCAACACAGCTGATCGTACGCCACACAGAGATCCTCCACACAATGCCCTGCAGCATGCCATGCTCTCATGGAAGAACGCATGCGTCCATGACAGGTAGCGGTGCCGCCGCATAGCACGCACGCACACACACGCACGCGCGCAACGAAACTCCCTGAAAATGAACCTGGACGACCCCAACCATGACTCCAGGTTATGTGCAATTGCATACCCTATGGGTTTACTGGGCCTGTTGTTAAGTGAAGGAGCCCCTCGCCGTGTATCAAACATTCCGACAACGTGGCTGCAGGTGACAAAGCGCACCGCATCCCGCACGCCTTGCCGCGAATGATGCAAAGCGAGGCCCATCTGGATCTCGATCCCAAACCTTTTGCGCGAAACCGAATCACGGCCATTGTTCTCTCTGGCCCCCAGTTGGCCACGCACGCAAATTGAAACCAACAGCCGTGCAGGGACACTGCGCTGCATCTGCACTGCACGCAATTGGGCCTAACGCAATGCCCGCCTCACACGGGTGCATCGAAATCGGGCAAGAGATCTCATGAATGCTGAATCGGAGATCGGGTGACCGATCGCACGGCTTGATGGCGGATGTGTTGCAGCCATCAGCAGATATACCCAGCGGCAATGCAATGGTGCCAGAGCGTTTCATTCGGCAGCCATACAGCAAAGAAACTATGTTTGGGCAGCACGCAGCCACCACCGGATTCCAGGAGCCCATTTTGCAATTGCAACAAGCAGGGGCGATGAGGGGGCAGCAGACAAGCAGGGCCCGTGCCAGCCGGATCGTGATAAGGAGGTACTTGCAGGCCGAGCCATGCCACGCAACGGATCAATGACGGGGGGGACGATGACATACGCTTAGAGTCTGGGAGAGGGAGTCAGCAGAGACACATCACGCAAATGACATGCACACACCTTCAGCCCAAGCAACGCACGAAAGGGGTTGCCAAAATGCCCGCGCCACGCGCATGCCACAAAACCCTTGCATGCCGAGATGCCCATGCGATGCTTCCCTCATGCAGCCATGCACGCCGCTGAGCAGGGCAGACGATGCAATGCCAACGGTGAGCGTGGCAGCCCCAAAAAACTCAGCACGGCACACTCTTGTGGAGAACTTGGAACGCAATTATTGACAAATGTATCGCCCAAACATAATAAAACCGTGTGTTTTGGTCCCCCCCATGCATTATTGTCAACTTTATCAGAGGTTTTGAGCCATCAGGGATTAGTGTGGAGCCCACCCACCCGCATGGACTGTCACGGGGGCGGCTTTGGCAAAGCGTTGCCCTCAAGGCGCATGCTTGACGGAGTGCGAACCCTCTTGCCCCGCTCGACATCATCCTAACAGGGACGCGGAATAACTTCGGCAACCACGAGCACATCAGCATTCAACCGTTGCATACGGTTTGCAAGTACGCCTGTGCGCGCGCACCATGTGCGTGCGTTGCTTGGGTCATGCAGAAGCATTACGCTAAAACATTCACCATGCGCAAGGCATCACCAGCATCTCCGTGAGTATCGACATGCAGACGTGCATCATTGTGAACTTGTGCAGCGATGGTCGTGCAAAGGGCATTCGTACATGGTGAACAATGGGGGAGGCAGGGGGGTCTAGAGCCGATGTATCGGGGGCTGGCCAGCACTAGCTGTGCATGGGATGGCACCTTGATGTATGTCAGCCCAGCATCAGATCTTCGAGACAGCTACCCAACACATGAAGGGCCCCCGGCAGGTCAATCCAAGCAACTTGCCACGGCATCCAGGTGAAGGCTTGGGGGCGTCAAACCCAGTACAATTACCACTGCATGGGGCCGCATCACAGCCCACAGGCGTGCGCGCCAGGCACCCACCATCTTGGCATCAACCTCAACATGAAAACACCGTCATCTCTCGTGGGCTCAATTTGCACGCATGGCTGAGGGCCGGATGGGTGAATCAGGTGCCAGACACCATTCTTGTCGCTTCTGCGAGGGTACGTGCTCGGTTGAAGGGGGCGCAGGCGGTGGCCGATCACTCCATGTGAAGAGGGAAGGTGTTGCTGCCGTTGACGTCGGGGCCGCAGTTGCCGGGCGCGTTCACCATCAGGTGGCGCACAACACGGTCCGCCGCCTCCACCTGAGCCGCCGGGGCCCACTGCGCCAGCATGTTGAACAGGTAGCGCGTCACATCGGCGTTGGGGCCAGCCATGCCCTGCTGCCCGGCCGCGGCCGCAGCTCCCATCATCATCATGGCAGGGGGCGCAGGCGCGCCCTGCTGCATGGGCATCTGCATCGGCATGCTGCCCGGCCATGCGGGTGCAGCGCTATGCATGCCCTGCATGCCTGGCAATTCGGCGGTGGAGAAGCCAAGGCGCTGGAAGAGGTCTCCGCCATCCATGGGGCCGGCGGGGCGGCCGCCAGATCCCATGCTCCCCATGCCATCCATGCCGAATTGGGTCATGTTCAAGCCGAAGGACATGGCAGCCGCCGCAGCATTCTGGTGGTGGTGGTTTGACGCGGCATCGAGGGCGACCGAGGAAGCCAGGTCGTCTGGCTGGCCCAGGCTACCGTACTCGGACTCAGAGGGGAGAGGGGACATGATGCTGGCGTTGGTGGTGGTACGGGACAGGCGGCCGGCGGCGGCGGCGGCGGCGGCGGCGCCGTTGCCGTTGTTGCTGTTGCCGCCCGCCGCTCCGTCGTTCACGAGCAGCATCGCCTGGCGCATGTTGCGCATGGCGGCGTCGGTCGCGGCCGCGGTGGTGCGGGGGGAGCCTAGCAGGCAGCTGTTGGCGGTGTTGAGCGGCGAGCACGCCAGGGAGTTGCCGCCGCTGCCATTCGCGCCGCCGCCCGCGACTGCGGGGTGCTGCATGTCGCACATCATGTCGGTGCCAGTCAGCGAAATGCGGCTGCCCCACTGCTGCATGGTCTCGTAGTGGTTGTTGGAGTTGGTGAATGCGAAGAGATCTGCTGACATGAGGAGGTCTGACTGGTGGGAGTCCAGGAGGGGGCAGCTGGCACGCGCGCCCGTCGCGGAGTGAAGCTCGGCGGCGTTGAAAGCACGTTCCAGCAAACCCATGGAGGTGAGGTTGGTGAGGTGCTGGTGCGCCATCCCCATGTGCTGCTGCTGCTGCTGCTGCTGCTGCGCATGCGCCTGCTGCGCGGCAAGCTGCGCCTCGGGGCTGCCCGCGCCCACGGGGGCGGCTCCCACTCCGGAACCGAACATCGAGGGCGACGACACGCTGCCGAGGAGCGAAGCGGCGCTGATCGTCGCGGGGTGGGGGTGGGGCATGTGGCAGTGCATCGCGTTGGAGGCTGCGCCACCGTTGGAGTAGGGGCGGGGCATCGCGCCGCTGTTGCCCAGGTTCTTGCCATTGTGGACGGAGCCGTCGTTGGAGCGGGTGCCGCTGTCCATGACCGCTGCGGCGCTATACGCGGTGTTGCTGTTGTATGCAGCAAGGTTGGGCCCTCCCAGGTTGTGGGCGGCCTGGCGGACGAGGGCCATGGCGGAGTGGCCGCCTTTGCCGCAATGAGAGGAGTGGTGCATGGCGTGCATGGCAGCGTGAGGCACCTGGGTGTCGGAGTTGCGGGCTGGGGGTGGCGGCGGGGGGGGCGGCGGCGGCGGCGGCGGGCAGAACTGCACAGGGCCGGACTTGGTGCGGAGCAGCGGGTTGACGGGTCCGGCCGCGCCGAGGTCCTTAGAGTGCGGGCCTTGGGAGGAGGGTCCGCCGTTTGCGGTGGCGGCCGCCACCAGCATTGCGCTGCTCACGTGCGACTGCACCTGGGAGAAGCGGCGAGAGGCGGTGGCGTTGTTGTTGCACATGCCGTGGTCCTTGCTGCTGTGGTCCCTTGGGCTGTAGCGCGAGCCGTTCATCATCTTGGCAGCAGCCAACGCGGACTTGTCCTTGCGGGACCGGGACGAAGAGTGGTTGCCGTTGCCGTTGCCAGCTGCGATCGCGCCGCCGTTCTCCGCTGCGATGACAGCAGCGGTTGGCTGCTGCCGCTCGAATTGGCCGCTGCCGGGGCCGACGACCTTGCTGGAGGCGCTCAGCAGGGCCTGGACAGTAGCCGGGTCGTTGCGGGAGGCCTGCACGCCGCTGCCGTGGTGGCTGCTGCCGTTGCTGCCGCCGCTGTCGTTGTCTACGGTGGACCAGCGCTGCAGCATCAGGTCGAGCTGCGGGAGCAGATAGGACGAGCTGCCGTTGAGGTCGGTCTGCGAGAACTCGTCGGTCTCTTGGCAGTCGTCGCCGAAAGCGTTCGAGAAGAGCAGCTTCATGGTGTTGATCGAATCAGCGTTGACCGAGGCGTCCGCCATGAAGAGCGCAGGTGCAGCGGACTGCTCGAGCTCGGGCGACGGGGTATCTGAAGAGATTCAGCATCAGCAGCAACGTAAGTTTGGGGAAGCAGCAGCTGGAGTTCATCGCCGTGAAGAAACTTAAAGAGAGCAGCAGTTCACACAACAAGCACAGGCTTCTCTGGTCTGACGAGCAGGGACATACTGCTGCAAAACGTCACAAGCAAGGTCACGCTGCCTCAAGATGCGCAGTGCAGCAGCAGGCAGACCAGATGAGAAAGAGGCACAAGCAAGCTCCTATTTGATAACAGTCAAGTAAGCGATTCCTGTGTGGCAGTCTCAAGCCTCCCTGGTGCATGCAGTGCCCGGACCCGCACCATCTTGTTAGTCATACATGCCACCGGAATGTACACCTGCTCTTGAAATCAGTGATATTTACTCACCGCTGTTGTCTGTGCTTTCCTTTCCTGCGTTCGCTGCTCTGGCCACAAGCGCAAAGGCTGGCAGCTTGGCCGCTCCGCCACGTGCCCGCTCTTTGGAGGCCTTGAGCGTGCTCCCACTGCTGAGCATGCTGCCGGAGCCCGAGGTGCTGGTGCGGGACGTGTCAGCGCTCGAGTCATACTCTGCCACCACCTGGTGCTCGCTGCGTGTGCTGCAGTCGCCAGACACGGCACTGGCAAGCTGCCCTGCTGGCGACAGCTCAAACTCGGCCGAGGGGTCAGCGTTCAAACTGCGCGGGCCCCGAAGCTCCTCCTCTGTGTGAGCAAACCAGCATATGGTTCGCGTGCATGCCTGGCCGTTCTTGCACATCACCACGCGGAACCTGCGAGCAAAATATCAGGTATGGCAAGAGTGACCGGGGTGACCCCGAAAATGTTGCCTAATGCGAACGTTGGAGGTAGCGTGTTGCACCTCTTGAAATACCAAAACGGAACAGGCAAAGGCCTTCTAGGTCTCCAAGTGCGTGGGCCACGTCAGTTTAAACAAGGGCACTTGCGCGCCCCAGCCTTGGGCGTTGACCTGCATAGCTAAGGTCCAAAAGGACGCAAGCCAGTGTTGCTCGGCAAACCTTACCTGTCTGGATGCAGCCACATCTGCAGGTGCAAGGAGAGACAGCAGTATTGTGTTTTAGTGTTCTGCCCATTCAGAGTTCATTTTGCAAGGGGCACCACGGCACTACCACCCAGCCACCATTTGGCACTGACCTCAAACAAGTTGTGTGCGTAGGGACAGTTGTCGCCGTCGGGGCACGGGAGTTTCTGCGAGTGAATACCGCCAAACAAAGGAAATTCTTACAGCGGCACTCCTGCGCTTGGTGAAACTTGGTACGTTATTAAAACGGCTTGGCAACCCAAACCACCCTCGTACCAAGCCACAGCTCACAGTGGCACGGGGCGTTCCTCTTCAACTGCCCCTTGGCCCCGCGCGCTGCTTCAAAACAGCTCAGCTGAGGCCTGTAAGTCTATGACTGGAGCGGTGGGTGTTCAGCACGTCAGTGCTCGCCAACTGATGGGTGGTCTGGGGCTGTGTCTCGTCGTCTTCTGACAGCACCCAACAAAACTGAACACACTCCATTTTCCACAATGCTCGACGCGCCCTGGGGAGTGGACGGAAGACCGGCAGCTAGAGCTACTCACTCACCTGCTTCACTTGGGCGCAGAGAATAGAGCTGTATGAGTGGGTGGCGGGGTCCCTCCTCGCGGCTGCTTCACCAGCATGCTTGCAGGAACATGAGTGCCAACTATGCGGGAAGGTCTTGGAGCACGGCTCAACCTTGACAGCGTAGGACGGGGGCAGCAAGTCAGAGCGAACGAACAAGGGCGGGTAACACCAGCCCGTGCTTCACATTCAGATTCAGCTATGGTTTAGGACTGTCGTTTTGCCACTCTTGGCAAGCACGTCAGGAGCACGCTCACCTTGTAACGGTACATCCAGAACTGGTTGCTGAAGCCAAGCCGACCTGAGGCCGGGCCGGGCGAGCCCTGGGGGTCTTGCGCCATTGAAAGCCCCACTAGACAGCAGGGAGTGACACACACAGGAAATGTGCCCGCTGTGCCAGCTGCGTGGTATAGCTCTGAAGCGCTGGTGTTGGTGTCTCGGGATACTTGTCTTCGACCGGGCGTTGACTTGGAATGGTTCACACGGGGACCATTGATGGCTTATTCATGTTCTGTTATCCATTCCAATTCATTTGGAGGGCGCGGTGGGAGAATCTTTGGGCTTACAAAGGCATGAGATAGGATTAACCTACATGGCGTACAGTTAGGAAGCTTTTCCAGTCTCTCAGGTCTCGCAACCTTCCACCTCGCGATCATTCGGCCAGAACCCAGTGCATCGCGTGTGCCGGCGGGTGTGAAGGGCTTGCCAACACCAAACCCGGCCATGATGAAACATAAAACATGACAGGTTGGAGTACGTGTTCACGTTGGATTGCAGCCTGGTATTCGTTTTGCGTCGGAGCTCTTGCACAGCCACGGTTGTATGACGGATGCGCTACTACTACTGACAGTCGTCGCACCGTTCAGTGCTCTGAGAATCCTTTCAGAGCTCCCATGGCTTCAGCTAAGCTTTGCGTTGGTATGTTCATCGTCCTGTCGCTCATCGTCCTGTGTGTAATCTGCGTAACTACAACCCTCCCTCAAGTCATGGCCACGTGGCCTTGTACTACTATGGTAGTGTAGCAGATCTTCTGCGGCCCTGCCTGGGCAACCAGCTTCAGCGTAACTTCAAGAGAAGCTGTAAGGCCGCTTAGCTGGTGCCTGAAGCAGGCGTCTTGTTGTCATTTACGGCTGAGTTCTGGTTCAATTGCTTAAAAGGGACGCCTGCGGGAATATCCACACCTTGGTTTGGGTTTCCTTTGCACCACTTATGTGGTGCCTACACAGCACAGAACGGATGATTTTCATGGGCTCACTTGCTCAGAATGCTTGGCCCACACTCTTGTTGGTCAATACTCAAGGGTTGCTTATTAATTGCCAGTGAGGATGGCCCCCAGGTCACACAGCAGAGTTCTGCTAGCCATGCCAGATGAGCATCTCAGGGGCCTTGCCAGTCTGACAGACAGATAGGCCCACTTGAGTGCCTGGTTGATTGCAGCAGGTAAAGCGCGCAGGGCGCTTGCGTGATGTCACAACCTAACGTGGCACGCGCGTAAAATAAAACGGTATCATAATTGAAGACCCGTGTTGCTGTATGCTGCACAGCGGCTCACGTTGGATGAAGTGCCACTAGCTCAGGGGCATGATCCAAGACTCGAGGCAAACCTGTCAAAGAGTGCATCAAGGCAAGCAGGCTTAGCAGGCTGCTGGAAAGCGTGGTTGTGACGACTGCTGGATGGGCGGGACGGCAGAACATGCACTCAGACTCATAATCAGTGCTGAACTTTGTAGAGTGGCCTGTAGGGTGTTCCAAACACTCTGCTGGCTGCATCATTTAAGACACGCTGCCGCTGTCCATGGCTTCCAAGTAAGTTGAACGGCGGCCCGAAGGGTTGTTTGTGCACACGCTTGCTTTGCACGCCAAACGATGCGCAAATAAGCATAGCACACGGCTATGAACGCGCCTTTGAACAGGCCAAGTAATGCACGGAGGCCATAAGAACGTGGTTATAAGTGCCACGTAAAGACTACGGGGGATGCAATGCATAATGTGGATGTGAAGTAACAATGCGTGCTGGCCCATGCATTGCAGTCTTCATCCCCCTTGCCACCGTCAGGTTGGTGGGCGCGGCGTTGCTGCTGGGTGTCCGGGGTTCTGTGTGGCCATCGGGCCTGACTTTTGTGTGGGTTTTCGGACGGCCTTCGGGCCTGCTTGGTTCCTCCTTGCTTG
>BDDA01000048.1:189652-206258 GCA_001662385.1 Chlamydomonas asymmetrica
ACCTGCCAGACGCATCTGCAGCAGCTGCTGCGCGCGCTGCTCTGGGTCCATCACCACCACCCCACACGCCTTCTGCACCTCCTGGAGCACCTTGTTGACTGACGTCACACCCGCCATGTCACGGTCCCCTGTGAGACAGGCAAGAGGCGATGCGCAGGCAAGTAGGCAAGTGTATGAGATGTGAGACATCAGCAGACTTCGTGCGCTGGTAGAGCGTGGGGGCATGTTTTGAGCGTCGTTGGTTGCGCTGGTGGAAGGCAGGTATGCACGCATCACGGTGAAGGGACTGAAGTTTAGAGAGTGCAGCAAAGGTTTTGAATGCATAAAGAGCAGCACAGTGTAAGGGTGTTCTCACCAGGTTTGTCCAAGCCGTCCCCGTTGGTGGAGTATCGCTCCCGCACCGACTGCGGTTGCGGTGTCCAGGAAAGTGGGCAACAACAAACGAGTGAGCGAATGAGCAAAGTAAGGTACATGTCAAGCTTCACATGACGCAACTAACCGCTGGTGCGCGTTTCGTGCTTTGCAGCATGACTGAGGCTGATGGCCAGCCGATGCAGTGTAAGGTTAAACCCAAACTCAACACGCAACGCACCTGCATGAAATTGCGCCTGTGCAGATATCCTAGCACCTCACAAGCTAGTGGGTCACCACCAGCGACCGAAAAGCGGCTTGGTGGTTGCGCTCTCGACGTTCCAGGGCTGCATGGCTCCTCCCGGTTGTACGTGCCTGAGAGGAAACCATCAGGAGGCACAATATCTCTGTGGGGCAGAGAGATTGCAAGGTACAGGCCTTGCATACCACAGGTTTGTAGGTCGGTTTGGGTTGTTCACACCTCCACCTAGGCTGGAACGAAGCATCTTAGCTACCGGCCTACCTGCGTCGCTGAAACGCCTCCTGGGCTCAAGCCCGCCTCGGATTGGGGGCAGAACCACAACCAGCGTGTGGCCCTGCTCCTCAACCCCGTTCTCAGGTGCTGAAATGGCAGGCAGTGCGTTGGCGTCGTCTCCTGTCCCAGCAGGCGGTGAAGCGCTCTCCTCACGAGAGGGACCCCTGGCAGGAATAAAGCTTCCATCTGCCCCAAGGTAATAGCCATACCCGTTGGGCTCAGGCCCAGTGGACAAACCAGTCTCAGCATCTTGCGGTTTCATGTGTTCCGGTGTGGACTGTTGACCACGAAAGTCCCTAATAGAGCCCCTGCAGCCCACAAGTGAGAGGCGTGGGCGCTGCTGTTGTCTAGGTCCTCCTGTAGGTGCAGAGGCGCCGAGGGACGAGCTGCGGTGCAGGGAGTCGATTGCAAGTCCAGTCATCCCACCACCGCTGCTCGCAGCACTATCCTCCGCAGTGAAGGGGCTGATGCTGTGCGCGCTCCCTTGATGCTGGTGTTCATACCCCTGCGATTGACCACCAACGAGCTGCTCCATTGTTGGAAGCCGCTGCAGCGCCCTGACCGCTGCGCTTGAGCTGCTGCGCACCAAAGCTCGTTCGTGACGCTCTGCCCCTTCGTTCAGCAACTCATCCCCTGTCTGAGTATTGCTGGCACATGGGACGTCTCCTGAGCCTAGGGCCCCAGCCCGAATGCTGCTGCTTTCTTCATTGCGAATATGTTGGCGTCCTGACTCAGTAGCATCCTGAGGACCTGAAAATAGGCTGGTACCACGAGGGCGTGTGGAAGGGGGGCCAGGTGGTCTAGACGCTGTGGGTACCAGCTGAGGCAAGGCTGTAATTGAGCTGCATGGACTGGAAGACATTGCAGGCCGTCACCGCACACAGGACTGTGCACCTCAGGCTGCTTCAAAAAGGACAACTGACTGCCAGCTTGAAATTTCACAACGTTACGCCCGAGCACGTACCCTCAGGGCTGGAATTGTCACGGCTCAGTTTGAGATTGAGTTCGAGTCGCGTGCCTGTATGTCGTGTAAAAGTGACCGTGTAAAGCCAAGCGTGACTTGCAGTCTACACTTTAACACAAGCTCTTGTCAGGTATAGTGGCTGGATTTGGTTTTCAGCACCCCATTGTTGAAATGTGACCGACCGTAGTTTGGCCCGGTTCTTTGTCGCGCTTTGTGACCTGCAAATGCGATACATTTTCACAGCACTCACTATTGAGCACCCATACAGGCCGTTCAGGCGGCTACCAAGTCAGCAGGCCGAACCGTTATCGCCATCCACACAATCCACATGCAACAAAAGCAGGGGGGGATGCGTGCACGCCGGAGCAGGCGACAGGCACTTCAACCCCTGTAACACTGTAAGTGCGGACGTCTGCCCACCATCTGTTGCAAGGTTAGAGCTTTGCGGGTGTCTGTGCGTGCGCGATCGGGGGCACATCACAGGGTATCAGACACTGCGCTCGTCAACCTCAAGACATGTGAGCGGCAGCTGCAGTAGCTGCTCCACTTGCAGCAGATGCACACAGGTGCATCCAATTGTTTGTGGTTGATGTGCAAGAGGGTGACGTCTGTTTGCGTACAGGAGGGTGCTAATGGCGGACAGCGACGATGACAGCCTGGGGAGCCCAGTGTTTCCGGGCTCCCCGACAGCAGGGGGGCTGCACGGTATTCCCTCAGAGCCCAAGTTCACGCACACAGGCGCACCGTCACAACATGACGACAGTGCGGGGAAGCCGCTGCCATTTGTGCCTCGTGCAGCACCGTTGCAAACAGGCACCAGCACCAGCCAAGCGGCCAGTGGTGGTGTGAGTGCGTCAAGTGGTGTCCACAAGGTGCTGCAAGCAAGGACAGGGTCTGGAGTTGCAGGTGGGTGTGCTACGGACTTGGTCAGCGCATTTGCATGTTCGTGCAGCATGTCTTTGCCTCCCTGTGAGACTGCGCTAACCAAACCCAAGTTAACATATCACAGTTTCAAATACTTTTGCATATTGGAATGCTCCGTTCTCGCCGTCAGCTCGTTGCGCTGCTTGCTACGGATGTGCGACCATGCTTGTGTGTTAGGTACAGCGCTGTTTGGACAAGGAAAGCCTGGGTCAGTAGGATCTGGTACTGGAGCTGCCTCTGGCGCATCAGCCAGCCCCGCTGTGATCGGCACACCACGCGTGTCCACGCTTACGCAGCGAATGCCCGCTGCTCCTGCTGCAGGGACAGGTGTCCAAGCAGGTGCAGGGAGCACCAGCCCAGCCCAGGTGCTGTCCTCAACTGCGCCCAGAGCGGCAGGTCAAACAACCGCTGCGCCGCTTGCACCTGCAGCAACCAGCACGCAGCGAGCGTCGCAGCTGGTTGCGGCTGCGGGGGCCGCCCCGCGCCCAGCGTTGCGCGCGACAGCTACAGGCGCTCCTGGGACCGCTACAGCTGCCTCCGCCACAGGCACTGCGCTTGCAGCAAGACCTCCAGCAGCACACGCTGGCGCGACCAGCGCAGGCGTCGCTAGCGCGCCTGTCGGAGGCCCCAGCCCGAGCGTGGTCCAGCCACCGACAGCGCCAACGCGAGCGCCCATTAGCATAAGCGGTGTGCCCACGCCCGCTAGCACAGCGCCCAAGGTGACTCCCGGTTCCATCGCTGCTGTGCCAAAGGCAGGCGTCAGCGTGGTGCAGCCACCCACCGCACCACGCGCGGCGGTCAACGTTGCAGCTGTAGACACGCGCACGACACCACTGGCCACAACAGCGCGAGCAACGCCGACAGCAGCCACCGTCAACGCCACGGGTCCAGCCCCGGCTGCTGCCGTGGCCTCGTCAGCAGTGCCCCAGCTAGCGGCGCCCACGGATGAAAAGGACGATGCACCCGCGGTGCCTCAGGCCACGGCGCAGCCCCAATTTCCATCACCGGTGCCGCCACGTCCTGTGGTGCCTAAGCCACCCGCAGTGGCAGCCGCACCTCCAACTGCACACACGGCGCCTGCAAAGCCTGCTGCGCCTCCCATTGCAGCTTACACCGCAACAGCTCCGAAACCCATCGCCGCTTCGAAACCAGCAGTGGCCCTCATGCCACCCGCCCCCGCCTCACACCAGTCCGACGACGCATCGTTCTTTGACAACTGGAGCGATAATGACGATGACGGGGACGCAGACGGATGGGGAAAGGCGTCCGTTGATGCTCCTGCACCTGCCGCAGCGGTGGCCCCGCTAGCGGCAGCAGCCTCTGCAGTGCCTGGACTCCGTAAACCACCGCTTCCCACGCCAGTTGCTGCTCCTGCTGTAGGCAGTACATCCGCATGGGCGCCCGTGCCAGTGGTCCCTCCCGCTCTCACCCCGGCGGTGCCGGTCGTCACATCTGCCGTTTACAGCCACGCACCTGCGGCTTTGCCTGTTATCTCGCAAGCCGCTGCCGCAGACGAGGCCCAGGGGCCGCAGCAGCCGCAGCAGCCGCAGCAGCAGCTGCCTGCTCCGCACTCCAACGGCGATGCGGCGAGCGCCAGGCATGCGCACGTGCCTGCTGTGAGCGCTGAGGCAACCGTGGTGGCTGCGCCACCTAAGCCGGCTGTCGCCGCCGCGCCTCCTGCTGCTGCTCTTACCGTGGCCTCAGCCATTGGTACGAGCATGCAAACTCGTGGCATAGGGGACGATGACGGTGCCGGTTTCTTTGACGATTTATCGGGTGCAGATGATGCAGAACTGGAGCTGGGCAACGATTCTGATGCTTGGCCTGACACTCATGCAGCCAACGCCGCCGTCGCGGCGCCAACTGCGCCGGTGTCAGCCGCACCAGTAAATCAGCTCTCACCAATCCAGGCGGCTGATGCCGCGGGTGCAACCGTCGGCAGCGCCAGCAGCAGTAGCATCGCTATCAACGGTGCGGGCGCGGTCACGGCCACTCACGGGCGTGCACCTGGTGTTGCTGCGGCCGTGGGCTCGCCGCCGTACGGATCGCCCTCCCTGGTGTCATATCCCAGCCATAAGCACCGGCTGAGCCACTCTTCATCCTCCGGATTGGACCCTGGGGTAGGTGTGAGGTGACCCACATCGCCAGTTGTGTGACCCACATCAACAATGGGTGACGACCCACATCAGGTCGCAATCCGTGCTTGCACGTGCACAACACACCCGTGCTCTGGCGTCATGCCATGAGCACCTTTTGCTATGCATGGCAGCGCGCTGAGAGCATGATCGGAGCATCCTGGTGTGCACATCATGCGCAGGGTCATGTGTGGTATATAAGCAACATGTTGACCGCCAGCGCACGGCCAGAACCTACAGGCATGATGCGCCGCCCAGCTGCTACACTGCCAGCAAAGCAGTGGTGCTGCTATCCAATTGTCACTCCGTTGGCGGACGCTTCTCGCCCTCGGGCGTTGACACGCCTGGCCTTTGGCTGCATTCAAATGTGCATGCGGTACCGTTTGACTGCAGGGCGCGTCAGCAGCAGCTGTGCAAGACGCGACGGAACGCGCCAGTGGCGTAAGCGGTGACGGGCAGCGCCTGCCCGTCGTGCCGGAGGTGGCAGCAGCGACTGCCCCCGAAGTGCTGCCACCAGCGCAACCTGCTGCGGGCGACAACGCAGACGCGACCGCAGACACGTCGTCGGGAGCAAGCTTGGGTTTGCCTGTGCAGTCAGCATCGCAGGAGGTAGCAGCAGCGGTGCCACAAGCGGCAGCGGGAGACGCAGCGCCGGCGCAAGCAGCGGCTGTGGCAGCACCGGGCACTGTGTCGGGGCTGCAGGCTGACGCGCTGGCGGCATCTACGTACCCCGGCGGGTCGGCACACGCGTTGATGCAGCTCGCACCGCACGGACGCCGCCCGTCCGTTCAGTTTCGGGTGAGCACGATGATTCCGGTGGCACTCGCTGAACTGTAATGCGCGCTGCCTTTAGTGCGTGACAGCTCACAGCTCCAGTGCGTGGCTGACGCATGACTGGGCGATGCGTCTCATAGACACACGTGTGCAATGTGGGCATATACAGCTGAGCGCTCCCTCAGCTTTGTGTTTCGGGTTTGAAGTTTAGGAGTAATGAGGTCTTGGCAGGATATGCAGTTATGGTTGCTTGCACAATGCACGGCGCTGGCAACTCAACTAATCCGGCTTCAATTAGCCTGCGAGGCCGCCGGGTTTAAACTCATGCAATCGTGCATTGATCGACTCCATTGCAGGAGGCTGACCTTGACCACCACATCAGCGGTGGCAGCGACAGCCTCACCTCAAGCAGCGCGCCCGTGCCGGCCGCCGGTGTTGGTTCTGGCACTGGTGCTGCTGCCAGCGCTGGCGGCGGCGGCACTGGCGTTTTCGCGGATGTGACAGGGCTGGCCTCGGCGCCTAGCGGTGCCAGCACCGGGGCCGCCTCAAGCGCTGGGCCATCTGCGCATGGCACCGATGCGGATGCAGCGCCAAACAGGTGCGGCGGCGCGCCATTTTACCCATTGCACGTGGCCTTCAACGTGGCTCCTGTTGCTGCACGCAGTTGGATCTGTGCCGTATGGCTGTTCACTTAATCAGGTCTGAATGGTACAATCCCCCTGTCATGGTGTTGCTTTGTGTCCGCCTGAGGCTGGATTCGCAGCGCGTGCTTGGCGATGTTGAGGTTTTGTGGGGCTCTCTCAGTCTGCATACGAGTTGCGCCGTTGACGGATGCGTGCTGCTGTGCTGATGCAGGCAGCGCAGCCTGCTCCCTCGCCACTTCTCCGCGCTGTCGATGGCATCTGAGGGCGCGCTATCTGTGGCGCCCTCGGACATTGCGGCGTTCGATGCCGCCATCGCGGACCTGCTTGAAGTGAGCTTTTGGGGGGGAGGGGGGGTACCGCACTGCTGCTTTTCCTGCACCTTGCTCTCAGGTGTGCATGGACACGCTGCTAATCGATTGAGCCAGCATTGCAGTGTTACATTTCAGAACTTGTGGTACCTGACACATTATCGTACATGTAAGATGTGGAGTGAGTGCCGTACTGATACTGCAGCGATGTGCGCTGCACGAACTGTCATGGGGTGCACATATTGTTGCAACCAGCCATGTGCGGCTTGCCTCCACTGTCCTGAAAAGCCACATTATGATTGTTTTTGCAGGGGGAAAGCGAGCTGTCTGAGTCTGGGACCCCCGCATCTGCGGCGGTTCCGGAGCCGGGCACGAACGCTGGTGGCTTTGTCATCGCTGCTCGCAACCCGTTTGCCAGCTCGCGAGGTAGCGGCGGCGACGGCGATGAAGACGATGAGGATGATGAGCTCGCAGCTCTGGGCATCGGCGGCCCTGGCGGCCCTGGCGGCCCTGGCGGCAGCGGCGCGAACGGTGGTTTCGGTGGTTTCGGTTCCGCTTGGGCGCCTGGAGGTGCCAACGGAGGTGCCGGTGTGCTGGGTGGCTCCTCAGGAACGGCCTTCGGAGCTGGATACCAGTACGCTCAGGAGCAGGGATCACACGGGTCCTTGCCTGGAGCGGGATCGTCGGTTTCGGCTGGGACCGCCGCTACGTTTGCGCCAGCTGGGTCGGTGCACAGCGCGGGCGTGGCGATGGCGATGAGCGGCAGCATCAACAGCAGCGCGGCCCCCGCTGCGGCGGCAGCTGAAGCCGTGGGCAGCGCGTTTGCTTTTGCCGCTGGCGCCAGCTTGGAAGCCGCTGCCAAGGCGATGCCATTCCCGGTGGTTTCGGTGGCAATGGCGCCGGTTCCGGAGCCGCCGACGCCGGTGGAGATCGACTACAACGCCGTGACAGTTTCGTACACGGTCGTGCAGTCGCCCCGAGCACTCTTCGGTGCGCCCTCCACCATATCTGCGGCCGGCGACGACTCATGGGATGCTTGGGACGCTGCGTTGCAGGGCCGCAGCAGCGGCAGCGTCACATCAGCGGCGGCGGCCCCGACCGCGCCGCCCGTCTCGGCGCCGTCGGCTGTCTCGGTGGCATCGTCGATTCCAGCCACAGACTACCGCCAGGCGTCTGGCGCACCGTTTGGGCCGAGCCCGGCATCCAGCATGGCCCTGCCAGAGTCGTCGCTGCCGTCCGCATACAACAACTACCTTCAACCCGCGCCAGCGGCAGCTGCCGAGCAGCAGCGGGAACAGTCGGCGCCGTCCGCCGCCGCTGCTGCGGGCCCGCAACCGCCGGTGCCGACGGTGTCGGTGGCACCTACGCCTGCGGGGAGCGTGCAATTCCAGGAGGCGAGCGCTGGCCTGTCAGCGCTGTTTGGGGCGCCTTCAGGGGCAGAGGGGGACGACCCGTTCGCCCCAACGCCCGTCCCTGGCAGTACCGTACAGCACCAGCAAGCGCAGTACCAGCAGTACGGCCAATACCAGCAATATGGGCAGTACCAGCAACACGGTGGGTACAGCTACGATACCGCCGCGTATGGTGCTGCAGGACAGCAGTACCAAGGCGTGCAGATACAGGACGCCCATTCGTACGGCGGATACGGTACGGCAGCTGGCAGTACAGTGGGTCAGTACAATTCCCAGCAGTACGGTCAGCCATACAGCCAGCAACAGTACGGGCAGCAAGGTTCAAACTACCCCGTCGCACAGCCGAATGCGCCTGCTGCTGCATTAGCGCCGCATGTTGTGCCGCAACTGGCCGTGGCGCCTGCACCGGCCGTGCAGGCAGCGCCATGGCAGCCGCCGCAGACCAGTTTCCAGCATGGACCCGACGACGGCACGTCCTTCTATGAAAGCATGAGTGTGGGCAACGGTGATGATGCCGATGCCTCAGCGCATGATGCGTCACACCTGATGACGAGGGAAGCCTTTCCCATTGGCCAGCCGCCGCAAGCCCCCGTCACGGAAGCTGCTCCACCCGCCTGGCAGCAGCGGCTTTCCGCATCCGGAGCTGGGGCATCTGCCGCGGCTGGCGTAGCTGCGGCGCAGGAGGCCATGCATGCAGCCCAGCCTACAGACGACGGCACCTCATTCTTTTCTGATCTGGGTCACGACGATCTGGGTCACACGGGTGACGTGGGTCACCTGCCAGGGCAGCCACAGGCATCGCCATCCGCGCAGCTTCTGCCTAACTCCCCCCATGCAGATCTTCAGGCAGCGGCAGCGCCTGGCGCCGCCACCGGCGCAGCAGCGCATGGGCAGGCGGTGCAGCATGCAGCAGCGCATGCGGTGCAGCCAGAGGCAGTGCCAGGATCGGCTATGGGAGCATCAGGAGCGACCCCAACCAGCCCGAGGTAAGGCATCACACATGTTCACTTGCAGCCCTGCACTACTGATACCGACTTCGCAGCAGGCGCATGCCTGCATGCAGCGATTTGCAGTTCCGAAAGGCACTACAACACTTGCACTGCATGTCAGGAAGCTGCTCGATATGTCTGGAGCTTGTTCAAGGTTGGGCTGTGGCAACATCACATGGCAGTGATGCGTTAGCGACGTTTTGTTCTTTGAGCTACGTGTGCTTTGCTCCCACGTGTGCTTGGCTCCCTCGCCTGTTGCGCATCTCCAGCGCCGCGATTCCGCTCGCACACGGCCCGTCGCGCCTCCGCCGCACATCCTTTGCTGACGATCAATACGGCAGCCTGCACGCCGACGGCGGTGGCAGCGCGCCAGAGGCTGCAACAAGCAATGCGTATGAGCCGCATCCGCCCACCACCACCCCTCCGCACTCCACGGGCTCGCCGCTGCTGCAACCGCCCGCTGCGGTTTCTTCTCCGCTGCGTGATCCGCAGCCGCAGTCAGGCGCCGGCTCCGGCGCCGGCACCATCGCAGCCGTGCTTCCTGCAGCAGCAACGACTGCGCCTGTGGCACCTGCTGCGTTCTCCGCCCTGGGCGCGGATGACGCCGCGGGCTTCTTTGACGAGCTAGGCGGCGGCCTGGACGGCGATGGTCATGCTGCCGAAAGCGTGCTGCAAACCCCGTCCGCAGCACTGGTGGTCAACAGCGCCAGCGCAGGGCAAGAAGCTGTGCAGGCTGTGAGTGCACTGCAGCAGCAGGTGATGCCACCCGCTGCAGCTGTGCCCACCGGTGCTGTGGCGACGGTGCCAGCAGCAGCGGGTGAGCGTAGCGGGGCTTTGATGGCAGCTGAAGGGAGCCACGCCCCTCTTGCCGCCTCATCCCACGTTGCCGGCACCGCAGTTGGGAGTGTGCCCTATGACGGACTCGCCACGACAACAGCTCCGGTTGACAACCGCAGCACCGCTGTGGATGACACAGGGAACGCAGACTCCTTCTTTGATACGCTGGCTGGGGCTGACAGCAGCTCGGATGCCGTGGCGGCGGCTCCTGACGCAGCTGGCGCTGCCGCGCCCTCTCACACGTTTGGCCCGGGCGAACTGCAACACCAGCAGCATGCTGCTGCCGCCGTAGATGGAGCACAGGGGCAAGCGCATTCAGGCGCTACTGCTGCTGGTGCTGCTGCTGCCCCCGGCGCTGTTGCTGTTGAAGAGCACCCTCAACAGGCTCAACCTCAGGAGGCTGCCGGGGGTGATGCAGCCGCGGCTGCTGGCAACGCGTATGCTGCTGCGTCCGCTGAACAACCCACGGCGGCCGACTCAACGCAGCAGCAGCAGCAGGAGCAGAATTACAGCGGCGCATACGACCCCAGCATTGCGGAGCAGTACGCTAGGCAGTACGCCGCCGCGTACGGCGAGGCGTACTACGACTACGCCCTGCAGTACTACCAGCAGCAGTACTATGCACAGCAGCAGCAGCAGCAATCTGCTGCCGCACCTGCTGCCGACGCGAGCGCAGCTGACGCTGCTGCGGCTACGGCCGTCGTGCAGGAGGGCGTAGTGGCAGGCGCAACCACGCTAACTACAGACGCTTCTTCCAGCAGTAATGCGTTGCCAGGCATGCAGGGAACCAGCGGCCAGCCAGGCTACCTTACCAGCGGCCAACCCACCGCCCAGCCCCCTGCGTCCACCCCCTACTGGTCCTCCCAGCAGCAGCAGCAGCAGCAGCAGCAGCAGCAGGCAGGGCCAGGGGCGATCGCGGCCACCTCCACACCATTCACCGGGGCAGCGCCTGCAGCGCCTGCACAGCAGCAGAATTGGACGCAGGATGAGGGGGCGGCGGCGGTAGCGGCAGCGCCCGCCGCGAGCGGTTACAACGCCTACACCGCATGGACCTCTCCCTTTGGATCCTCCACGGGCTTGGTTTCGGGATCCGAGACGGCGGTTTCGGTGCCGCTGACGACGTCTGAGGCGTACGCGCCAGCCACAACCGCCCCTGCCTGGTCCTCAACCGCAGCCTCGGGCCCGCCATCTGGCAACCCACCGCTGATTCCCACGACGGCATCCACTGCTGGTGCCCCTCCATCCGTGTTCACCCCAGCCTCCAGCGTCGTCCCTAAGGCAACCGACCTGTACGCGCAATACTACGGCCAGCACACGCAGCCGCAGCCGGCACAGCCGCAAACACTCCCGCAGTCGGCAGGGATCGTACCGCAGCAAGCAGTGCAGTACGGGCAGTACAGCCAGTACAGCCAGCCTGGCTACTCGTCCACACAGCAGTACGGCTTGCAGTACGGCTCTCAGCAGTACGGTTCACAGCAGTACGGTGGCGCTGGGCCGGGCATGCCAACCGCAGGCAGCACACTCACGCCCGCTGACCTGGTAGCGCTGCCAGCAACGGCGGAGCTGGCTCGGCGCTGCCCCAACGGGCGGCCGCCGTGCACCGTCTTCCGGCTTGCGTTTGGCGGGCGGGCGGTAATGATACGTCCGTTGGAGTATGGCGCAGAGGGGATAGGTGAGCTGCTAGGCTACCCGCATGTCAGATTGGTGGGTCCCTTCTTGGCATTCATGCAGAGACCAGCTTATGGGTTGGTGTTCCTGAGGAACCGCTTGCAAGTCTGAGACAGCCTGTCTCCACAATGCGGTGCACGACAAGTTTAATTGCAACAACATATGTCAGCAGGAGGCTGTGTGGAGCGATGTGCGTTGGCCATGCCTGCCAGGCTCACACCAGCGTGCCAACAAGGCTCCGCATGCATTTCGCAAGTATCTGTGTACCTGCGCCATCCGAGTTGTGGTTGCCTGGTGAATATGCCATTTAACTAAATGTATGTACCGCTACCTGCAGGTTTCGGAGCCACAGCCGGGCCGGTCACGCTGACGCAGCTTCACTCGCTCAACCCGCAGCAGCTGCTGGCCGATGCCCAGCCGCAGCAGCCGGGAGGCGGTGGTAAGGCCAAGGACGCAGACAAGAAGAAGGGCGCCTCGGGAGCTGGAGGTGTCGAGGATGCCCGGCGTAAG
Source organism: Chlamydomonas asymmetrica (assembly GCA_001662385.1). Classification (NCBI taxonomy): domain Eukaryota; kingdom Viridiplantae; phylum Chlorophyta; class Chlorophyceae; order Chlamydomonadales; family Chlamydomonadaceae; genus Chlamydomonas; species Chlamydomonas asymmetrica. Next base: position 201,704 of record BDDA01000048.1, read on the forward strand.
GCGCTTGCAGCCTTCCCGGGCCCGTTGGGGCCGCAGACCAACAAGGACAAGGTGCGTGGGCGTTGGACGCAAAATGGCGTGTTTGATGCATGCATGGGCCTTTTGAAGCGCGTTGTGGAGCGAACACCACCGCATATGTGCAGATGGGCAGCTTCCCTCACGTTCTCCGTGCTGGGTCCGCTGGGAGACTGGGGTACAATGTAGTACACTAGTGATGTACACGGAAGTGCGCTCATGCACATAAATGTGCGCAGAAAGCCACCTCAGGCTTAGACCATGGCCTGCGTCAAAAGCATCGTTGCGTGGCCTAAACTGATCAACGTTCACATTTGCGGTGGGGCTTGGTGGGGAGGGAGGGGGGGGGGCAAACGGCGTTTGTTCTGTATTACTGTATTGTGTCATGTTGCCAGTGTTCAGTGCCAGCACCAGTGGGGAGCGTGGGACGGTGCCGAGCGCCAGCCCGACTGCATGCCGCTTTGCGCAGCTGCTCAAGTTCCTCTTGGAGGCCGCAGCGCAATGCGAGACGGAGCTGGTCTCGCTCGCCGCCCCGCCCGCGCCGGACGCAGCTGCCGGCGGCTTCTTGCAGCAGCAGCAGCCGCTGGTGCCGGCCGCACCGGCGCCCGCGGACGTGGCGCTGCTGCGCGGCCTGTGGGAGGTCCTGCGGGTGCTCGTCAAGAACCCGGGGGGGAGCGACAAGGGCGGCAAGAGCAGCGCCAAGGTGCGTGCAAGGGAGGCGAGGCGTGGTGGGCAGTCAGGCCTGACGCACTCATCGATTGTGTTCAAGAGGCGTTGCCGTGTACTTGACGATGCGATTCACACCCGGTCCATGAGCTTGTGAGAAGGTTTCGGCGTTTTGTTGATGCCATACTGGTGTTGGTGTTCGGCGCCAGCTGGAAAGCTCCTGGAAAGAGGGACAACCTGCACAGTCTAGCATATTCCCACAAGCATAGCATACCGGTGGACTTTGAACCGCAAGCCCGCTGCCAAGCATGACCTGCATGATGTATCTCAAGAGGTGGTGGTGGGAGGTGGGAGGTCATGTGGTGCTGTGATATGGCTCGCTGACTGTGCCACAGCACCACATCACCTCCCACCTCCCACCAGCCGTGCGCTCAGCCACCCTGGGGTTGGCCACATGCTGTGCGCTCACACTGCCCACCACCCCAGCGCGGCCATCGTTGGTTGTACTAGGCCTTCCTGATGTGCTGCCCTGAGCCCTTGCGGCCCAGCAGCACGCCATGTGCCTACGTTGGTGAACCTCTTCTGCTCGCTTGGTCCCCATATGGGGGGAGGAGCATCGGCATTTGGCCGACACACGCTCCCTACGTAACTCACATATCAATATGATATGAGTGCTGCCTGCTTCCTGCGTCCTGCCTGTTTCACTTGCGCAGTCTTCCAAGGACGACGCGGGCGCGTTGGAGACGGAGCTGCTGAAGGCGATTCAGGTCATGGCGCAAGGCGCCGGCGCGCTGCCGGCGACCTCCCCGGATTCTGCCGCCGGCGCCGGCGCCGCCTCTGCGGGGCCGGGCGCGGCGGGTGCGGCCAGCGAGCTGTGGTCTGCGGCCGCGGCGGCGCTGGCGGGGCACGTGCTGGCGCGGCCGTCACCGGAGGGCGTGCAGCAGGTGCGGGCAGAGGCGCATATGGGGTGAGGACCTGTCAGGGCCTGCAGCAACGGCGCTTGCATCGGCGCTGCAGGCCAAGCACCTGATGGTGCCCTAGCATCGCTATTAAGTATTAAGTATCATCCCTCAACCCCTAAGCTCTGCGAGCACTGACCTCACAATTCCTGAAATACAGCTGAGCACAGGTCTAATCCACAAGACCGATCTTCTCGCATGCAGACATTGGCAAGCGGTGTCCATCACGCTCCCGTACCGTATCACATACGGCTGTACATACGGCTTCAACGGGAGCGTGATGAATGCCCCCTCCTTGGTGACAAGCGGCGTTCATCACGCTCCCGTTGAAGCCCTACGCACCGAATATCTTCAGTATTCACAACGTTGATGGCATTCTGTGTGCCAGAATGCCTGAAAGCACTAGCTTGTGCTTAAAGACTTCAATTGGAGCGTTTGTTTCAGTCGCCGTGTGACGCCCTCGAGCCAGCCCCTGCCTAAGCAGTGACAAGCGCATGAGGCCGCAGCCGCCGCTCCATCTCGCCGCGGCTCTCATGCCTGATTCTGCGTTACCTGCTGCACCACACCTGTGCTGCGCTGCTCAAGCCGTGCAAACTGGACACGAGCGCATACAGTGCCCACGACTTGCCGTACTCACGCGGTGTTTTTGCATGCTGGTGGTTTTGGAATGCTGGTGGCGTCGTTTGACCCCCCTGCAGTGTACCGCTGCATTCTGCCGTGGCATCCCCCCGGGATGCATGAGACTCTTGCAAATTGCATGTGTGCATGCATGGCGCAAATGACCAAGCTGGCGCCAGGCTACGGTGTCAACGTCCGGCCAGGCGTCAAAGGCATTGCATGAATGCCCTCCTGGATGCCCTCCCTGTTGAGCATTGGCACTGACTGTGCCTCCCTCCATCCCTGCCCTCTACAGGATGCTGCGTCCAAGGTTCAGCGGCTGATACTGGAAGGAAGGAGGGCGGATGCTGTAAAGGTGGGTGGGTGTGTGGGTGGGTAGGCCAGGCGTGAACCGTTTGCTGTTCGGCAGGCGGAGAAGCGCTTCTCTGCTGCGGTAGTTGCCGGTTGAGCAGCACAATCCGGGAGGCCGCGCAAGTGACAATGAAGGGCCTTTGGATTTTTGCTAAAATGTATTGCGCATGCTGGCACACCCTCCTAGTACCTTCAAGGCGGCAACACCAGACCACTGCTATGGATGACACTTGGTAAACTCGTAATTCACGTCGACGGGGTCTAGTAACGAATGCCCCGCAACAGGCACAGTGCTGCCTGTTGCCGACTTGCCGTGCACATCACCTCACTCCCTTTTCACAAACGCTCTTACGTCTTAGGGTCGTTTCACACTGGGGGTCAAATCTGGGGGTCAAGTCGGGGGGTCAAGTTTGCCACAGAAAGGGTTTCATACTGTAGTTATGCAAACACTCTGGCGCTCTTTGCGCTGCAGGCGGCGGCGGACGGTGGGCTGTGGGGCCTGGCGCTGACGCTGGCGCCGCTGGCGGGAGAGCGCGCCTTCCAGGACGTCGCCACGTCCATGGCTCAGTCCGCGCTGGTGGCCGGCACGCCGCTGCAGACGCTCGTGCTGCTCATGGCGGGCCGACCGGACCTCGTCATGCCATCCTCCTCCTCCTCCTCCTCCGCCCCTGCTTCCTCCTATGCCGCTGGTGCTGCTGGTGGTGATGCTGTGCACAGCGGTGGCGCGGGCACGTTGGTGGCTTCAGGTAGGGCGGGGTCGAGCTTGATGCGAGGATGGGTTTGCGAGGTGTGGTCAGGCACATGCACGGGGATGGGTCAGAAAGGGGCTCTCGAGGGGCCATGCAAAGTGGTTCCCGTTGGGCTATGCACTGTGCAGGGAGAAAGGGAAGTGTGTGAAAAGGCGCTTAGAACGAAGGCTCCTGACGAATAACCGGAATGGGGGTGGGTGCATCAGTTAGGAGCCTCCCTCACCCAAAGATGGTGTGTACCAGTACCATACTTCACACAACAAGCGTATGCGTTACTTGTTTGTTGCTCATACGGTCATTCCTCAGCGGAGCTTTTGTGAGATTACTGCCAGATCGCACAGGCATCAGACTCAGGCCCATAGCACATTAGCAACAGCAGCCAGAACTGAGAGTGTCTTTTCACTTCCCATAGGGGTGGAATGCGGTGCGTTATCCACGTGGTGTAGACGAGTCTCTTTACATGCTTGATGCCTCCGCTGGAAAGCTCGAGTGTACAGTAGCCAAACCAAATTGAATTGAATGAGTTTATGCCTGGCACACTAAAAATGTGTGCGTGTGTGCGTCGTGGTGCAATGGCGCCCGACACACAGCGAGCGCGTTGGGGCTGGCTGCGGCCGGGCACGCGCCGCCCGCGGGGTTCTTCAACCCCGCCGCGGCCAAGAGCGCCGCCGCGGGTGGCGGCCCCGCGCTGTCGTCCTGCTGGCCGCTGCACCTCTCCGTCATCCTGAGGCACCGGTGAGGCCCCCCCTGCATGCCGCTTCCGCTTCCGCTTCCGCGGCGGCAAGTAGTGGGCTGCGCCGCTGCAGTGCGCTCGTCCGCAGCGTCGCAGTGTGTGGGCCTTTGCGTGGGGTGTTGGAAACCCTGGCCTACTCAGATGCGTGGGTGTGGAGGGTGTAAGCACCCTCAGGGTTGAGTGTGCTCAACTGTTGCTCACACTTGTAGCTCCTGCTGAGACCGATTCAGCGATTCTCCTCTCCGGATGAAGCGCCCGTGACAGATGTGCATGACGAGTGTGCAAAGTGCCTGCTGGGTTGACCCTGCCTGGGTTGACCCTGCCTGGGTTGACCCTGCCTGGGTTGATTTCACACAGGGTTCATCATACACAGGGTTCATCACACTGCATGGCCCCAAGGGGGCTCCTCTTTCCACACAGGTTGCTTGACGTCTGACTGCAATCACGCCCCCCCCCCCCCCCGC